>OY288109.1:70409920-70810440 GCA_958431115.1 Syrphus vitripennis | reverse complement strand
TTCTTCTTCTTCTCTTCTTCTTCTTCTTCTTCTTTCTTCTTCTTCTTCTTCTTCTTCTTCTTCTTCTTCTTCTTCTTCTTCTTCTTCTTCTTCTTCTTCTTCTTCTTCTTCTTCTTCTTCTTCTTCTTCTTCTTCTTCTTCTTCTTCTTCTTCTTCTTCTTCTTCTTCTCTTCTTCTTCTTCTTCTTCTTCTTCTTCTTCTTCTTCTTCTTCTTCTTCTTCTTCTTCTTCTCTTCTTCTTCTTCTTCTTCTTCTTCTTCTTCTTCTTCTTCTTCTTCTTCTTCTTCTTCTTCTTCTTCTTCTTCTTCTTCTTCTTCTCTTCGATGCGATGGATAGCTGTAGCTCGATGGTTTCCAGATATAATTATTTTAATTTATTTTTAACAAAAGTATTTTTTATTTTCTGATAAATAAAATGTTTTGCGCAAAATTCTTTCAGTCTCCCCTAGTTGCACCTTTTTATATGTACATTTTTAGTGAAAATCACTCTTATTTCCAGTTGCACCAAAATATATTAAAAATTTGAACTTATATTACTTATTGAACTACTTTTGTTAATCTCGGTTGCACCAAAGTCCAATGTTGAAGATTTAGCTAAATCGCTCTTTATAAATGAACAATAATAGTTCAAACAATTAATTTAACAAAAAATATCTATTTACTGGAATAAACCTAAAATACATAGGTAGAAATAAGAAATCAATTATAGTGGCAGTGAAGGCTTATGGACATTTTTAATTTTTAATTTTTTTATATGTTTTAAAAATTGTTTCAACTAATATTGTAGTGTGCAGATAGTCCGCAAAGCTGTCTTAGATACCAATAATGATAATTGATAATGATAATGATAATTCGCTTCCCTGGTGCGCACGTACTTTAGTTAGGGACCTCTTTGGACATTCCTGCGGGTCAACTTACCTTTGTTTTTAACTTCATCGAACATGCGCATGATACACACGTAAAATTTCAATCATCGTTGCCCCTATTGCAACTCTTATTTCACCTCAGGGTTGTTTGTCTAATACTTTTCCAAACAACAATACAATATGCAAATCCCTTGAGTAATGCCGATATTTTCGCCATTTTGATCTACTGCTTGCTCCTTCAGTTTACGTTGCTAGAGCTTTGGTGTGACCACGGTGAACTTCTCTTATATTTTTATTTTAGTCACATGGATGACAGAAAAAGAACCACGATGTAGGTTTCTAAGATTTGGAAAATTGACATGCACCACATAATTTTGTTAAGTGTCGACTTTTGAATTGTAAGTTTTTTCATTATTTAAATTTCCTAAATTAAAAAAAGTCATTTAAATCGAAGTGGTTTCCCTGGGTTCTTGAATAAAATACATACTATCGTTCCTCACTATGTGAGTAAGCTAAATTTGTTTCAAAGTCGATATAGTTGTTGGTAAGTTTTAGTACATGGCTTTATTTTGAAAATTTAACTAACGTTTTTTGGTCTAAAAAATTAAATTGATTTTTTTTAATATTGTCAGTCTTTGCCAACCATATTATTTTCTGGGTTATTACTGGGTTCAAAATCAGTATTACTCTGTTCTAGAAATCCTCAGTTTAAAAAAGTGTTCGTTATATTTTTTTTCAATTTGTATCCATTCTTTATTTCGTAATAACATGTGGATTAAAATAATCCGATTCGATATCTTTTCGTTCCTGAAATATTCGAGACGAATGAAATTTTGCAGCTGTTTTTTTTTATTTCTGATGTACTAAAAAACAAATTGAATTTGTTTGAAAACCTTTCATCATGTCATGTCAATACCGTTCTTTATAATTGGGAACGAAAAAATTATCCCAAACATACATAATACATATCACACTTATAGACATCTTTCTAAGAACGATGGGAAGTGAAAAATATGAATCAAAAAGTTCAAAAATGCCTTTCATTTGATACGAATATCATTTTCGCACCTTCTTTCAACTCTAAGATACTCGTACATATAAGCAATTACAATTATGTTTCAAAAATATCACCAGCACAATTTTTGTATTGGCTATATTTTTGCCTAGGTATAACAAAATAATTGTAAAGCTTCACTTCTGTGTTCTGTCCTATACGAAAATGCATGAGTCAGGTCTAGTTGCTTATCAAACCCCATTCCCCCCATATTGTTTATGTTTTTAACATTTATCTTCTACATTTATGTATTTAAAAAAAGCTTCAAACTTAGTAACAACAAATATCTTATTCTAAAATGCAAACACGTATGTGAACAGACATACATATAGATATGTACATATATCTATAGTTATAGAAATTTGTCTGGGATGCAGGAGGGACACTTGTCCCCATTATTTACTACCCTCCTCCCTTGGATCCGTGTCTGACCCTTTCAGTTTAGTTGAAGTAAAATCAATGTTTCTGCTTACAAATTGTTTTTAGTCACGGAACCACGGTTTTGTTGTGTTGTAGGTACAGGGTACATATAGTGAACATATTATATACCTTTAATACCTCGGTATCAATATACATACACAGGTACAGTGCTACGACCTGCTTTGACGAATGGACGATTACTAATATACAGGGTTAACGATGCAAGGGTTTTCCAATTTTCAACCGTCTAACCAATACATTTAACCTTGATTGTTTAAATTTTATAAATTTCAAGTTTAATCCTTTAACCATGACCTATATTCATTCGATTATTATTTTAGGGTTTACGTTTGGCCGTGAGAAAAAAATGTTTGCAAATCATGCCACAACAATAGTATAATAGAAAAAGATATTTAGAAACTAAAAAGTTTTTATTTCTGGTATGAACTTATATGGTGACGATTGGTGCCTAACCTTTAATTTTACGAGTTTACCTGTATATAATTATAAAACCTAAAAGCAAAATTAAAAAGTGCAAATGAATAACATAATAAATTGTATAGCTACAGGAACAAATAAGAAACGGATGGATTCTAAGTTATTTTGAGAATCGATAATATTTCAACAATAACGTAATTCCAGAAGGAATGAAAATTGTTTGAATGAATACAAGCATTTGCAACGACTTAAGATTGTGTATTATAAGGACACAAAGTGTTCAACATATCTACATAAATTACATAATATATTCAAAAAAATTGCATTTAATTTTTCGTTTATTAGGAAAAGTTCAAAAATAGATGTTTAGCTTCAAGAACTGATTTTTGAAAGTGAAACGGAAACTTAGTAATTAGCATCACCATTAAACTTGTTGAAATGGTTTAATTTTACCAAGAGATTGAAGAATCAGAAAAAAAAATTAAAAATAATTCCCACGGATTGTTACAAACGAAAAAATTATCTTGGTAAAACCTAAGCATATGGCATACCTTTTTAAGGTAATGTTAAGTGCTGAACAAGCCGACACGTCTACACTGAAAAAAAAACATAAATAAAAATTCAATGAAATAGTACGCATACGCCCAAGTGTATTACTTTTTATACATTCTTTAAAAAAAAAAATAAAATGTAGGAAAGGATGGCATGAACGTGCTCTCCTGTGTTAATGTGCTTCATAATAAAAAAAAACACAAGAATTACGATGTTTGACTTCAAAACTGAAAAAATCGTCTTATTTTGTAAGCAAAATATTATGTAAACAAAATAATTAAGCTTATATACCTGTAAATAGTAAATTGGGTCAAATTCATAATTTACAAACAAAAATTATAACGCCATAATGTGCCATGAGACTTTGACTACCGCTAGCAAAAAAATACTTCTCGACTTTGCAATATGAAAAATCGACTTTTGTGTGGTTTTTGGATGCAAATGTGTTTCGGTAAACAGTTAAACCTGAAAAAAATCGTTTGATTGAACACTGGTGTTTTATTTTAAAAACTTTCTATGTTTTTGCATTATATAAATACAAATAAACATACCCAGATGTCGCAGCTCCTTAAAAAAAAACTGTCACAAGATTTTCATAAATGCAAGTAACAACGAAAAAGCTGAAAAGTTAAGCTTTTTCGTTGTTACTTATCGTTAAAATTTTGGAAAATGTCTTCTTAGGAACTGAAATATCTGAAAAACAATTTCGCAGCTCCTAAGAAGAAATTGAGGCAACCTGCTAGTTAAAATGCTATCAAGTTTATTGGCCTCATAAATTTGTCTGGGTTGCACCAATGCCTTTCACTGTCTATAGTATTCAGTATTTATTTATTTCGGAAAGTCTATAGGTTAAGATATATTATCTTATAAGCTAGGGTTAACCCATAAAATTTACAAAAATTAAATGAGCGCAATTCAAAAAAAAATATATAATATATAATATAGGTATAATATATTACAAAATCAATCATAATTATGATTAAAACTAAAAAAGAAAGTAATAATAAAAATAAGAGAAAGAGAAAGAAAGGAAAGATATGAAGAAAGAAGGAAAAGAAAGGAAGGAAGGGTAAGATAGGAAAGTTGGATTGAAATAAGGCAAGATTGTAAGGCAAGAAAGTTATCGAGACATAGTAAAAATTATTTCAATTTTCTCTTTAAATAAGTACTGTTGTCAACTCTGTTAATATAGTGAACTAAAGAGTTCCATAGGCGGGTAGCGTTAATGAAAAATTGACGCTCGTATATCAGAGAAACGTAACAGGGATGAATAAGTTGGTCAGAGGTTGTTGAAGATTCCGCCGATATTTTATGGAATAGGTAAGATAGTAGTCGTGTAAGTAGAATATCAGATAGCAATGATAAGGTGCGAAATTGGAAATAATTTTTGGGGGGCATGTTGAGTAAGCTATATGAAAAATTAGAAACTCTATCATATATACGCAATCCAAATATGTATCTAATTTCGTTAAACATTTTATTAAACAAAACATTAAGCTTTCTCTTACTTGCGTAGCTGATGCAACTTGAAAACATTTCGCACCCATAGACCAGCTATTGGCCAGCATTTTCCACGTCTTAAAAGGTGTATATTATTGAGGGACCCAGAGCGTACGTAACACTCCGTATACTTTACCAACTACTACGTTGATGTGCTTATCTCATGAAAGATTTCGAATAAAAATAATTCCGAGATTTCGAGCAGAATCGACAACAAGAGTATTATTCAGATTGATCTTAGGAAAGTACGATGAATCCAAAATCTTTTTTGAAATAACCATGCACTTAGATTTAGACAGGCTAGCAAGCTAATTTTCCAAGTCCTCATTCACACACTAAACATTATTTTCGATTAGTCCAAGGTTGCAGCGAAAATGCATCCGTACATCATATCATCAGCATACGTATGTAATGAACAGTGCCGAATTATAGAAGGGATATCATTCACGTAAAGGGAAAAGAGTAATGGATCCAGAATCGATCCTTGCGGAACACCTCTAGAAATTGTAAGAAAATTTGACTATTGGACTAACTGTGTCAAATACCTTAGAAAAACGAAGAAGACTATAAAATTTACTTTATCTTCATCCATAGTTTAACGAAGATCCTCTATGACATTTGACAAAGCTAAGCGAATCTCTTTCACAACTCTATTGCGGAGTGACTTATACAATATTATTCAAGCTCAGGTAGACGAAATCTTTTCCGGAGGCTTGATCACGCTGCTGCATTATGACACGTATTTGGTGGCTAAACCAACTAGGATCATCCGATTTAATAAGATTGGTTCTTAAGGGAATATGTTTATAAAAAGCCGATCAACATTATTTTTGAAGAAACGTATTTGCGCCAGTTTTAAAATATTGTCGAAAGACATATTTCTGGCATCTGCTTTTAGTTGGGAAAAGTCAATATTTTTGAAATCACGATAGCTGTATGTGGTTGCTAGAGGCGTAAATATAAAATTATATGCAATAAAAATAAGGTCATGATTTGAAATACCTGGTGCTGAAAGTTGGCCGTAGAGCAACACCTTTTTCTTATCGGATACAAGAAATAAATCAAGTAGAGTAGGATTTCCACCAAAATAGGTGGGAGTTACGGTGTTTACGAATGTGATATCAAGACAGCTCATTTCATCAAAAAAAAAGATTTTCACTTAGAAGGTTATAGTTAAAGTCACTACATGAAATAATATTTGGACATTTCAAAGTAATTTTTTAATTTTTATTCATTCATGATGTAATTTTTGGTTTTTGGCGTGTGAAAACAATTTTTAACATAATTTAACAATTTCATAAAACTGAAACTTAGGATTTTCAAGTTCGAAAAGAAAAATCAACGTATTTTTAAATTGAAAGCTTTGGAAAGCGAAAAATCTCCAAAATGTCGCACATTTCAGTGTTTTATAAAACCATGACTACCAGTTTTTATTTTCTGTTTTTTTTTTTCTTTTTAATTCAATAATTTACTTCATTCCCTTGGGAGCTATTATCTTATTTTATTTTTAAACATTTTTTTTTATCTTTTTTATCACTTTTTATCATAATTGATTTTTGTGATAATAGCTCCCTTTATTTATTCACTCTTCTTTAGAAATAAAAATAAAAACAAATAAAAAGCTCGTGGTTTAGTAATATCACTCTTGCAATAAAAGTCAGCTTAAGTTTATGCAAATTTTTCGCTATTTTTATTTTTATGGCCAAAAATAAATAAATAATTAAATATAATTTTGTAAACGCCTATTTTGAGCTGTATTCAATGACTGAATAATACTTTTTATTTCAATAAATTATCTGCACGAATAACAAAGTTACGTAACAATTTTCACCCTTAAGCTATTCCAATTCAGTCGCATTTTGAATAAATTTGGCGTGTATAGCTCTAAATGGTCAGATAATTTTTCAGCAAACAAGTTTTTAGCATCTGTGCAGTATGCACACTCTAATGGTTTTAAAGTGTGTTGTTTTTATTGTGTTTAAGTCATTTTTTATGAGCTGAATCTCAAAATTTGTGGTACATATTTTGAGAAGATTCCAATAAGACGACTCGATCGTTAATATCGAAGATTCTAGTTTTTGTTTCATTTCACTTTTACAAAGTGAAATAACGTCAATTTGGTCTAATTTCACTTTCCGAATTTTGATTTATGTTTTATTACAAGTTACAAAAACTATTCATTCAATAAAAAAAGTAATAATATTTTTCACAAGAAAAACAATAGGTTAATTATAAATTAAAGAAATACAATTTATTCATTATGCACCTACAATATGTACATGCAATTTGTCCTAACAATATATTCGTGTGCTATTTTTAACAATTTGTCTACAAATTGGGCACAGAACTGGATTTTTGTCTTTTAAATATGTCTCAGACATTTAGTTAACACATGTACCTAAGTGTGTACCATGCGCGAATTTTTGGCTTTAATTTTTTAAAATTCTCAAAAATCAAAGCTTTAACTTTTTAAACATTTGGAAATCAACTTTTTTATAGTATTTAATGCAATTGTAGCTTCTTTAAAACATGGACCACATATACAAGTGTATAATTGCACTCAAATGCACAAGGAAGTAAATAGAGAACATTTTTACTAAAAGACAACAATCATTATTTCAGGTATACCCTTTCATCAATGTGCTAATGAGTAATAAATCGGAGCAAATTTATACACAATTTAGCGTTAATTTTGGTGTTATTTCACTTTTACTCGGCGTTTTTTCACGACACCGAATGTTTGTTAAAACTCGATTTTAAAATGTATCTGTAGGAAAATGGCATTTTAGTTTACTGGTTCATTTATTTGCTTTCGGAAATAATATTGCAAGTGAAAAACATCTTTTAAAGTTTATCGCAGCAGTAAATGTTTGAAAGCGTTACGTACAGCCGGCCATAAAGCAAATACAAATATTTAAGATTAAATTTAAATAGCACTGCCTATAACCCAAAAAACCTTAATCTTGCACTGTCTAGATACCTGCTGACCTTTTTCAATGGACCTTTATGAGCCTACAAAACGGAAAAACAAATTATGAGACCATTAATGCAAGTGTGAGTCCTAATGGGAAATTGAGCAGTATGTACATTTTCTTTTATTTTTTTTTCATTTAATTTTAAATTGCGAAGGTAAAGTATATATTAATTTTATTTTTATGTGTTTTTTTCTAAATACTAATCAATAAAATATTCACCAAGCTTAACACATGCTTCAATACTAAATCATAATTTGTTTAACAAACAAAAATAATATTTGCTTGAATTTTCGTTATTTAAAAAAAATGTACTTACCTACATATTTAATTGTTGTAAAAACATTCATGAAAATGACCAATTAATTATGATAAAAATTATGTATATAATGCACACTTTTTTGCTTCATTGCAGATAATGCCTCACAAGTTTTACATTTTTAATTTTTTCAACATTAAAAAAAAATGAAATTCACTTGTATTTACGTTTGTGAATCGAACAATAACTATTTATAATTTTTATTTCAGAAATCGCGACCCTAACACATAAATTTACATCTGTTACTCTCTACAAAAATAAAACAATCCGATATGCAGCTAGAATGCATGCAATTATCGCGTGTCAAATGGAGTTTCAGCTTTATCCAATGGATATACAAGTTTGTCCCATTTACATTGAGAGTTGTAAGTACATTTTATCCATGAACCTTGAGCTTTATAATTTATAAAAAAAATATTTTACGTTACAAATATTGAAAGAACAATAAATACTTATGTACCTATGTACCTATACATATTATGTATAATCAATTCAAATTAAAATAGCTCCATGCGGCTGCCATCTGCACAGAATAAAGAGCTGCCAAGTGCAAACCTTTCTTGATGCAAGAATTCAATAAGGCCAAATAAAGCGGGTCAATAAGTTCCTGAAAATTAAAAGAAGGGATGCACTTTTCGGTTGGAAAAGAAACTTTTTTCTCAACATAATCTTTTTTTTAGCTCGATGCACTTCATCCAAAGGTTTTCATATTTCTATAGGCTATTTTTTAAATGTATTAAATATTCGAATTACAATTAAATCTTATTATTTAAATTTGAGGTTTTTATCGTTGTTTTCTCAAAAATGCATTTTTTCATTGCTATCCTACTTATTTATAAACTGAATTATTATTCGTTACAGTAGAAAGATACACTTATGTAAAATGATGTCTCTGTACTTTGATCTTTTTAAATTGTGCCATAACTTACTGAAGTTTTTGAACGAAAAAAATATATCTAACTATCTATCTAATTAAATCTGACTTTGTTCAAATTTGGCTTATCTCCAGTTGAAAAAAAAATTATATTATAGGAACGATGAATTTTATACGAGAACAGGTCAGAAACCCATTCACTATATCATAGTATCATACGAAGACGTGAGTGACAGTGTAACTTGTTCATGCGAGTCAAGTGATGCAATGGAACACTCTCACGCAGGCAGGTGGATGAGCGGGCCGACCGGGAATCATTTTTCAAAGAACGCTCGAAGAGTAATTAATCAATCGGCATAACTGGAGAAGGAGATGAATTGTAGGGAGCTGAAATACATCTCCAGTAATTGAAACGATGAGTGCAAGAACAGTACAAGCGCCATTAGATAAAAATCAGAAATTTATTTTTTTGTATGTAAATGTTTTTTTATAATAAAAAAGTATATTAATTCTTAGAAAAGAGAAGTCTATTACATATATTATAAATTATTAAACCGAAAATAAAGTTTTATTTCCTGAAGGATATCAAGTTATGACAGTTTTTCATGAATTTCAGTTTGGCGCTTAAAGTGTTCTTACACTCACCGATTCAATTATGTACCTACACGGTGTCGTGTACGGATTTTCCTCTAAAGGAAGCTCACTAATGTCTTTAAATATAAAAAAAAACTCAGGGCTCCTCGCATTTTTATTGCACATCGCAAACCCCAGTAATTATTGTTAACACTGGTCATTCCCAACTCAAAAATGTTTACAGTGATTCTAAATTACAGTGATTCAATGTTGAGCTGTCAGAATGCTACAATTTGTAACAATTTCAAAATCATCTCCTGGATATGAATTGGAAGTAGTCTTAAACTGTGAAAGCACCTAGTAGTTCACTGAAAAAATTTCATGGAAATTGTTAGAGCAGTTTTACGGTAATGATATTTAAAAGAATTTCATTATCAGTAACGTTTTTTTTTTTTTTATAATCAGCACGCACACAAGGGGATTTTATGTACCGTTTAGAGACACAGTGCGAGCTTTAGGTAAGTGGGAGAGGATTTGAAAAAAGATGCCGGTGAACATTAATCTTGAATTTCAGTATATCACAATGAGAGGGAAAGACAGAGCGTGGAAGGGTATTCCACATTCGCGTAGAACGGCTAAAGAACGAATCCCTGTACTTGACAGTACGACCGAAGTTGGGTTCAAGAGTAAACTGATGAGCATTCCAGGAATCGTTGAATCGTTTAAGGGGAGGAATGCAAACGTTGTTTTACCTTAAACTTAACTCCAAAGGGGAAAAAAGATTTGTCAACTCCTTCAAAATAGGCAAAAATTGCTGACTTCACTTCCTCATCATCAGTAAATTTTCTTCCTCGAAGCTCTTTTTTCAAATTTGGAAATAAGTGATAGTCAGAAAGGGTTAAATCTGGACTATAAGGAGCGTGATTCAATATTCCGAACCCATATTCCTGTATGGCAGCCGTGGCAACATGGCATTGACGTGCAAAAGCAGAACTCCTTTGGTCCATTTTCCTTTCCTGCGATATCCTTGTTTTTTTCAAGAACTTTATCACCGCTCGAAATTCAATTTTTTCCATTTTTTATGGTTTTTTCGACTTGACTTTTTTTTGACAGCGAAAGAAATGACCCGATTTGGACGAAACGAATGTTTAAACAAGGTCATGTCCTCCATGACCTCTCCAACCACTCCATTCCACGAACTTTTTGAACCAAATGTCCTCCATGACCTCTCCAACCACTCCATTCCACGAACTTTTTGACCACCCTCGTATAATACAAAAAATTTTCAATATTGTATTCCATTGAAAGAAATGATGTTTTGTTGTGGTCTGAAAATATTTTCATTTCAGTTTCTTATAGCAACCAAAAGGTGAAGCTTCGATGGTCAGATTCTGGCGTTACTTTGAATCCTGAGTTAAAACTTCTTCAATACAACTTAGGACAACCATTGGAAACGGAGGAAAGTGACGGTTACATGCCTGAAAAAGTCGGAAATTTTTCTCGTTTAACTGTGTATTTTCGTTTTGAACGTCAAATCGGACATCATTTAATACAAACGTTTGCTCCATCATCTCTGGTTGTAATGCTTTCTTGGTTTAGTTTTTGGCTTGGATTGGATGCAATACCAGGAAGAGTAACACTCCTTGTAACATGCATGTTAACATTGGTAACTATGTTTACGGGACTAAGAGCAGACATACCACCAGTGGCCTATGTAAAGGTGAACTAATTTTTAGACTGTGTACTCAAAAAATTACTGGTTAAAAAAAATAAATTCGGACTTTGTCAAATCTTTGCATATATTTAATATATTTTGTATTTTGTTTTTCAGGCGCTAGATTTGTGGATGGCTGGTTGTATGGTGTCTGTTTTTGCTGCATTAGCAGAGTTTGTAGTTGTTAAAGTTTTAGAAGTTCAGTACCAATATCAAATAAATAAAGTGCCTAAAGTTCTTCCAATGGTAGGTATTAAAAATAAATTCCTTTATATAGTATAAATTACATTGACAGCAATATGATACATAGACAATTATAGGGTAGGGCAGCCGAAGCCAAAAACACCAAAAACTTAAACAATTTTCCATTTGTCTTAACTTGTTTTAAAAATATCTAATCATAATAAAACCACTTTATTATAGCGAATAAGTGCAATGGAAAAAGGACAATGTGCAACAGTTGCAAACTGGGAAAGTGGAGCAGTTCGATCTCGGAAAGCTACACAAACCCCAACAACTCCAGGACAGGTAACACTATAAATGTCATATAACTTTCTATAACTGTTTTAACTCATTTTATATAAAAAAAAAACTTATAGACTTCACTGCAGGGGAACGGTGGACCGAAAACTGCCCGCCGACAAAGTTTACTCTCGGTCGCATGGACAGACATAGACACTGGAGTTGAAAAGATAATGTGGCGGGAAATAGACAAAGTATCACGGGCGGTGTTTCCAATATTATTTTTTGTTTTTGTACTATTGTATTGGCCGATATTGTTATTGAAATCGTCCTAGGATTTAGGGAGCTCCAGATTATCACTTTCTGGACTCCAATAATATAACTAAAATAAAATCTTACTAAAAAGTAAATCTTATTCGAATGAAACTAAAATTAAGACGAATATGGAATAATTTTCACCTCGCTCAACAAATTAAAAACTTAAATATTTAATTTAAAACAAATATACATAGGTATATATTTTTAAGCATATAGCTAAAAAATAATAAATTTAAATAAAATCAATTGATTTTGGAATCTAACGCACAGTCAAAATTATTTCACTGCACAAGTTACTGCAAAATATGAATTGAATTAATTGCGAAACCATCAAAATATGTATACTACTTTAACAATGAATATTCTTTTTACAAACGGTAACATACATAGGTACGTTAAAGTTCGCAGCCCGTTAATGCTTATGCATTAACTAGTTAATGTCGGTATTGACTGGTTTCGCAGCTTTAACGGTTTACACTGAACCAATCTCACTTAATGAGGGATTTTAGGTAAAAAGAATTTTTTTTTGTTTTTGAATAATTGGAATTCAGTTCAAATCAAAGAGGTATCCATCCATAAAGATTCTCAAAACTTCAAACACTTCCAATGAATAGCTTCAAATCAATCATACTAAGCAGATAACCCACTAAAAATTTATACCATTTCGCATATCCCCTCAATTAAATAGGAAAAATAGCGCAGGAAATCAAAGTATGTAAGTAAAGTACTTTATTTAGTATAAGAAGTTTAACTGGTGCTTTAAGATTGATAAATAAATAATTGATAAAGAAATAATAATTGTTGGTAAGATTACTATACACGAACGCATGATTATATTTGCCTGTATAATATATTTTCTTGTTTTAAATTCATAATCAATTTTATTCACATATAAACTTATTTTGTATAGTTGTTTAACATTTTACATGAATCGCTTTTGCGGATATTAAAAATATACTCACAACTCGACACTTGTTAAAAACTTCATTGAACCAAACACAAAAATATATAGCCTCCTTGTACATGAATGTATATTTAAATAAACGCATTGAAGCGTGCTTATGTATTATAATATGTATGTATATAGCATCATGTTCAACTTTTTATCTCACATTGGCACCATGCCGTCTTGGTACAACTAACAAAGCAACGAATGTACAATTTTGGACATAAAAAAAAAAACATTACTTATACATAAAAATTTCTGTATATATTTTAATTTATTTTAAAATAAATCGGAAAATTCATAATACAGAAATCAAATCAATAAATTTAATTTTAGTTATAAGTTAATATATTGTTTTATTTTATAGCTACATAAATCTAAGTCTAAAAAATTTTAAATAAACACTATTAGTGACATCACCTAGTATGAAATTTGTTAAATTTAGTTGTAAATTCAATTAATACTCTGTTAATTTATACAATCGAAATTAGAATAAAAGTATTTAATTTGAAATTATTTTTGAAAAACTTATTTTTAAATAAGTACGATTTTTTTTTATGTCTCAACCCAACCTACACGCCATAGCATTTTGGCACACTGCTCATGAATCCTCCTTTATATTAATTTATAGGTTATTTTCTGTGAGTATTTTTTTAACATAAATGTGGTGGTTTGCTTATTTTTTTGAGCATACCTGCATAGTTTTTTAAATTATTTGGAAGATTGGGTTTTCGGGAATTCCATACATAAAGTAATTTGCATTTTATGGTATTTGTCGAAACTAGATCCACCGTCAGCCCTTCAACTTAACCTAACTTTACTAATTATTTCAAGCTTATGAATTAAATATTATTTTTATCCACCGCAGAGGTGGAATTTTTAAAACAAAAAGTTTTGGGTTATTATTGTACATTTTAAGTAGTATTCTTCTCAAAATAATACGAAAATGTTTTTTTAAATTTTAATATGTTTGGAAAAACTATTTGTGTTGCTGCTTTTAATAGAATTTCATAGTAAAGTAGCTCATTGATAACTCAATGTGTTTCACATAAAAAAAACATTCAAGTCTTAACATAAAATTAAGAAGTTATTTTATGTTAAGACTTCAATGATTAATTTAAATCATCAAGTAAGTAAGTTAGTTCATCATTGAACAAATAATATTAGTTTTATTTATTTATTTAATTAATTTACAAACTCTTTTCGAGTAAAGGCATTAGGGTGGCAAGGCCATGTAATGCCATTTTAATTTAAAATTACATTTTATATTTCATTATTTTTTCCGTGCAAGGATGTACATCTTTTGATTTGTTTGATGGTGTCTAAAATTGTGGGATCAAGAAGGTCAGCTAGTTGTTTTGATACTTGTGTAAGGTTTGAAGATCGTCTGGACTTAGGGCATTCCAAAAGTATGTGTTGAACAATCAGACATGCTCTGCAGTTTACGCATTCTTCTATTTCACTTCGGTTACCTATATAGATGTTTGGTGCTGAAAATTGTTTCCCCTACTCGGAAACGAAACAATGCAACACATTCCTCTCTTGTAGGTTTCTCGTGATATGGTGTGCGAGTTCTTCGTGGATGATGTATTCGTAAGAAACTGTTGCTATAAAACCATTTTTCATTCATTTCTATATTTTGATTCTCCTTCGTGCTAATGTCCGAGTAAGAACTGTGCGAACGTATACCTGCTTTCTCATAAAAGTCAATTAAACCTCAACATTAATATAAAGCGCGCTCGTAGCGAGGAGGCATCTGTAAGTGCTAACTATTTCGACCCTTTAAGGGACGTAATGGACGCTGAAAATGGTGATGAATCATCTGACCCAATACCCAAAAAAGTGCCAATACCACCAATCAAAGTGCTTAAAAAGAACATAGAATTTGTCCATAAACTATTAAAATCATTAAATGTTACTGACTACTCGATTAGAAAAATTTCTATCGGAACCAAAATCTGTTGTGAATCTGTTGATTCGCACGAAAAAGTGTTAAAAGCTCTTAAAACAAACCAGTGCGAATTTTTTACTCATGATCGCCGAAGTGAAAGGTTATTTAAAGTCATATTGTTTGGCTTAGATCCAATTGAAATTGAATCTCTGGAAAATGAACTTATATCACTTGGTTTAAAGTGTATAGATATTAAAATGATCACTAAAAAACATGAAACATTCACCGACATATTCTATATAGCCTACTTAGAGAATGCCTCGGTTCGTCTTGCCTTTTTACGTAGTAATATAAAAACAATATTCCGCACTCAAGTTCGTTGGGAATTTCAAAGGCGATTTAAAAACAAAGTGGCACAGTGTCACAACTGCCAAATGTTTGGCCATGGAGAGAAGCACTGCAATCTTAAAAGTAAAACTAGCTGTAGCAACTGTTCTGGTTCACATAAAACATCTGAATGCAACCTAGCATTAAATCAGCAGCTGAAATGTTCGAACTGCAACGAAATTCACCGATCAACTGATCAAACATGCACAAGTCGAGAGAAGTACATTCTAATGAAAGAAAACTCAACAAGAAAGACAAAACGCCCGCTAGTCGTAAAAAGAAAGGTACCAACAACATCAAAATTCAAAACAGGTTAACTTTATGAGTGTAGAGGACTTCCCTCACTACCTCCGCAACCACCTAATCACTTGAAACGTCACCAAAGTCAAACGCAGCAACTGCAGCAGAATCAAAATCAACGTGGGTTATTGACCCAACAATCATCCGAGATGCCGATGACGCCTTCGAGTGATAGCACATTTCAAGAGAGCGATCTCCTTTCCCAAGAAGAATTAGCTGCTCTAACAATGGAAATGATTTCAAAGCTTGGACAATGTACGTCCAAATTCGACCAATTCAATGTCATTGCACAATTTGCAACTATGTATTTGTATTCTCATAATGGAAAGTAATATTACTAATATGAAATTTATATGTTGGAATGCCAGAGGCATACGCAATAAATGTTATGAGTTCTTCAATTTTCTATCTAGTGTGAATGTTGATATATGTCTGTTGTGTGAGACTTGGTTAGATGTTGACGTTGGGTTTTCAAAATGTAATTATACAGGGTGAGTCATGAGCAATGCGACAAAATGCTAGGGCGTGTAGGTTGCGTTGAGACAAGAAAAAAATCGTATGGGAGGGGGGGGTCTATTCCCCTCCGTTTAGCCGGGAGGGGCAGTTTTCGAAAAAACTTTTAATTTCAAAATTCAATGCTGTTATTAATTTTAAGTCAAAATAAGAAAACCGGATGCAAAAATTTTATGTCGTTCTCAAGAAATTAAAAAAAAACCAAAACCACCTTTTTCTAAGAAAAACATTTATTTTTATTGTAACGAAGCAATTTATTTATTTATTTAGCATTAATCTTAGTTTTTTTACTTTTTTTTTAATTGGAGTTTTATGAGAACGTAATAAAATTAAATAGTATTGGAATAACCCTGGATTAATATTATTTTCATTGATAACTTCTGAAAACTGACCTGTCAATATTTTTGCCTTGGCCTGCCCGCAGCCCATGGGTTCTACCTGTTATGGGGACAATAAGGACAATAAAACCGCATTTTTTTAAATGAAAAAAAAAAAAGAAAATTGCAACGCAAGATAAATAAAAGGCATTGCAGTTTTGCTTAGTAATTATTTCCAATTTGAATATTAACTCATTAACACGTAACGATGTCAAGCTCATAGGTAGGTAGGTACCTACGATTTCAAGGCAACCTTGCCTGAGATCCAATTAGCGCTGTAGTGCGCCGTTTTGATACCATAACTCGTTTGACCTATGATAGGAAGGAGAGATTTATAGAACAGCTTCACAGCGGATTATGTTAGAGCTATTTTGTCGCATTAAGAAGAAATATAATATCTCTGATCTTCGTCTCAGATAGCTCGTCAAGTTCGTGAAAAAATGCTTTTCCAAAGGATTGCATTCTAATGTTTGCCAGAGCATTACATTTGCAGAGGAAATCGATTACCGTTTCCCTTTCTCGTTGGTCTCACCGCAACAAGTCCGGCTATGTCTTGCCTGGGCCTGCATAGAAGATCGTTTGTACGGGTTTTATTATAGGTGGGACATATCTTCCTAGATATAATGCAGTTGGTTAAATTGCTCCATCTTCGATTTGATTCAGTTTGATAGATAGAAAAGATTTTCCCCTTCATAGCACCAAAAGGAATGTTAACCATTTCCGCAAGTGAGCTATGAAGGGCCGATCCTTGCCTGGCTAGCTCGTCTGCCCGTTCATTTCCCTCGATACCACTATGGCCCGGAACCCAGATCAGGGTGACAGCGAGATTAATGCTCAGGCTCGCAAGCTCATCGCGACATTGCTGGACCAATTTAGATGAGTATGTGGCCGAGTTAATGGCTTTGACCGCTGCCTGACTATCTGTGAAGATAGCCGCATTTCGGTTTTGGTTTGGGCTTTGTTTAAGTATCTTACATGCCTCCCTTATTGCCAGCAGTTCAGCCTGAAAAACGCTAGCAAAGTCAGGAAGCCACCAACACCACACTCCATCTTCGAGCCGTCAGTAGAGATGGTTGTGTCACGATGTCATCTTCCCAGTCTTTTCTGGATGGGAAAATAACATTAAAACCCTTACTTATGTTCAAAGTAGGAGTGCAGTAGTCAGTGTTTACCGAGATAATATCTGAGGGAATTAATTTCGTTAAGTTGCTGTGACCGTATGGTTTTGACAACCAGCTGTTTGATTCCTTCAGCCTAAACGCGCTGCAAGAAACTGTATATTTAATGAAGAGGTCGAGCGACAGAAGATCCAGAATAACATTTAAGGCATCCGTTGGGCATGTACGCATGGCCCCTGTGGTGCCAACGCTAGCTGTTCTCTGTAACTTCCTTAGCTTATCAATGTTATAAGATTTGCTACGGCTGTGTACGTCCACAGAATCATCTTCGACTGAAGTCCCCACTTCTTGCCGAAAGTTTTCCTGCAGGCGTAGAAGGCAACACAGGCCTTCTTAAACCGTTCTTCAATATTTAATTTCCAGTTCAATTTAGGGTCGAGTATAACTCCCAAATATTTTGCCCTGGAAGACAATGTTAGAATTTGACCCTTGAGCCCAGGTGGCGTTTAGTTTTGGTGGTAAAGAGGATCAGTTCAGTTTTACTCTGTTTAACTCCTAGTCCACAACTAGTGGCCCAGTAGCTAACTTTCTTCAAAGCCATCTCCGTGATCTCACTAATCACAGGGGTGTACTTTCCTGACACCAATAGCACCAAATCATCCGCATAGGCAACCGCCTTCACTCCACATCTCTCCTGTTTAACGAGCCATAGAAGAGGTGAAAGGACACCACCCTGGGGTGTTCCTCTACTCACGCGTTTGATTGAGATTGTATTGTCTAAGGTGGCTCGAATCTTCCTGTCGCTGAGCATGGAAATAATCCATTCTCGAATGTAGCCTTCTACACCGAATTTGACGAGCGATTCTTCCATAGATTCGGTAAGAACGTTGTTAAAAGCACCTTCTATGTCTAAGAAGGTGGCAAGGGTAAATTCTTTATAGTGGATTGTTTTTTCTACAGTACGCACTACCTCATGGAGGGCAGTCTCCGTAGATTTGCCCTTAAGATATGCATGCTGAGAGCTTTCAAGAGGTCGTCCAACTAGGATACCTCTAATGTGGTAATCTAGAATGCGCTCCAAGGTTTTAAGCACAAAAGATGTTAAGGTAATTGGTCTGAAATCCTTCGCAGATTCGTGACCTCGCCTACCAACTTTCGGGATAAAAACTACTTTGACCTGTCTATATGACTTAGGTACATATTTGAGAAGGAGGCATCCTTTGAAAATTTGTTCCAGCCATGGAACTGCCACTTCATGCAATTTTTGAAGCATAACTGGCAGTGTTCCATCCATGCCTGAGGACTTACATATATGGAGAAAAAGTATTAATGGCCCAAGAAATATTTTCTCTAGTTATAACGGAATTGACTTGCTCTACATGAGCTACGCTTAGCTCTGTAGTTCCAAGCGATTCGGGGTTATCATTGTTGTTATCGGGGTTGTCAAGCTCATACACCCGAGAAGAATTAACGGACATTTCTGCTACGGTTTAGCTAATGGTGGAAGTCGTGAAGCCGAAAGACTGTACCTACGCTGAGAGATATCCCGATAGGAGGTGTCCCCATCATGGCACGTTTCCAAGAATCCACCACAAGCCTAAGAGATCATGGAGTGCTGGAGCATCGAAGAAGCAAAAGGCCAGTTTCAGATGAATCAAGAATCTGAGATGAAAGAATTCTGGATTTAGTCCGAAATAATCCCCCCGTTAGTACAAGAAGGATATCTACTATGCTTGGAGTGTCCCAATCTAAAGCATGTAGAGTGCTTCGTGCGGAAAATTTACACCCGTACCACTTTACGTCTGTTCAGGAACTCACCTCAAACGACAAGTTATTGAGAACCGAATTTTGTAGAACATTACTGCTTCGAAATGAAACTGAACAAAACTATTTTAGAAGAATATTCTGGACGGATGAAGCACAGTTTACTAAGGATGGGGTTACTAACTTCCACAATTTACATTATTGGAGTAGCGCCAATCCACACAAAAAAAAAAACAAATCACAACACCGCTTTAGTTGTAATGTTTGGCTTGGTATTGTTGGACACACTGTGATCGGGCCCCGGTTTTTGAATTCCATTATTAATGGAGAATCATACCTGCAATTCCTACGAGACCTTTTACCCGATTTATTAGACAGAGTTCCATTGGTTATAGCAGATACTTTAATCTACCAACAAGATGATGCTCCAGCACACTACAGCTTACAGGTGAGAAACTGGCTGGATGATCATTTTAGTGACCGTTAGATCGGAAGAAGGGGCCCCACGGAATGGCCACCTAGGTCACCAGATTTAACTCCCCTAGATTTCTATGCATGGGAATTTATGAAGAATTATGTTTACGAAGTGGAAATAGTGTCATTGGAACAACTGAAGAAACGAATTGAAGTCGCTGTAGTCAAATTGCAGGAAAATTTGTCAAGCATAAACTTATGTGAAGCCATTACAAGGAGATATAATCTATGCCTTCTAAACAATGAAGATCATATCGAGAATTTTTTATAAGTACTTCAAATAAAAAATATAGTAAAAATAAAAGCACTTTTTAAAGCAAATCATCATTTTCTTGTTTTAAAAGGTTCAGCGATAATTTATTTTTTATACCTTTAGAATTCTTTTAATTTCTTGAGAACGACATAAAATTTTTGCATCCGGTTTTCTTATTTTGACTTAAAATTAATAACAGCATTTAATTTTGAAATTAAAATTAGCACTTAATTACGTAAAATTTTGAAAAAAATGAATTTGAAATTTTTTTTTCAATTTTTTTTCTTCACAATTTTGATTTTGAAAATTAATATTTCAAAAACTGTTTCTTAGAATAGATTTATTTAAAAACAGAATGAAAGAAAAAGCTATTGGCTTTTCAAAAACGTATCGCACAGCATTGTGAATGAAGCCGTTGATTTTAAATATTTTTTTTTCATTTTAAGTCAGTTTTTTTCGAAAATTGCCCCTACCGGCTAAACGGAGGGGAATAGACCCCCCCTCCCATACGATTTTTTTCTTGTCTCAACGCAACCTACACGCCCTAGCATTTTGTCGCATTGCTCATGATTCACCCTGTATAAATATATTTTTCTGATAATAGTAGGGGTATTCATACAACGCAACGGTGGAAAACTCGGATAAACCTCGGAAACCAGATAATTTTATCTCCGCAGAAACGAGCTGTCAAAATTTGTATGGGAAAAATATTCTGCAAACCAGATAAATTTATCTCACAAAATTGATGCAGAAAGCGAAGAAATAAACCTCATAAAGTTTCGAGAAGTAACCAGAAGAAAATATTTTTTAATAATGTTTGCCAGAGACGTCCTTATGAGCCATATTGTGTGTCCTCCTCTTCTCTATCTTTTCAATATTTATGCTCCGGTTAGATCTATAAGATCTAGAGATTTTTTCTTTATTGATTACCATAGAACAATTTATGGCTGTAGTGATACTATTTCTAAATCCTGTACTGCTTATAACTCTATTTGCAATGTAATTGACCTCAGTGAAATTAGATGTATTTTTAAACAAAATGTCCTTAACGTGCTTTAATTCATTAATATTTGTACATATGTATATTACTTTAAAGTAACTATATTATATTATATTAAATTATTATTATAATTATTATTTTTAACTTATATTTATAATTTAAGATATTGTTAGTCTGATAGAATTAATCGACAGATGAATAAATAAATAAGTAAATAAATAATTTGTGACGTTTAGTTGTGACAGCTGATTATTTCTCACATTTATGCAAGAATTTGTATGGGGTGCTCATGCAAACGTAAAGCGGAAAATTATATGTATCTTTCTGCAAAGCGGAAAATTATCTCGTTGCATGAATACCCTTAGTATAACATCAAATAATAATAATTTAGTTCGTAAGGCGTCAATCGGCGTGGCTTTTCCCCTGTTGCGGTTCGATAACACTGATTGATTGCCACATCTATATTTTTAATATTTTGTTCAGTGGTCCACATAGATATACATATGTTGTCAAATCATGCTGGAGTGTTCCTTCAACTAAGGTTTAAGCTTTGTTAAGTGCGGTTTCAATGTGCGGACCTCTCTTGCGGGTACATATTAGTTTCAACATATTGTTGCGCTCAAGTTGATCTGCAATTTTTTTAGTTTGTTGGTTCCATTTAACATTCTTGGTAAACTCTCAAAATTCTAAGTTCATTTTTAAATGATATGTTTTCATTGCGGATACTAGGTTTGTTCGTTGAGCCCTGAAGTCACCCTGGGTCGCCCTAAAGCGTTTTTTGAAAAACCTGAACTCACCCTGACATCGAAATTCTTTGTTTTTTGAGACCTGGGGTCGCCCTGAACTCGCCCTGAAGTAGAACTAGGTTTTTTGCTTTGGCGAGTTGAGGTAAAGAATAAATTGTCAAAGTGACACGAGTTTAAAGCATTTGTTTTGCGGTGAATTTACGTGTTGCAGGTATTGTTTATTATTTAAGTACAAATAAATCGAAAAAATAAATTTAATACAACAATAATAGAAGTAGAAATGAAAACATTTGATGTTGTCGACTGTGCAACGGGTGAATCCGTACAAATTTCAATTTAAACTATTACAGCACAGAGTATAAATTTCTGGTTTAAATGTAAAAGAAATAATTGACAACCCTTAAGTGTTTTTTGAGAATTGAAAAACCCAAGTTTTTTTGAGAACTCTTGGGGTTGTCAAGAACAACTGGGTCAACCCTGGGTAAAGTTTTTCTTTTTCGGCATAGTGCATAGATGAAGAGCTTCCATTTTAGGGAGGGGGTCTATAGCTCCAAGTTTTTTAGCACATCTTTGTATATTGCTGTCAACTTGAACCAGATTTGAATCATTGAAGAAATAGAGGAAGAGGCTTTTGGCACATATACAGTGTATGTGAGTGAAGTATTAAAATTAAAAAAAAAAAAATGCAAACTCATCTGTCATTTTGCCTTGCTGAGAGTTAGTGTTGTGAAGTAGAAAGATTTTAAAAAAGTGAAAAACGTACTGCAAAACTAATAAAAAGTGAAATAAAAACCAATTTGAGTTGAAAATTGAAGCATATTATTATTAAAATATAAATCAACATGAGGTGTTGCGTGAAAACTTGTAAAAACTTGTATAACCGGAAAAACAAAAAGTTTTCATTTCACATGTAAGTCTTGGCTCAGATTCCACCAAAAGTAACTTAAAGTGATGTTATTTAGGTAAATACGTTATCGTAGAATACATTTTAATTGTTATTTCATGGTATTTTAAGTTAAAAATAGCAATATTTTTCAAAATAAAAATATACTTTAATCATGTCATTTGTACAACTTGTAATGTCAAATTAGAAATTTTAGTACAGGGACGAATAAGTTTTGTTGTTGATGGCAAGGCGCTAAGAAACGTTAAGCGTCCGAAGTGCAAAGTTATTTCTCCACGTTTTAGTTTGTATGTTTGTATGTAGTATATATTGAAATAAATTGTGATTTCAAATTATGTATTTTACTGAGGAAAATATCTGATAGTGTTTTTTTTTTTCATTAAAATTATACATAAAACTAAAAACTGTACTTTCATTTATCCATCTAAGATTCCTGTAAGAGCTAAGTTTAATTTTATTACTTCAAGTGTGCTTTGTACGATATTATAATCCAGCCAGCAATAAATCCAAAAAAACTCATTCAATTATTTATTTGATCGAATAAATTTAACCAAATTAAAAAAGTTTTTTTTCTTTTAAGGCTTACAGTAATAGCTATGTTCCTTTGTATGTGAATAAGTACTTCTGAGAAAATGGAAATCATATTGAAGTACTTCTAGCTACACATATTTTTACTAAACCACCCAGAAAAAAACTCAGCAAAATATTCCTTTCGGCGCCCCAGCAAATAGCCGTCCACCTTCACTCCAACCCGGTGTCAATGCATTTGTGTTTGTGTAACTCACACAATTATGAAAACTAAAACAAAATCAAATTTCAGTTTGGATAATTCTTCTTTGAGAGAACAGGCAGGACTGAAATTCGTCGACATTCATCATATTTGTGCGAAGTATAAGTTGTCTTGGGAATGGGTTTAAGCTGAACACGTTTCCAATCGTGGGGAAAGTTTCCTGCACATAGGATGTAGTTGTAAAGGCCACATAGTCTGAGCTTAAGGTTGAGTCCACTGGACTCATTTTGTAGGATATTTTGTCTTCTCCGGGAGTTGTTCCTTTGGAAGAATTAAGTGTCATTGTAAGTTCGGATAGAGTTATTTTTTGTGTGAGTGAACTCAAGTGGTCATCCGAGAGAACAAGTTGGTTCAAATCGAAGTTCCTCTTCTCATCAATAATTTGCCTTGAATATGTTGTATCTGCACTATAAGCACTCCACTTTGCAGCAAAGGTGTTAGCTATTTGTTCAGAATCTGTTTGCATGGCATCACCTGCAAGCATGAACGGAAAGTATTTGTTGCACTGTAGAGATCTAATTCTTCTCCATAGAGATTTAATATCCAATGAGGTATCCATTGAATTTACAAAATGTTCCCATGACTTTCTTTTGGCCTGAATTGTATCCCTTCGCACCTGAGCGCATATTTTTCTATATAAAATACAATTTTGCGAGGAAGGACTACGGCGAAGGTTTTTTCCAGGCCTTACCTTTATCTTTAACAATTTTAGCTATGTCCTTTGTGAACCAAATGGGTGTTGTTTTCCTGTTGTTTCCTTTTGTAGCAGGGATAGTTCGAGCTGCTGATGTTCGTAATATTTTATTGATTCTCGATGCTTCTTGGTTAATGTTAGTTGAGATTGGTGTTTCATCTGATAGTGTGTTTGATTTCTTTTCGAAAAGTTCCCAGTTTGCCATTTCTTCTTTGAATCGTGACTTGAATTTTATAGTTGGTTTGCTTTCCAAACCGCGAATGAGGATAGGAATATGATCTTTGCATATTCCACTGCCTATTGTTTCCCAATGCAAGAGGGGAGCGATGTTGGAGGAGGCTAGAGTTACATCTATAGCCGTGAATATATTTCTGGTTGAAAATAGAGTAGGTGATCCGTCATTCAGGATAACTATGTAAATCACGATCGTTCGCGAAATCTTCAAAAATTGAACCTAGTAAATTTGTGTTTCTGGATCCCCATAAAGAGTTGGCGGCATTGAAGTCTCCAAACATAATATGGTTAGAGTTATGTCTAGGGATAGAATCAAGATTATCGAATTTAATCCTAACATCCCCTTCTTTATATATATTTGTAATATAAAATGAGTTTCTTAATGGAATTTCAAGGGTTTGATAGAGCAAGTCGGACGACGAAGTATAATGGCAGGTTACTGGGATGCTTTCTTTGATGAGTATACCAATACCCGCCTTTGCATATTGGTAGTCTTTATTGTGGTGGATGATTTTGTATTTTTTTATTTTGAAATATTTTAAGTTATTAGATGTTATATGTGATTTTTGTAGTGCTACGACGTTTGGGTCGTATTTTGCTATTAAAATTTCGAGATTATGTTTGTTGTTAAGAAAGCCTTGCATGTTCCAATGTAAAATGGAAATATTTTTAATTAGGTCTGTCATTGTGTTTTTTCAAGTTTTGTATGAGTTGAAATGTTTGGTGATGTTGTTCCAATTATGTTTTTGATTGTGTTGGAAGATATATTTGAAATGTCGATATAGTAATTGTAAAAATCCAAATCCATGTCTTCATTTCTTGGTTGTGGGGGTTGATCTATTTTTGTACTGCTTTTATTATTTTTTGTTGTAGTTTGAGTGCTTTTTAATGAGGGGTTGTTGATTTGAGAGGTATTTTCGTTTTGGTTTGATGATGCAGGTGCGTGTAGTGTATTTTTATTTGTGTTTGAGGTTTCATCAGTTGGGTGAAGTGTTTGTGGTGCGACTAATTCATTTGGGGTTATTGTTTTTGACGTTGTACTTGTAGACTGGGCTTGGGAGCCTTCAATGGATGTACTTCCAGTTTTAACAACCTGGGCAAGGGTAAAGTTGGCTTTTTGCCTTTTTTTGGGTCGTGGAAGATGGTGAAGATCAGGGTTATCATTGAATATTTGCCACGCTTCTCTGACGGTACAGCGCCGATCGGCTTTTATTTTGTTAACCGCTTTATACCTCTTGAAAGATGGACATGCAGAGTCTTAAGAAGTGGGACTTTCATCCTTGCAGTTGATGCAATACTTCCTGGAGCAGGTATGAGGTTGAGGAGGTTGAGGGGGGTCGCAACAATCTTTGCATACGGCAGCGTTAGTGCATCTATTCTTTGTGTGACCTAGCTTCTGACACAAAATACACCTCATCAGGTTGGGTATAAATTCATCAACTCTACAATTGGCCCATCCTGTTTTAATATAACTGGGTCGGCGAATCAGATCAAAGGTCAAAATTGCGACACCAGTTGCTATAATATTTGTATTTTCTTTTTTCATAACTTTCCTAACCTGAATAACTTTGCTCATAAGTTCATCTTCTAAAATGTCAACAATAAGCGGGGAGAAAATTCTTCCTTGGACAGAATTAAGTTTTGTATGTGAAGTAATTTTAACTGGTATAGAATCAAGGAGCTTTGCTTTTAAGAAGAGGTCTGCTGTAAATCGGTTGGAAACCTTAATTAAGAGATCCCCTGACCGCATGGCCTTAACTTCCAAAATTTCCTTGGAAATATGTTCTAATCCACGGTTTATTTGGAATGGATTATAAGTAGAGAGTTTTCTGAAAGCATCATTATTCTTTTTCAAGCCTTTTACAACAAAGAAACGAGGAATATTATCGTCATTTGCAGTCGATCGCATGGCAGGGAAACATTCATTGGTTATTTTAGTTTTTTTGTGTTTTTTCATTCTGCCTAGGTTAGCATCAGGATCGAGCAAATCATAACGCCCCCTGTCAGGAGGCTCCGCCCCCCGTTTCATTTTTCCGATTTAATTAAGAAACCAAAAAAGAAAATAAGGTTTAATATCAAATTAAAGAAAAAAAAAAAAAGAAGAAAAAAAAAGCCGCGTTTGCGGCAAATTTCACAAGTCATAACAAAAAAAAAAATAAGGTTATCGCGCTGTCTTTTAAACACGTCTATACACGGCGTTTGCCAGAAGGCGACTGAATGAAAAAGTAGTTTTATGAGAAAGGCCAAAATGAAAATGAAGCTCAGTTTTGGTTTAATTACTACGTCAATAAACAAAACTGCCGTATTTGGAGTGAAGATAATCCTAAAGTGTATGTTGAGACACCATTACATCCAGAAAAACTTACTGTTTGGTGAGCTGGTGGAATCATTGGTCCGTTCTACTTTATAAACGATGCTGGGCAGAACGTTACAGTATATGGTGACCGCTTTTGAGCCATGACTTTTTCGTTCCTCAACCATGTTGTGCAGGAGCTGTAGTTTCAACAAAACGCTGCAATATGCCACACAGCTCGCGCCGCAGTTTATTATTGGAAGAAAGGTTTAGTAACTGCATAGTTCCACGTTTCGGACCCGTGAATTGGGCTACGGATGTGTGAAGTCGAGTGCAATTTAACGATATAACGCTGCTAAGCTATTTTCTGCAGGGATGTGTGAAGCCGCTAGTCTAGTTGATAAGCCCGAAACGATCGACAACTTAGAGGAGATAGTTTTGGAAAAAGTGATCGAAAATTGGACTTACAGGTTAAATTACGTCAGAGCCAGCCGTGGCGGTTATACGCTAGAAATCATATTTAAATTAATGCACAAAGATTATCTCTAGAATATAGTCAACTTAATGTCAATTTTAAAAATGTATCTTTGTTTTTTTCCATTTCAAAGTTCTATATCTTAAAAAAAACACCACTTATTTGTATTGCATTTCAAATATTTCAAAATTGACATTGAACATATGCAATCATTACGATGACGAACGGCTTCACATTTCCCAACACACAATTATGGACATATGAGAGATGAGGAGATTAGCTGGTGTTAATGTTTTCATACAACTATGTTTTATTTTTAAAAAGATATTACCTAATATTTATCTACAATAAACCTTAGTTAATTTTCATCTGAACTCATATTATCGTTTTCTTCAAACTCAGACAAATCATCTTCTTTTTCCAAATTATTACTGCTTCTTAACAAAATCATATCCATATCGTCATTATAAGTTGCTTTTTCATCGTCTTGAGCATTTGTTATTCGCATTTCTCCCAATTTTGATAAAACACTCAATGTGTATTTATTAAAGTCACACCTTTAAACAAAAAAAAAAAACAATTCAAAGTTAAAACATAAATTTCCCTTGTGCTTCCTTAGTACTTACATTTTGTTTAACATTTCGTATTTCCTCGAGAGACTTTCGTGCAATCCTAACAAAGAGTGATGTTGAAATACATTATCTTTGTTTCCGTGTTGAGTAAGTAAACAGCACGCCCATTTTAAATAGAATTCGATATGTGGTGATTTTCTCAGTAATCCAGTAACAGCTTGCAGCGTACGGTAAGCATATTCGTTTGGAAGTGATGAACAAACCAAATCGACTGAAAATAAAATTTAAAAAAAGAAACTTATTCGTGTAATAATTTTTATTTTACCGTTAGGGTAAAGTGGGCTGCAGATACAAATTTACATAAGTAGAATAGTAATAATGTAAGTTGGATATTACAGAACTAAGAAGGAATGCATACACTAAATTATGAGCCAAGTTCTAATATAAATAAAAAGTAGTGTTAAACAAGTCTGCCGTTAAAATTAATGAGATCTAAAAGTAAACGAAGTTCTTATTTGATGATTACTTACTAAATGATCATTGAATTAAATTTTGTAGGTTCACTGAAAACCTTATAAATTGTGACCAATGCAGTGATGAATAGAAAACTTGCCAAGTAAGCGTACTAAATTTTATTCGGTGATTAGTAAATGACAGATATTAATTTGACGGCAGGCTCTAAAGTAGCTCATATTTTAAGATTTAATTTTTTGATCTAAATCCACCTCTTTTTGTAAAGATGTTTTTCTTATATGGTGGATTACAAGTTTCTCCTGACAAAAATTGTTATTTATAATGTTGAATGCGTTACATAATATCCCATAATTCTACGATATAAAGTAGGCAGTAAATAAAATTTCTTTTCTAAAAGTCGTTAGCGCTGTATCTTTTTCAAAAAAATTTGTATAAATAAAATTTTAAAAGTATTTTTGTAAAAAAAAAATTGATATGAGTTTAAAAAAAAAATATTAAAGTATTGATTTTCTAAAAAAATTATTTTTTTCCAAAAAAAAAAAATTTTTTTGAAAATTTAGATATGCAATATTCTTACGATTGCAAAGGATCTCTTTTATACAAAATTTGATTACAATCCGAGAAAGCTTTTGTGAAAAAATCGAAAATCAAAAATCCGGTTCTAAGGCAAGTACCTTTAATTACTGTTTTTTTTAATTAACTAAAGAATTTTAATTACTGACAAAATTGCATTAACAAAAAACTTGCCAATAATCGCAAGTAAAAATTATAAGAAAACAACGGCAACTCCCGCAATGTCATTATATAGGAGATTGAGCATTCCAAAAAATAAGCAGGGAACAAATTAAAGCTACCCCACAACTTTCTTCCAAGCCTTGCCTTCAAATTTGCTTCTAAAACAATTTCACATAATATTTTAAACAAAAATTTTAAAAATTTATAAATAAATTTTTTTTTTTTAAATTTTGGCTTTGAAAATTTATTTTTCTAAAACTAGGTATTTCTTAAAACAACTTAATTTAAAAAATGAATTAAGTAATGGAGTTTTAGCTTAAAAAAGGTTTAATTTATAAAAAAAAAAACTCACCATTACTGATAGGAATTCCTTCAATTACTGAAGTTATCAAATTTATTTCATTCAATTTTAGTGACATTATTAACGCTTTAGAATATTCCTTTTCTTTAAGACTTTGAACTGTTGCTTTTGGTGTTACTTCTATAGATAGGTCAAATGGATCGAAAACAACACCTTTAAAAAAATAAGTTTTGTTTTAATAAAATGTTAATTTGTTACGAGTTACTTTCAATATCATACCTTTGTCCAAGGAATAAACCAATAACCCTTCAGTACAAGCAGCGGCCCAAGATTGCCCAGTTGGTGAAAATTTAACACAAAATACATTTACTTCTGGCTTAAAGCTTCTCGATGCCATATCGCCTTTTTGTACGCCTGGCAATCTTATCATTACATTTCCACCTTCAAGTTCTTCACGTCTTTCCACAAGTGCCATGTTACCAAATTCAGTCATCTTATGATGATTTACGAACTCCTATCGAAACAATGCTCATTAAAATAAAAAAAAATAATACAAAAATATTCTCTTAACACTAACATCTAAGCTGTCATAACTTCGATTTTTTGTTATACAAAACTTCTTTAACAACATTCCTTCCATCACATGATAAATACAAATATACTGTGATTTTCCACCAGCAAGAATACACTCACCATCGGCAGAATACTCAATTGACTTAAAACATCTGTATGAAAAAATCAAAAATTTTAATTAAATTCATTAATAATTAAAAAAAAACAAGATTAATTACTTTGTCCTTAAATTTTTCTTAGCTGTAATTATATCCAACTCCGATCTACCACTTTCCAAATCGTTTCTGCCTTCAATCGATGCTACTTGCGTTGTGGTTTTAACATCAAATACCGTGATGCTGCCATTAAGTGTACCCACTGCAACCTAATCCGTTTAAAAGGTTTGAAAAGGTTTTGAAAAGCTATTTAAATTTTTAAATAAAATCAAAAATCATTCCATGAAATAAGACTTACCTCTTCTCCGTTTGGTTTGAATGCAACACAAGTTACATCGGACTGCATATCTATTGTCTCGTGCTCACTATTACTTTCCAAGCAGTTCCATATTTTTATCGTTTTATCCCAAGATCCGGAAATTAATGTAGATGAAGTGGGTATTGGGGAAAATGCTATCGCTGTAACTGGACCTTCGTGTCCGCTAAGGATTTCCAATAGCTTTCCTAACTTAACTGACCAAAGATAGATTTCGAAAACATCTTGTGCTCCAGCGACTATTAATTCTCCAGAATAATCAATAGCTACGCAGGCAAACTGAACTGGACGAGGCGAGGTGAATGTTCGGAAATTTCGATATCTGAATACAGAAAAATATACAAAATACAATGTTCGGATGTCAGTTAATTTTCATGTTCCAATTTATATTTAAGAAATTGTAATTTTTATAAACATGAAGCTATGAATTATTATTATTGTCTTAAGAGAATATATGTAGTTGTTTTTTTATTTTACAATGTTTGTAAAAAATTAAATAAAAGTGCAAAAAATTATATATTAAGTGTAGTGTACATAAACTATCCGAAAAAAAATTAAAAGAATTATATTAATTAATTATGCGTATTGCACGAAACAAAAAGAATTCAAAAAGATGCTATTACTGCCCAATTCCAAGAAACAGAACGAGCTTTTTGAATGAATAAAAACATCGTTATACTTTTAATCAATCAATAATGATTTAATTAGTCTTTAAAGAGAAAATTAAGGGCAATTTTTCAGTGTTTTAGAAAATCTTTTACTAAATTGCAAATATTGATCATAATCCTAATTTTACTGTGTGGCTTTAAAATTAAAGACAACTTAAAAATTTTGACGTTATTTAAATTTACATAAATTAAAAAAAAGTTATTTAAATTTACATAAATTAAAAAAAAGTTTTTTAATATTATCTTGAAAAAGAAATGATTATTTTTTTGATTCAAGTTTTTTTTATTTTAGTTCTTATAAATATGAGAAAATTTGGCAATCATTTCGATTTCTTTTAATGATGATAAAAATAAATGAAGAGTTGGCCAACAAAAACCCAGCTTCGACAAGAACGAAACATGTACCAATAAAAAAAAAACAAAAATCTCGGAATCCACGGGGTGCATTTTGCTATGTAATATTCAGGGCGATTTGCATAAGGTGTGAAAAAGGCCGAGCGTGTAAGTTGAACCGAGACAAGACAAAATTATATGAGAGGGGGTCTCTTCCTTCCGTTTAGGTGGGAGGGGTAGTTTTCAAAACAAAAATATTTGAAACGCAAAAAATATTTCATTAACACTGCTATAGATTTATTGAGAGCCAAAACTCTTTTCTTTAATTTACTTTTTTATACTCGTTGTTTTCAGTTCCAACAAAAAAAATTATTTTTATTGTTCAAAACTTTGTTTGAAAAATAAATACATACCTTATGATATCATAAGCTCGAACTGTACCATCCAACGAACTACTGACTAGAAATTTTTTATTTCTGCTAAACTGCACACCGCTTACACTGCTGGTATGTTCACTAAATGTTACAAAACAAAATCCATTTGATGTATTCCATAGCTTAACTTTGTGATCTTGTCCTCCGGTAGCAATATACTGTCCATCCGGGGAGTAAGTAATGCAACTCATTTCGCTGCTGTGTCCCTGTTGTTTCATTATATACTGTTCACCTTAATAATTTAAATGCAAATTTAAAGTGTGCTTATTTTCAAACTTAGATAAACTTAACATATTAAAGGCATTGTGTTCATGTTTTCAAAATTATTGTTTTTAGCACAAATTGTAAAAAATGAAATTTTACTGATGGAAATAAGAAACATTACAATAACAAAATACATTTAATATACTGTGTAACTAATGAGCCAATTACAGAAGTCATTTAAGTGAGGTGGCAACTCGATGAGTCCTTTTATTTGATATCTAAATATTTATCTTTTCGTGAGTTAAATTTTGGAATTTTTCATATTCCCGATAAGAAAACGTTTGTAGTTATCTTCTTCGTATTCGGAATAGTTTTGATAGCAATTAGTATCATAAATTTAACAGTGCTGCTCATACGATTATGAGACTCATAACTCAAAAAATCCTCCGTCATTAAATCATAAATATTTCTTTTTTATGAGGGGTATCTTTTAAATTATGAGTTTCAAACTAATGAGCGCTCGGTAAAAACCGACCTATATACTACTAAAATAAATCAGCCAAGTAGAGGACCTAGCTTTTAACGGCTTTTAGACTACACAAATTAGCGTTTCGTTCCAGCAATGTCACTTGGATCTAAATTTTAATTTTATAACTGGCTCACAAACTAAAAAAAATAAAATTACTTTGCCATTCCCAAACCAACAACTGGCCTCCACCCGATGAAGCCATAGCTAGCCAATCTCCTGATGGATTAAAACAAGCCGAAGTGATGGAGTAATCTGATATACTCAGAGAATGAATCATATTGACTTCGGGAAGTTCGTAGAGATAAAAGCTGCCTGTTGAGAATGCTGCAACCAAAATTTTTGTCTTTTGATTATATGCCGATGCTGTAACATGAGCATCACGATTCTCTTTGCGCGGCTCATCAGCCAAGTAGTGACGGGAAAGTTTATTATAAAAGAATGGATGTTTTTTCCTTATATCCTCATCTTTGATTTCATTTTCGTCCTTTTCTGGGTTATTTTCATCAACTTTATTTTCCAACGTAATTTCATCATTTTCACCGTCGTCAGAATCATCTTTAGGATTTGCTTTCTCTTTTATACGTTTTTCTTCGGGTTCTGTTTCAGGCATTTGTTCTGGCGTTAAGATATCAGAATAACTCATGCTACATTTCCATATACAAAGCTGTCCATTTTTACTCAAGGTGTTTATATCGAGACAATTTTTATCGAAAAAACATCCGACTATGGATTCCGAGTGGCCTCCAAGAGTATATGTTCGAAAGTTTTTCAACCTTTGAATTGCAATTATTTTTGTTGAGTTGTCTCTACATCCAACAGCAAGAAATCTTGAGTCGGTAGACCAATCTAAACATGTGATGTCATCATAAGCCGCAATGTAAAGCTTTTCAAGAACAAAAGGGTTATATTCTCCGGTCAACTCCCCAGGAGCTTTGAATATAAAAACCATATTTTCTTTAGCTACGGCAAAATGTAAACCATCAGGGCTAAATTTTACGTGTCGTGCCTGGTTCTGGAATTTATGTCTATGCACTACCGCACATGAGACCAAGCTTATGAGTTGAGCATCACCTTGTTCGTTGATCGCTATAAGTTGACTGCCATTAGGTGATAGTGCAATCGATGTATAGTTGAAATTGCTTTCTAGTGATAAAGTTTTGGTGTTGTTGCTAGGAAGGATAAATGTTACATTTATATTTGTAAAAAGTAGGTATTTTCGAAAAGTTTAATACTTTTTCAAGTCGAAAACTGTGAGTCGATTTCCTACTGGACTGATAATAGAATTGCCGTCTTCAGTGAAACACAAGTTTCCATTGCGATAAATTGTACCAAGAAGGTTTGAAAACTGCAAATTACGTAGAAATATATGAATTATTAATTGTTTTATATAACTATAATATTTACTTACTTTATAAGAAAACTTCATCGCACTTTTAATTGTGACCAAGTTTTTAACAAAATATTCACGAAGTAAACAAACACACGTGCATTACTGACATAAGGAGAGAAAAGGAAAGAACAAAGAAAATAAAGGGGCACGTTCAACATCTATATTTAATTACGTTCTTTGAATCTTGAAAAAAAAGTCCTATGGCCGGTTGCACCAAACTCTTCTAAACAGGCTCTTAAATTACGCTTGTTAAATACAATATTGGTGCAATCGAACACCAAATCCCCAAACCAATGCAAAATATAAGAAAACACTTTCAGTCTTATTTAATAGAATTCGCTAAACAGATGAATAGTTATGCAGTGCATAAGGGTTTATGTAGCCGCTATGTAACGTTCGTATTTATAAAAAATGTTCCTATAAATTATAGTTATGCAGTGCTTATGTCAAAAAAAGTACCAAAATTGGGAAATCTATTCCATTTCACTGTCATTATCAAATCAGCTGTAGTATCAAAGAAAATAATAAATAAAAATAATGGAACCGCCAAAAGCTAAACGAATCCGTACAGCCAATTGGGATTCGTCCGATAACGTAAGTATTATAAGCGGAACAAATCTTTGAATATAATTAATATAACTTTTTAGATACGCTGCAAAATTTGAGGTGTAAAATTCGATTTGGGGAGTTCGATTTAAGCGTCGAAAATTGGTGGTAGGGGCAAGAGGAGACTATTTTTTGGATTATTACATCCAACAAATATCAATAAATATCAATTAAAACCTCCATAAGCTCTCCGCAAAAAAAAATGAGTAAGGGTTGCGCAGACACTTTAGATGTCGCCCCATTCGACTTCCACCATGATAGTACTATAGTTTTTATATACAAAGGAAAACAATAATATGCAAAAGTCAATAATAGTTTTTAACTTTTAACCCTAGTACGCATATCGGGAAATATTTTTCTTCTCAAACAAAATTTTTCCCAGGACAAATTTTGTCTTCAACTTTTTCCTAGGCCGTACCATTGAATAAGAAATAGAGGAAGAGGCTTTTAGCACATATACAGTGTACGTGAGTGAAGTATTAAAATTAAAAAAAAAAAAAAAAAGTGAACCCTATCTGTCATTTTGCCTTGCTGAGAAGTAGTGTTGTGAAGTAGAAAGATTTTAAAAAAGTGAAAAACGTACTACAAAACTAATAAAAAAGTGAAATAAAAACCAATTTGTGTTGAAAATTAAATCATATTATTATTAAAATATAAATCAAAATGAGGTGCTGCGTGAAAAGTTGTAAAAACTTGTATAACCGGAAAAACAAAAAGTTTTCATTTCACAAGTAAGTCTTGGCTCATATTCCACAAAAAGTAACTTAAAGTGATGTTATTTTGGTAAATATGTTATCTTAGAATACTTTTATATTGTTATTTCATGGTATTTTAAGATAAAAATAGCAATATTGTTCAAAATAAAAATATACTTTAATCATGTTGCACAAATGAGCTTGTAATGTCAAATTATAAATTTTAGTACAGGGACGGATAGGTTTTTGTTGGTGATGGCAAGGCGCTAAGAAACGTTAAGCGCCCGTAGTGCAGTTATTTTTCCGCGGTTTAGTTTTGGAAATATACTACGTATTTTCAATATTGCTGCTATTGTCCATGTCTATCGTGTCGGTTTTGTATCTTCGTCAAGAAGTATTTGTGTCCAGTTGTGATGATTTTAATTAAGTAAAAAAAGCTCTACTACTTTAATAATTTTCAAGATTTCCGAAAGATGAATGGAAAGCACTAAAGTGGACGGAAATTCTTGAGTTGGATGAAATCAAGTATTCATACCATGTCTGTTCAAGTCACTTCCGTGAATGTGACTTCATAAAATCTGCTCCAGGAAAAAAAAAATTACTTTTTCCTTCTGCAATGCCAATTTTATCTGAACATATTTTTAATAATATTTCTAAAGACAAGATATTTTTATATTGCATCACGAAGTAACGAAAAGTTATCAATTAGAACTAAATTGACAAAAACAGTTCACTTCAGGGGAATGTAACTATGTATGTATTAAATAAATTGTGATTTCAAATTATGTATTTGACTTAGGAAAATATTTGTGATAATGTTTTTTTTTCATTAAAATTATACATAAAACTAAAAACTATATTTTCATTTATCCATTTAAAGTTTTCAGGTTCCTGTAAGAGGTAAGTTTAATTTTATTACTTCAAGTGTACTTTATTCGATATTATAATCCAGCCAGAAATAAATCAAAAAAAACTCATTCAATTATTTATTTGATCGAATAAATTTAACCAAATTAAAAAAGTTTTTTTCTTTTAAGGCTTACAGTAATAGCTATGCTCCTTTGTATGTGAATAAGTACTTCTGAGAAAATGGAAATCATATTCCAGTACTTCTAGCTACACATATTTTTATTAAACCACCCAAAAAAAAATTTAGCAAAATATTCCTTTCGGCGCCCCAGCAAATAGCCGTCTACCTTCACTCCAACCCTGTGCCAATGCATTTGTGTTTGTGTAACTCACACAATTATGAAAACTACTTCACTTTTTTCTCGATATGCCTCTTCCTGTACTTCTTATTCAATGGGCCGTACGCAGTTCACGCGCAAATTGTGACGTTTGGCTTGAAAGGTATGTTTGGGGAAAAGAAATTTTTTTCAATTTGCTGTCAAAACCCATACGAAAAAAACCCAAGTTAAACGAAACAAACACGCATAAGAAGTGTTGAAATATAACACTTGATATAAATGTACTATATTATGTTTATGAATCTTAGTAACAAATATTTTATATAGTTTTGATGTCAATAATTTTCTGTTTTTATTTACTCACTTCTTGATACCTATTCGAACAGATAACCAAAATAAATAAATTGTTATTATTCTTCCACCACTGGGAATTGTTTGTTATTCAATTAGAGAACTCAATAGGTTTGTTCGATGGGACAAATTTCAAAAATTGGAAATTTCGTTTGATGGCGGTGCTCGAGGAACATGATCTTCAACAGTTTGTATCAAAGGACCTGGATAAAATTTTAGAAGGTGAAACGGTTGAAGCAAAGAAATTAGCAATAATAAAATGTGAGAAGAAATGCAAATCTTTGATAATCCATCGTATAGCGGACAGCCATTTAGAATATGTAAAAGACAAGCTTACGGCAAAGGAGATTTTTGTAAGTCTGCATTAACTGCATTGCAGATGCAACGAAGAATGGAAGGGGTGCAAAGTTTTTGGATCTATGCAATTCTTTCGGGCTCCGGATCCAAAACGGTACCAGTGAGGGAGACAACCAAGGTGAATTCACATTTGTTGGTAAACAGGGTAGCTCTGTTATAGATTATAGCTTGGAAAGTGGTGAATGGAGCTCACTTATAACTGATTTTGAAGTTCAAAAAAGAAACTATTCAGATCATATGCCAATTGTGGTAACATTTAAGTGTGGCGAAATGGTACGAGAGGAAATTGTGGCCTTAGAACTTATGCCCAAACTCCAATGGAGGAATACAAATGCCTCAAATTACAGAACAAAACTGAATTCACTCCTACTGTCCGAGGAGAATTATATGTGTTTGAGCAAAATTGAATGCTTCATAAAGGAGGCGCATAAGATGCCAACAAATGCTTATCGTCAAGAAAAAAAGAAATTTAAAGAACCTTGGTTTGATTCAATTTGTGCGCGAGCGAGAAAATTATCATTTGCTTGGCTTAATGAGTTAAGACGTAGTAACGAATGCTATGCAAAAAACCAATATATTGAACACAATCAAATTTATAAACCGCTTTGTAAGGAAAAAAGAGTAAACTATTATGAAGCTGAGGCAGAAAAGCTAGCTACTTGTAGTAATCCCTCTGAATTTTGGAACTTGGCCCGAAAACTAAATGGATCGAAGTATATTATCAGTCGTGGATTGGATACTTCTACTCTACGAAATCATTTCAATCAACTGCTGAACCCAGAATTGTTGGACCCAGTCATGATCTACTATGCCCAACCCTATATTCATGACGAGATTTTAGAAAGTGCAATTTCCCAGCATGAGGTTCGCGTATCGGTCAACGCACTAGCAGATGGAAAAGCGGCAGGTGCAGACAGGATACCAGCGGAATTCTACAGATATGGCACTGATGAACTGATTAAGAACCTGGCAAACATATATAATCAAATTTTTGAAACTGGAATCATCCCTCAGCAGTTTAAAGATGCTTTGATTTTTCCGATTCACAAAAAAGGCAACATCGAAGATCCAGCCAACTATAGAGGAATCTCGTTTTTGAACGCTTCTTATAAAATCTTTACTTCGATTCTACTAAAGCGGCTGAACACGTGGATAGACTCGAATAATCTATTAAGTGAGTCTCAAGCCGGATTCGGGTCGGGTTACTCAACCATCGATCATAAATTCGTTCTAAGGAGCATTGCTGAGTCTTTTTTGGAAAAAAACAAAAAGCTATACACTTTTTTTGTGGATCTTAAAGCAGCATTTGACTCAGTTGATCGAAACGCATTGATGTTCAAGTTGTTTGGATCCGGGATGTCGTTTAAGTTTGGACGAGTTATTCAGAACTTGTACGCAGACACGAGAGCAGCGGTATGGAATGGAAAGCAGGTATCTGAATGGTTTCAGACGCAGTCGGGAGTAAGACAGGGCTGTGCTCTCAGTCCTAGCTTATTCGCACTATTTATAAATGACATCACTGACGCATTACCAGGAGGTGTTAGATATGCTGGAGAGGTCATTAAAGCCTTACTCTTCGCAGATGATATAGTCCTGCTATATATAGGACTCACAGCAATCCTTACAGCTTATGATAAATCGACTTTCGGAATACTGTAGACGATGGAGCTTGGTAGTGAACCTGAACAAGTCGAAAGTGATGGTGATCAAGAAAGGTGGAGGAAGGTTAAGCTCAAGTGAACAATGGTACTTCAACAATGAGAACATAGAAAGAGTGAAAGAATACAAATACTTAGGAGTATATTTTACCCAAAATTTAAGTATGGAAAAACACCTCAACGAAAAACTACTTAAGGCTAAGACCGCGATTAACGTGGCATGGAAAGAATGTTTCAATAACAAAAACATTGCGCATAGCAGTAAATATAAAGTTTTCCAAACAGTATCCCAATCAATCCTGTTTTACGCAGCCCAAGTGTGGGGAGCAAAGAAATTTGAGACTGTGGAAAAACTCCTGAGATTTTATTTAAAACGAACATTCCGCCTTCCTTCATGCACCCCAAATTACATGATAATGTTAGAAACAGGCTTATTCCCACTCTTCATAAAAACGTTGAAGCTGCAAATCGATTACATTCTGAAAGTACTGAATATGCCCAACAATCGCTTACCAAAAAAAGCAGCTTTACAAGCGATACAAAGCAAAACAGGATGGGTTAGAGAGTGGATTAGGCTAGCAGAAGATACAGGTGTAACTTTAAATCTCAGTGATCAGAGTACATGGAAATCGCCACTGTACCAGGTAATTAGCCGTCTGGATGAAAATTTTAGAAATGTGTTCACAGAACAGGCATCCAGCTCACTTCATCGGATGATCTATAGCAGGCTGAATTACAATCTTAATGAAAGAAACTACTTCCAGGACATAAATACTATAGAGCAAATCTCCAACATGTTTCGGCTAAGAGGTGAACTGCTAAACATAAACTACGTTCCACATCGCGAAGATCTTCCACTGCTCTGTGATATTTGCAACATGGCTGAACGAGTAGATATTTTTCATTTTGTCGGAACATGTGCAGTCCTGAGAGAAACTAGAAGAAATGTACTTGGTAGAGACTTTTTATCAGAAAACGAAACTTTAACTCTCTTAACTGAAGTAGATGTGTCTAAAATGCTTATATATTGCAAAACAGCACTTATTTATAGAAGCAGAATTAGAGAAGAAAATTTTTAGTTAACACAACTGCAACTTAATTAATTACAAAACTTTAATACAGTTAAAACTTTGTCAATCAGGCAGACGGCAAAACCATGCTTTAAAGATTGCTAATGAAATTGTACAAATAATTGCAAGTAAATAAAAATCTATCTATCTATCTATCTATCATTAACTGCATTGGAAACAATTGATGTTGAAAAGTTGATAATCGAGTTTGTCAAAAGTCGGATACTTGATGAAGCAAAGAAAAAATCAAACCCAGAAGTTCAACAAAGTGATTCAGTTGCGATGTATTCCAAAAGCAGGATCAAATGTTATAAATGTGGAAAACTCGGACACAAGCGCTCTGAATGCAAGAGTGGAAAAAAATACGAAAACTAATATGCTGCCAAAGCCAAAGTTAGTACCACCAATGCTGAGAAGTTTATTTTTGTTGCACATTCTGAAATGAGTCTTAAAGCTGAAGCACAAAATTCGAATTCTTTACATTTTTATCTGAACTCTGAAGCTTGACAAATTGTAAAGTTTTAGACCACCCAATTCAAATTACGGTTGCAAAGAATGGGGTTTATTTAATGGCAACAAAGATTGGTACAATATCAGGGAACTTACATGAGAACAAGAAGGAAACAGCTGGCATAATCGAAGATGTCTTATTCGTAAAAGAATTATCTTGTAATTTGCTTTCCATTCGGAAATTAGAATCGAAAGGAATAAAAACGGTTTTCGAAAACGGAAAGGCGCAAATCTGGAAAGGCAAACATCTTTTGACTGAAGCTATGAGCAACGGAAAATTGTACGAGCTATGCATTGAAGTTCATGAATCGAAATTCGCTGGAATAAGTGCCGGAAAAAGTCTTGAGTTATGGCATCAACGGATGGGTCACTTGAATCTGCTGACATTCTGAAGCTGAAGCGTGCTGGAACCGTAGATGGTTTGGATGCATTGGATAACGGTAACAAGAACTTTTTCTGCGAATCTTGTTTAGCTAGTAAACAGCATCGAAGTTCACATAAAAGTATATCCGATCGTAGATCATCAAGGCCGTTGGAGCTCATTCACAGTGACGTCATGGGACCTATTACACCAACTACATATGATAATAAAAGGTACGTTTTTATATTCACAGATGATTTTACACATTTTGCAGTGGCGTACTTGATGGAAGGCAAGCATGAATTGTTTAGCAAGTTCATTGAATATACAGCTTGGGTTACTTTACTGCTCATTTTGAGAGAAAAATATCTCGCTTACGTATTGACAATGGAGGTGAATATTCTTCAAACAACTTCAAGAAGTTTTGTGTTCAGAAAGGAATTCGAATAGAGTACACAGTCCCATATACACCAGAACAAAATGGTGTATCCGAAAGATTTAATCGTGTTATCATGGAAAAGGCCAGAACAATGATTTTACATTCGAAAGTTGATAAATCTTTATGGGGTGAAGCTGTTTTAATGTCCGTTTTCTTGACGAATAGAAGTTGTACACGTGCATTACAGATTTGTCTTTTCCCGATCTGCGTACCATTTGAGGCGAGTAAAAGAAAACTCTCTTAATTCTTCTATCGGTGTATGCATGTAAGTTGTGAGAAAAAAACTAAATGTCAGATTGGACTACAAAAACAACTAATGGACTTTTTGTTATTTGTCAAAATTGACAGTTCTTACTGAGGTTTGTATTTTGTGTGTTTTGCTTTAATATTTTTGCAAATTGTTACTATTATTCAATGTTTTGCAATTTATTTAATGTTACAGCAATTATGAATGTGCAGCCAAAGCCCGTATTAAAGGTCAAGGAGATACTCAAGAACGTGAAGCTCGACAAAAGATGAGATAAAAGGCAAAGGAATTGCAACGACAACGCATGGAATCGGCCAAACGTGGAGGAAGTCTAAGTCATCATATCAGTGCGAGTTTGGAAGGATTCGGGCCATCTGGTGGCATAAGTAGCCAGTCGATTACAACTCCAGCCACTGATTCTACTGAAATTAAGTCCGCTCCAAAGGCACAGTAAGTTTCCTCGGCCTTATTCTTAACACCAACTAATACCTACATATATCATTTACAGGAAATCCATCCCACGCAAGGCATTACAATTGGGTGGCAAAACAAAAGTTTTAGATAATTTCGTTGATCAGCTTAAGAGCGAGGGTGAAAAGATTGCCAATTTAACTCCAAATGTTGGTGGAGTAGCTTCGACCACACGTTCACACTGAGGTATTTTAATCCAAAATCTATGTTAATAGACCACTATACTTCGACACATTTTTCCAGCGTTCATCTTAAGATGGAAGATAAATTGGTTGTTCGTCTGGGTCGCGATGGTGGATTGCAAACTTTCGAACTCTCAGGTTTACTAACGCTGAGAATCGCAGCTCACAAATCGGTCTAAAAAATCCAGGTAGGCCATTCCCATTGAACACAGATGTTGGTGTTCTCAAGTGGCGTTACACCAAACAAGATTATTCAGCTATTCCTCTTACAAGTATTTAAAAAAAACATACAATTTTATCTTAAAAATTACCATCAATCTTTATTTTTCAGTTAATTATTGGCCTTCAGAAAATGGCGATGGTGGCTGTGATATCAACACAGTATGAACTCGAGTCACAGCGTCTTGAATTGCAAGATGTTTGCATTGCTATTCCCCTGCCGTAAGTCATTCCAATTCAAAAGTATTCGCCAACAAAAGTAAAATAAAACATATTTTCAGTTTAAATATTCAACCATCAGTAGGCGAATATGATGGAAGCTACAATTGTGATTCAAGAAAGCATGTTCTCCAATGGCTCATCGCGATCATTGATTCTTCAAACAAAGCTGGATCAATGGAATTCAGTTGTGCCTCATCCATTCCAGGGGACTTTTTCCCATTACAAGTAAATATCTATTTTTTAACTAAATTATCTCCTGAAAAATAACTTACAACTGTCCATTTTCAGGTTACATTTGTTTCGAAAACTCCTTTCGCTGATATTGATGCCAGAGATGTGGTTAGTTTAGATTATGACACCCCAGTAAAGCACTCAACTGAATGAGTTTTGTTTGTGGATAAATATGAACTTGTCTAAAAGATTTTAGATTTTGTTTCATTTTTTTTTTGTCTGTTATTTACGTATTCTCCACTATACAAACATAAATACATATAATTATACATATTCTCTTATTTTTACTACAAGAAGGTACATTATTACAAAAACAAAAATATCATAAAATTGTTAAAAGGTTGAGAAAGTGTGTCTTTTACGAAAACAGCACATCTGTAAAACTATTTTTAACATTTACTGTTTTCCTCAGCGCCATTAATTTAAAGCTAAAAATGTTATCTATGTCTTAAAGGGATGGTTGATACCTTTTTGGAATCAGTACTTAATGCTGTTACAAGTAGCATCTCATATCCCATACATTTTAAATGCACTAGATTTATGGTAAAATGCATTTTGCGAATTCGAACAAATTTACTGCAAAATCGAGTAACATATTTTTGTTTGAAGTTTTGATAGCTCTCTCCTTCTCTAGAAAATACCTGTTAACATGTTAAAAAATTAAACAAAAAACTCAATTTTAACCTTGAGGGTAAAACTACCGATTTTTTATTAATACATATTGTATATGTAATTGAATTATTTGCAGTTTTTTACAACTATCTATTTTTATCAACAATAAATAAACAATCTGAAGTTATTATGTAATATATTAATATTATTATAGGCATAAGTTCCACTAGAATATGTAAATTCATATATTTTAAGCATGATGAATAAGATACCTAAATAAACTGTGCCACACACTTTTATATTATAGCATAATTATTTTAATGCAAGTTGAATTAGATACATACATATTTAACTATGTTATTATTTGCCATTTGCTTGTCATAATAATAATCTCAAATGTTCTTGGTATATTTTTTTGTGTTTATTTATAATTAATAAATTCTCTAGTTTTTAATTTTTTTTGTTTAAATTCAACAAATAGTTTCTTCTGTTGTAACAGGGCCAGTTTCCAAAATAGCTTTAAATTCAAATAGTGTCAAAGCATATCCCTGGACAGCATAGAATTTATTCTGGAATTCAACCTTGTAAAAAGTATGCAAGTATGCCGACAAGCCTTCCATCAACACCAACTTTCCAACAGTTAAAATAGCCCAATATGAAAACACTATCCACAACATTATACCACCTGGCAACTACCCAGCTATCTTGACGCGGTCCAATCGACAAAACCATAGTTCACAAAACTTCAGCAAGTTCTGAAAGAAAAACGAAGATTTAAAAATAAGAACTCAAGCACGAAGATTTCTTTTACTGACAAGCATGAGCCAAAGACAAAAACGAAGATAAGAAGCAGTATGGGACATGGAACGTATGGGAATCCAAAAACCTATTTAATTGTATGTATGTATACCCTCATGAATAAATATCTCAGACATATTTTCTTCATCGTGACCGCCGCCATGTTCGTCTTCGGTGTTTGTCATATCATTAGGATTCATTCCAGCTTAGCATCACCGGGATGAATTGGTTAAATCTGTAAATTTATGGTATATTGTCAGTCAAAAAACTTTTTTTAAAGTTTTTTATAACAAAGAAATGATAAAAAAAATCTGAATACGTCGAGATAAGCTTGTCGGACCAACCTCGTCCTAGTGTTTAGGATTGACTAAGCTATAAGATTGGAATACTTCCGTTCGCAAGTTTCCGCTGCTTCATAATGTGGAATGGTTTTCTCAGTATACATGTTAGGGCTACATTCACCGGTGGGTGTATTTGGGGCTTAAAGAGCACCATATTAATGAATGTTATCAGAATAGATAGGTCACAGGTAGCCGAGTATGGCGCTGAAAAAAAAAATAAAATATTAATTTTCAACAAAAAAGAATCTCTTTCACCAGGACATCTAACTGAACATTTATAACTGAAAAACGTTTAAATTATAAAATCTAATCAGAACTTTAGGAGTCAGAGATTGGTTTACAGTTTTTTTTTTGAGGATTTTCTTTGAAATTCTCACTAGCAGCGCCACATATAAACCGTCACTATTTTAGTTCCACCGGTTGGATTTTGATGAGTTAAACGTATTCCAGTTATAAATGATATCCTGCAGGTGTTTTAAAAGGTGTTTTAAAAATTTAAAAATATTGAATTTTATGTGGCACTAGTGAGAATTTAAAGGAAAACCCTCGAAAAAAAATGAAAAAATACTTGTTAACGAAAATAAATGAAAATTTTATACCTGATTACACCACTAAAATACTGGTTATATAACTAAACTAATGTAATTTTTATGTAAAACACTTACCTGTTTGCTGAAATAAACGAAAAACGCTCGACAAAAATTATTATTAGTAATATATTAATAAATATTTTGAAAAAAGTGAAAATGTAAACCATTGAAATTGAAAATCACTCAAAATTCAACACAACTGACATTTTTTTTTATTTTTTGTTTGATCTGTCAAAGGTGAGTATTTTAACAGATGTGTTGTGCTTTATGAAGCAGCCCATAAGCGAATGTATTTTTTAGGCTACTCTTCTACTTTTTGATACTTTTTCTATTTATTTGTAATTAAATATATACATATAAATGGCAAGGGATTTGTATACCATAACCAATATTCAATTCAATTATATTTTGTTCAAAAATGGTCAAAAAAAGCAATTTTATTAAAAAATATTAAATTTTTGAATTTAACGGATGCTGATTTTAAATTATCTGAGCCCACTTATCCACCACAATTGGGTTCCGCAAATGAACCTTTTCGTTGAGCTAAAGGTGGTTCAGCCTTCATTTAACTACTACAGCACTACAGGCACTACAGCATGGTCTACGAATCGTTACAAATCAGCTGGTAGGGCGATAGAGAACGAACCCCTCGAGTCGGTTCTCTAGGTAAGTACTTTCTCTATGGACCTGCCCTAGAGCATTCGAGAATTAGTTCGTCTATCATCTTTTGAAGATCTTCAGGGTTTTCATTCATCAGAATAATATCATCAGCAAACCTTAAGTTTGAAAGATATTTTCCGTTGATTCATATGCCAATATGTTCCCAATCTAATTTTTTGAAACATTCTTCTAGAGTAGCTGGGAAGAAAGGTGGTGATATTGGATCTCCTTGTTTAGTTCCACTTTGTAATTTAAATGGCTCTCCAAAGATTTCAGTTTTTATTTGAGCAGTGGAAGAATCATAAATTTTTTTGAAGATTTTTACCCAACGACAATTTATACCTTGATTAAGAAGTGCATTCCACATGAATTCTTGGTTAATGGTATCGAAAGCCTTTTTAAAATCAATAAAAATGAAATAAACCCCGGTATTCTTCACTTTTTTCGATGATTTGATTGACTGCCTGAAGGTGATCTGTAGTTGAGAAACCTGATCGATAACCTGCTTGCTCCACTGGTTTATGTTGTCCGAGGTCTACTTCTAGCCTTTTGAAGATGCATTTTGCAAAGATTTTATAGATGTTAGACACCAGACTTATTGGACGGTAGTTGTCAATGTCATCTTTTTTCCCTATCTTGTGTAATACTGTGATAGGAATTTCTCCAGTAGATATAACATCGTTGAAAATATCTTTAAGCCAATCTGAAGACGTTTCAATTCCATATTTTAGGATTTCGGCTTCGATTCCATCACTGCCTTTACTCTTTTCGTTCGTGCTTATACAATGTAATAATTGAAACAAATTACCCAGCACATACAAGAACATAACCGCTTTGAATGAGTGCGAAGAAGAGTTTGAAGACATTTTGTTTCTGGAGGATGAATGGCCAAGGATGTATGCTCCATCACCACCATCACCATCACCTTTACAACCACCTTCACGTTCTTCTCCTTTGGATTCTTAAAAAAAGAAATCGAAAGCAGTTTATTACGGGTATTCCTATTTATCAAAAATTATTGTACTATCATTATTTATCACCTATAGATTAATTACAAAGACGACGAACTCCTCAAAAAGGCATTTTTATTATTTTTTAAATTATTCAAAACAAATTATGGGCATAAATCAAAATGACTTTTCATCACTATAATTTCCTTATGTAGGTTCTATACAACGACTAAACGCGTTTAGCTTATTATGGCACTAACAATGCATAAGTTTTATAAATAACATTTTCGCGTTTAGAAGCATTATAAGGAGTACATGACTTTATGTAGGCTCTATGTTGCGTTTTTAAATAAGACTGTATATTTATTTATTGAATTTAAAGCCTAGTACGCAGATCGGGAAAAGACAATTCTAATCTCTACAAAATATTTCCAACTGCCGCGCAAATGTTTGAAGTTGGAGAAATAAGTAATAAGTATTTTCCTCCAAATAATCTTCTAAAATTTTCATCTTTTTATAAAATCAAAATCTAAAGTCACAATGAAAAAAAAACAATCTTGTTTTTTTGGAACCTGTCAAAATTTTTATCTCAAAATAATGCTCCGGGCATTATTTTTGCGGAAAAATTTAATGGAGACTTTCTTATGCGTGTTTGGTAACTAGAAATCTGCACCAAGTTTCGTTAAACTAGGGTTTTTTTTCGTATGGGTTTTGACTGCAAATTGAAAAAATTTCACTTTCCCAAACATACATACGATCTGCGTACAAAGACCGAGCGCTCTAGATTCATGGCTTAAAAGCGCTTGGTGTTTATTGACCTTAATTAAAATGGAACGACCTTATCAATTGACATACACTGCATTACCAGTTTCTTCCCAAACACCACTGCTTCCAAAACTGTTTCGGCAGCCATTTTTTTTACACTCCGAAAAAGTATATGACCAAACTCAAAAAATTGAAAATTCACATAGAAGAAAAAAATCACTGTGGAAACACGCATTTTCCCTTTGTTACGTGGATATAATTTTTCTTAATTCTGTATCAAATATTTAAAATAACGTGTTTAAACAGTCGTGAAAATTAAGTTTATTAACTAATTCATAAATAGTTGAAAAATTTAGTGGTCGTTGTTTAAAAAAGGCAAGTCTTGCTCCAAAAATAAAATAATTATCACCTACATGGCGGACATTTTGTAAATTTGTTTTTTTTTTTCAAGATAAAAAGCGTGTTTTTTTTATTTAAATATTAAATATCTTTTACATTTTATCATTAAACTGAATTTCATTAAAAATCATCTCATTTCTTTATGATTATCAGATGAATGTTAAAATTGAATCAATATTTTTTTGTTCTTGGTGATGTGTAATGTTTAAGTCTCTATAATAGAAAAAAGAATTTTTGTGAAGCATTTTATATTATGTACATAGGTTCATTATGTACATTTCACTTAAACCAGACGACTGTCCTTAGTTTCGTATAATAACTTCTGGCCAGCGAAGAGCAAAAAGAGTGCTATTTTGTTACATAAGTCAGAATAGAAAGTTCACCTAATATGTTTTACCTTCATTTTCTTTGATTCATATTCCATTTGTTTTGTACATTTCCACACATCAATTTATAATCTTCAAATCAATTATTTTATTATTTTGTATGTATTTATTATTGCAGGCAATGAACACGCAAAATCAATCAAGAATCCACTAAAAAATATATACAACGTAGACGAATTGATCTAAAAAATAAAATTAACAAAATGGACAACGAAATCAAAGAGCAGAAGGAGCAGAAGGAGCAGAAAGTCGCCGAAGAATATCTGTCGAGTTTAGCAGACCTGAACATGAACAGTAAACCATTAATAAATATGCTGACAATTCTGGCCGAGGAGAACATTGAATATGCTGCAGTTATCGTCAAAGTGGTCGAACAACATATTGCTAAGGTAAATACTTCTAATTTCTATTATAATCAGTTTTGATATTAAATATTTCATTTTTAAGCATCTTTGGAAGTTCTAATTCAATTTTAGAATTATAATATAGAAAATTATGTTTAATTGTTCTTAATTTTTTTAACGATAGTATTGGCTGAGTATTGAATTGTTTGAATCCAAAACTGAACTTGTTTCTCGTTATTGGGCTCTATATAAAAATAACAAAACCCATTAAATTTTGTGAAGATTGCACAAAGAACCGTTCACTTTCTGGCCAGCAAATATTTTGTAAACAAATTGCTTACATCTTCAACCACCAGCATTCTTTGACACTTCTTTGCCTAACGACGCTATTGACGTTGCTGGTGCTGGTCTAATCTGTATCAAACGATTGAAACGCATTGTTCTTGACACGCTGAGCGGTAAATATTTTTCAAAACACTCCAGCCACTAGCACTGTTTCATATTTGTTTTCGAAACAAAAAAAAAAAAAAACAACGGCAGCAATCCACGAACAGCACCAAAATTAGGACTTTGGCAAAACGGCGCTGTTGACGGTGCTATCTAATCGATAGCGAATGATTGATCTTAAAACAATAGTGGCTGCTGTTACTGTTTCACGCAAAAACTTAATATTTTTTTTTTCGTATGGGCTCTGACAGCTATTTGAGAATTCCATGAGAATACTGAGATATCTGAGATTTTTTTCTATTTTGCTGTCAAATAACCGAAAAAAAAAATTATTTATCAATCAGTGCCATTAAAGATATTTTGTAATAATACATAAATATGTTATATTATTTCTACATTAAAATCATTACAAGACAAAACAGTTAATACTTCTTGAATTCTGAAATTCGGTTTGTTCAACAACATTCAAAATTTGGGTTCAGAATGAGACTGTTAACTTTGTACTCTGTGTAATATTTAAAAAAAAGTATACTATCTATTAATACACCGAAGTATTTTATTTTATTTATAAATTTTAACTGCGCATTGTCTACTAAAATTACAGTTTCATTTTTAAAACCATAACTTTAATTTTTTCTGTATTTAAAATTTACCTATTCATCTTAAGCCATATAATAAGAGCAGAGATATTCGTTTTAAAGCCAGTTACAGGTTTCAATATAATTTCTGGAAAGATTCACACGTAGTTGCTCCTATGTCTAAGTAACTTAACTTCTATATCCAAGTGAAATTATTGTACCAAGTTTCAAGAAAATCGCTTAGTTGATAAGACTATAGGTTGAAGAAAACAGACAGAATTATGGTGCCAACTTTTTCGCCGATTCTCTTATCGTAGTAATGCAAGTATTTCGAGTTCAATTATACGAATACGAGGCCAAAACATGGTCAAACCTTACACACAGACAGTTTGAATTTCCACACAATTCTTATGTATTCATGACAAAAAAAAAAAATTTGAAGGCGATTTTCTATATTATGTTTGTATGAACATATGTTGTTTTTTGTAAGATGAACTACGGCTTCAACCGACAAGCCTTTCAAGCCAGCTGTTTCGCTAGCGAATTCCTTTCATATAGTTCTTAAAGGGCTAATGCTTTGTATATGAAAACTATAGTACTATCATGGCGAATATTTTTTAAGGTTGCAAAGCTCCTGGTGGTGGCGCTGCAAAATGTGAGGTGTTAAATTCGATTTAGGGAGTCTTTAAGCGTCAAAAATTGGTGGTAGGGGCAAGAGGAGACTATTTTTTGGATAATTGCATCCAAAAAATATCATTTAAAACCTCCATAAGCTCTCCGCAAAAAAAAAGTAAGGGTTGCGCAGACACACTAGATGTCGCCCCATTCGACTTCCACCATGATAGTACTATAGTTTTCATATACAAAGGCTTATGTCCATTACATCCTTCACCTGTCCTAGCTATCTCATATTTTTCCCAAGTCGAATACCAATATTCTTTGTATATGAAAAACATTGGGGGTAGGAGCAATACGTTAGGAGAATATTATTTCGATTGCGGTAACCAATATCAATTAAAATCTCCACAAGCTCCGCAATAAAATTTGAAAAAAAGGTTGCACTCATACTTTAGATGTCGCTCCATTCGGCTGCCGCCATGATAGTACTATAGTTTTTCATATACAAAGCAATATTTATGATCCGATACCTGAACCTGACCGGCATATGAAAGCAAAAAATTGTCAAACAAAAGTAGAAAAAATGGCAGAGCATCATACCCTTTATTCAAATAAATAAAATTGAAGTGTTCTTGATAGCTTTCTAAATTTAACTTTGACTCTTGTACTAAATTTTTCATAATATGCGTGGATTGTTGGGGAGGATGTTTGTGAACAGGGATAGAAGCGTGTTGATTTTTTTTATGAGAAAGTGGTTTTTTTTTGGACAGCTCGTTAATTGTGCAACAAAGGTTTGTTTTTGACTTGGAAAAATAATCAAAGAACTCAACAAAAAGAAATTAAATAAGGATTTTTTTTTGCACAAAATTGCGTTCTTAATAAAGATTTTACTATAGATACCTAACATCACTTCAAAAAGTGAAGCTGGTCCGCCATTTCGTAGGCACTGTTTAATGCAAAATTTCATAAGAGGAGCTTGTCGACCATCTTTTGGTAGGCAAAACTTTATACAAAATCTAAAAAATGTTTCACTTTCTGTTTTTAAAAAATAGCGCACTGTTTAGTTATATATATTAAAATCTCTAATTCTCCACACAGAAATGTTATTGCTTCCGGGCCCCCTCCATGTCAGAAAAAAGTACCGCCATCATTTGACTTCATTTGAATGGTAAAATTAGTTAATTTTGTTTAAATTAAATGGTTGCAGGAATTTTAACTCTCTTTTCGAGGTATATACTGTCCAAATCACGCAAATCCGTTAAGTCACCGGGAAGAAATGTGAACAGTTTATTTTGATTAAAAGAACCTTGCCGAAACCAAAAATACAACCGAAAATAAAAATGAAATTTGGATAAATGCCAGATTGAAATAAATACCTTATCTAGATCTTTAAAATTATCTCGGAAATTTAAGCTCGTCGGCTATTTTGTATTAGCACTAAACTCAATAATAGAAATAAATGTTAAATACCAACACGTAGAGTTTACACATCACTAATATTACAACCACAATAATCGCTAGGAAAAGACTGCTTGATTGAATCATGGCCTAAATTAATTTATAAAAATAAAATTAAACCCCGCGCCCTTATTTTATTTTCAATCGCAACATTTTTTTTCGATCACAGCCTGATTTCTATCCCGATATTATATTGCGATCCAATACTTCAGAGGTGAAAGCAATCAAATATTAATTTGTACCAAAATAAAACTATAAACACAAAACTAAGGTGCATTTAATACTATGAATAAATTAATAAAATACCTAAAATATCTCCATATCGTTATCTTATAAATTCTTTTTTTTCCAAAGGTACATCCGGACATAAAGCTTCCAATCCTCTATTTAATTGATTCCATCGTTAAAAATGTAAAAAATACATACATTCCACTCTTCAGTCAATGTATTGTTAATATATTTTGTGGAGTATTTGAACAGGTAAATGAGATAAAGTTGACATTTTTGGCACAATATTATAAACATAAAATTAAATAAAATGTCCTAAAGTAAGTGCTATGTTAGACCTAGAACATTGATTAAAAATGTTGGGCCAATATTAAGATTGTATATTATTTAAATTTTATGTAACAAAATTAAAATGTTTATATCCAAAGGTAAGCGAAAAAATTCGCGAAAGAATGTATACTCTCCGTCAAACATGGAATGAAGTGTTCACTGCACAAAAACTATACACTCTTGATGTTAAAGTTAACTGCATGGACAGAAACTGGCCAATAACAGCAAAAGTTATAAAATCACCTTCAATTCATGTGAATCCAAACTTTCTTAAAAAGGTAATTAACTTTAGCATTAACATTTTTTTTTTCGTTCAATGATGAGAAATTATTTTTTTTGCAGAATGAAATGGAGGCAACACTTCGAGTAAAAACACGCGAACTCTTAGAGTTGGAAAAGCGGAAACTAGAGTTGGAGTTAGAAGCTACTAAGAAATTGTTACAAGAGCAGGAAAAACAGCTAAGTAAACAGACAGAGAGTGTGAAAACGGCACCGGAACATCCCCCACAGGTTCGTCAGTCGGCCATGGGTGCAATGCAAAAACCAAACTATATTGGAATAAATACGTATCAGAATTATCGCATTAAGGGACCAAGATTAACACCACCCAATGTGATGAATGTGCCACAGGTAATACATTTTTAAAATATTTTTTTATCAAATTATTTATTTAGTTTAATAGTAACATATTATAGCGTTTGTTACAGAGTTGTAAAAGACTGCAGTACTTTGGTAATGCAGTCAGTTAACAAGCTCAAGATTACATTATTCACATTTGTGACACGTTTCATTTGGCCGCCATCTTGTTTTTAATTAACTCGCGTATTTTTGATATAGGCGTTATAGGCAAAACTTTTCAAACAATAAATTTTCTACAAATAATGTTAAGTAACTTTTTTGTATAACTGCTTTGGTTTAAGAGTTATAGTGCATTTTTTTAAAGAAATAAAAATTTGAGTTGGTTTTTTTGGTTATATCAACAGTTTTTGGAAAATTTATTTTCAAAGTCAAAATTTTGCCTTGACTTTGAAAATAAATAAAGTCGAAATTTTGAAAATAAATTTTCTAAAAACTGTTCAGTCGAACAACTTAATTGCAAAATAATATTAAAGAAAAGACTTGGCTTTTCAAAATGCTATAGCATGATTCTGTAAGTATTACAAGTATTTTGTTCTTAACAGTAGCCACGTGGATTTTTTATACGATACCCGACACCTTCCAGGTACCCGGGTACCCGGCTACCTGTGTAATGCCCGGAAATTTGGTACCCTTCAGTGTACCATGTCCCGGTCGAAATCAATAGCTCTAGTCACAACCTGTGCTTTTATAGGTACAAATATTAAGTATTTCAGTCAAAAGACTAAAAAAAAGTTAACTAACTGCAGTTAAAAGACTTATTGACTAAAACCAAAAGGCAAGTTCTGAAAATTTCATCTGACTAAAAAAGACAGACCAGTTAAAAAGTACTGCAGGTAATTAACTTTTAGTCAATTAACTGCTTTTTTAACTGCACAGTTAAAATATTAGTACCGATTGCGACTGACTGAACGAAATAAGTCTTTTTAATCAATTAACTGCAGTACCCAAAAGACTGCAGTCTTTACAACTCTGGTTTGTTATAGCTATCGTGAGTTTTCGAAATTTGTCGATTTCATATTCCTTTGTCGTCGATTCTAATTTTCTGATCGATCCGTTAGCTGAAGTTTTGCCATTCTTCAAAGTAAAAAATTGTTTCTAATTTTGTAGACTTATGAATCTATAATTCAAAAAATCCGATTAAATAGTGCTAATTTTTCCACTTGGCTGATTAATTTCAGTACCATGTACGTGTATATACAAATTGCATTAATCCTTTTGTATGTAACTATTTAAAACTAAAAAATTTTCAAAAACTTTACGGATATAAATGTGTTACATTTTCGGTGTCCACTGTTCAGACAGGCGAGTATAACTAGTAAGATTTCTATGCCTTTATTTTTGAACGCGCATCAATTAATACAAATATGTATGTAATCTGTATAACATTTCATTGAAATTGGTTAACGTTAACACGTGCCACCGAGTTTTTTTTACTGAAAAAATTCGTGAGAGCGTAATAGTTGATATATAAAATTTAAAAAAAAAAATACTTAATTAAAAACAAGAATAAATATAGTTTTTCTTTCACTTTTTGATCATTTCAAGACATTTTTGTACAGCAAAAATAAATTAAAGGTTTTAACGGCATATTTTACGATATTTTTTTTTTTAATTGCTTAATAAGCTTCTCGATATTTTTGCGATATTTTCTTTTTTTTTTTAATTGCTTAATAAGCTTTTCAACAGTTTTTTTTTATAAATTTTTTTATATTTAATGCATAAAGAAAGAAATTTAAAGCATAATTTAATAACCTACTTACATTTTTGATTGATGTTTATTTGTTTATATCTGGAATTTTTTTTTATAATCTTCGAGAACTTGAATAGTGTAATGTTTCTGCTCTTCATCTGCGCTTAAAGTTTGATTATATATTCTGAAATTAATTTAATGCCTCTTTCAGCCATATTACCAATTTTACATAGTATTGGTAGTTTCCATCTAAATGCCAATCAATTTCAAATCTTTTGAAAATCTTATAGATTCCGGACTAATAAAAAAGTCTATATCTAAAAGTTGTCGTAAGTCCTGAAACGGCAGCAATGGCATTTTTTGATGATAATGTTCCTGATAACAAAAAGAGGAGAATGGTTACGATCTGTGCCAAGTTTAAATTTTATATATTAACTATTACGTCCTCACGAATTTTTCCAGTAAAACACTAGTGCTTCTAGTCCACTAGTTCAAGTGCTCTGTGGCACTGGTTAACGTTAACCAACGAAATTCTGCACAGTTTTTTTTTTATTTATTATCCTTAACATTTAGGCCAGGGCATGAAGGAAATTACGACATTGATAAAATAAGCTCCATCGTAGAGTCAAATTGACTTCTACACAAGTTATTCAAGATCTTGAATTATGTCTTCGAAAAATAAAAAAAGCAGAACGGAAAAGATATAAGTTAGAATTTAGTTAACGTAGGATGATTACGTTAATTAATTTGTCTTAATTTTTTTTAGCTTATTCTTTTTTTTTCTGTATATGCTGTTGAGTCTTTCGTTATTTGCAAATAAAGTCATATGAGAAATTTTGAACAATCAAATTTGTTTGCATTTTCCTAAGCAGATTTTATTAATTTTTTTTGGTTTATTTTCCTTGGTGTACCGTGTACGGTATTTCCCATTTTCTTTTTTTGGAACTTTCACTCATTATTTTAAAAATGTTTGTTACAACAAAAAGTTTGATCCGATGTCACAGATTTTCCAATACAAATTTGCTATGGAATTCCACACTTCTTACATTCAATTTGCATTTAGATATTTATTTAATTAAAAATCCAAAATTTCGATTTTTAAAGATGTTTTTGTCTTTTTCAATTAACTCTTGGATGTAAAATTTCTTTCAGGAATATCGGCACTATCTATGAAAGTCGTTATTGAACATTTAAATTTGTATTTTGAGAAAGTGTATCACTTATTATATTTATAATAAAGATGTAAAGATTACACTAGTTTACAAAATTTTGGGTCATTGATGCTATCTAAAAAAAAACAACTTTTTTTATAATTTGAGGTCGCAACACTGGCTTATATCTCTTAAGTGATCTTTTTAATTTACTTATAGTAAATATTTTTGCAAAGATGACACTTAATGCTGTCTAGTAAACTAGTGTTATCATTTTACTTATAAAAAAAAAACAGACAGGAAAGAAGACTTTATGTTGTATGTGAATAGTTTATTTTAGAAGCACTCTGTACAAAGAAATACGCTGAGAATTTTTCAATTTTTCGCCAGTTTAGTTTCTAGAATTAGCAATATGAATATGAATATTTCCACCCTCATATCCGCTAACCTTCGGGGGATGTGATGGAATTTTTTGAATTTCGGATAAGATTCCAGCTAAGGATAACACAAAAACAATTAATTTCGTTGGATATTTAATTTTTAATTGATAAAAAAAGAAATGGCGAAATCTAGTTGAAACTGAAGAACTAAATTTTATATCAATAGTTTTTCTCAACATCAGTATTCAGTTAATTGTATATTTAAATACGTTGATAAATGCATCTTTTTAAGTTGGTTTACATACAACTGAAAATGCTTTCTAATGATAAAATATTTTAAATATGTTATTTTCTTTTTTTCTATGCCTTTTACATTTAATTTTTAAAAATTCAATAATTTAGATCATTTAACACAAACATTTAAAAACGATACATATTAACTACTTATTTGTGAAAATCAATATTTATACTACTTTCCTTTACAGATTTATCCACCTGGAGTACCGCCGCAGCAAGTTATTCACCAACAGAAACCAAAAGTTCATCCTGTCAACCCCATCATGATGAATACAATCCGTCATCGTGATCCTCGCCTTGCTCGTCAACAACAACAACAACAACAGCAGTCGCCTTCACAAGAAAAAGAACCAAGGTCAAAACAGAATAACGCAAATTTTCTACAAACCCATACGCCAGATCAACAGCAGCAGCCTTCTAACCAAATTATGGCCAGTGGTTCTCAAGGATCAAATTCATTTAGAAACTCTAAGTCTTTTGATTCTCGTTTAACGAAACGTCGCGATATTGATCGACCAAATCATGATCGTTCCTCGAGGGAAAGATCCGCAAGAGATCGCTCATCAAAATCTCGGAGCGAAGAAGAACATTCTGACGGTGGTAGCGGAGGAAGATCTAAATCTACAACTTCATCAAGTCGCAATAAAAGAGGAGGAAGTAGGTCACGTAGTGAAAGTAAATCACCAACACGTGCAAGATCATCATCCTCTCGATCATCCAATCGAAGTGCAAGCAGCTCACGTGATAAAGAAAGACGGGGCGCAAGTAAAGGCATCTCCTTTGATCGGAGAAAAACAAGTAGTAGAAATCATGATTCAAAATATTCATCTGCATGTCCAAAAATAGATGAAGAAATAGAACCAAAAAGTGTTTCGTCCAATAAAAAGTTGTCTACCTCTCCAGCATCTTCACCAGCTAAAATAAAAGATTCAAAATCAAAATCAGTTAAAGCCTTAAGAACTTACGCAGGGCGCAAGCATAAACCACGAACCCCATCTCCAAACACAATGAAAGATGTTGATTTTAGAATCATTCATCCCGATAAACGTGCCAGGCTTACTTCACTTAAAAATGATGCACCTGCAGTAGAAGAAAAGATTATCATGCCGCCGCCACCACCATCAATGGATTCACTTCCAGTCAAGCTTGAATCGGAAGAAAAAGTAGTTGCACCACCGGAAGTCATCCCTTCAAATATTGATAAAGTTCCAACAGAAATTGTTCCACTTATTAACAACGATACTGCTAAAACTTTAGATCAAAGTAAGAATGATTCTATAAAATTTACAGTTAGTATTTCTACAATAACTTTTCAAAAAGAGAGTTTCCGTAATATTATCCCCGAAGTAGTGCACATTTTGCTTATAATGATGGTACTTTTGCGACCATCATCGGCGTCAAGGTTCGGGACAACATTGAATATTCCCACGTCTTCATCGTCGATAGTTGTATTAGGCAAAGAATTGGGCGTTACTTAAATATTAGTTAAAGTTAAAAATTGATATGGAAAACACTGTTCAAAATAAATAATCTTCAAGCTGATCTATTGTGCTGGCTGCGCAGGAAGTACTATTTAATGTACCATTCTATGCTTTAAGGTAAAGGGAAGATAGTTCTCTCTTTCTAAGATAAACAAATTAACTGATTGATAAAGAGATGAAAAAAAAATAAAATATAAAAACTGGATTTGTTGTTTTTATTCTTGAGTGTGTGCTACTGCTACGCCGCATATATATTGTTGGGTTTACTTTCTATTGTTTAGTTTTTCATTAAAAAATCTTCCTTTTCCTCCCAAAGCCGTTAAATTAATGTCTCCGTGTTTCATTTTTCATAATGTGCTCTGCTCCGCGGGAGAAAATATACAAAAAAATCTATTATTTTTTTCTTGATGTAAAAATTGTGTAAAAAAAAGATTATAATCAAACAAAACAAAAAATATATTAAAAGACTAGTTGTTAAGAAATAGTAAACAGAAAAAATAAATAAAACAATTTTTTCAAACCACAAACATTTTAAAAATATTTCTACCGGTAAAAAGGTCTGTTTGCGATTTTTACATTACTCAGGGATTATTTTTGTTTTAATTTAAAATCGCCTTGGATGCCCTCACTCTCAAAAAAAAACTCCTCACTCTTAAAATTTTTTTTTGTGTTTGTTATAACAACAAAAACGATAAATAATTGTTTATAGATTTAGAAGCGCTTCATTCTGTAAAGGATGTTGACTTAAGACAATTTCAAAGAATTACAAGTAAAGCACATCAAGCTTCCTCTACACCAGCGTTAGTTGTTCAATCGATTAATAAATTAGAAAAATCTTCAGAAATAGCAACGTGCAGCACTAATGCCATCAACAACAACACAATGGATGTCGCCAATAACGAAGAGAAGGATGAACTTAAAACAAACGTAGCCGAGACTGTAATTCAACTGGAAGATAATATCGAAGAAGTTAAATTAAATGGTAAACCAATTGGCGAGAACAAACGCCCTTCAACGGATAACGCAGAGGAACCTGACGCAAAACGGACCAAATCTGGAAAGATGGACGGGTGAGTGATTATTTTCTATAACAAATCTTTTGAGTAATTTTAAGAAAATAGTTCTTCTTTATGGGGAAAGAAGACATTTCAGTGTGTGTTTTTCTAAACAAGAATTTGAATTTGTAGATCTAGATGTAGAAATTCGGTAACGTAAATAGTATATTTTTTAAAAAGGATTTTCTGAGATTTATGAACTTAGGAATAATATGAGAATAAGAAGTTGATTTATATACATTAAATAATATAACTTATACAAAAATTCCACAAGTAATTTATTTTACTATATGCAAATTGGGAAACTGTAAAGTAATATTACGAAAGAATTAATTTCTGGTGTGTTTTTTTTTAAAGAAGATACGGACTTATTTTTGGATAAATCTTTAATTTTCTTTTGTGACGTTCATGTTTTGAACATTTGAAATATTAATGAGCTAGATCTTTTTTTTATTGATTTATAAATAACTAATCAATGTATCCATTTTAAAGTTTTCGATCGGAGAACATTTTTCTTTTAATATTTATTTTTTTTCAAAATATTTTATTCGTTAAGAAAACATTGACGTTTCCAAGAACATGTATGTTTTACATTTATGTAAATGTTTTACATTTATGTTTGAATTAGTAAATTTTTATTTATAAATTTTCTCCGCAACGATTTGTTGTCGCAAATAATTTGAAGCAAAGCAATCTGACAGCAAATATTTTTTTTTTGAAAAAAATCAAAACAACCATTACAAACGAAGCAAAATTTTTCTCCGATTTAACTTTTTGAAACGGATATTTCGATTTGCATATATGTACATAAGTATGAGATCATGACTGCAAACAGCAATATGAGCGCATGAGATTATTCGTACGTTACTTAATGCCCTCGAGTTTGGTCGAATCAATCGAATTTGACTCCGTATTTTCTTAAAATCCTATTGGAAAAGGATTTTTGATCGAAGTGTGTTGGAGTTCAAACTTTTTACATATATCAAAGTTTGAACTCTGAAGAAAACTAGCCCAGTCATAATATTTATTTGAGCGCAGGATGATCATATTTAGCAGGCGTAATGAGTTTAAATTTAATTTAATCCATTGTTGGACCCTAGTAAGTTGGAAAATTTAACATTTATAGGGAATTTTTTTTAGTTTTGACGTCGCAACGTTCAATGAAAAATGTATACAATATTTAAGTTGATACTTTATTCCTGACGAAAAAAAGGTAAATTGAAAGAAAACTGAACGTGAACTATGAAACTGAGAAATAACAAATGCACAGCTTGAGTTTTGAGTAACAGAATAGATTTTATTTAGACAAATAAAATAATAATAAAAATAAATTGAATACATGACTTGTATACACAATTTATATAAAAGTGATATTTGTTACAGTACAAGATTAACACTTCCCCAAAATGAATTATCTAAAATCAAACATTAAACATTTCAAATACTTCATTCTTTTTTTTTAATGTACATATAAACATAGAAAAGTTACATTTATTTTTAAGTGAGACCTAGTAAATTGTTATTTAATTTATGTTTTATTTTTACCAAGCCTTTAGTTAAGCCATCAGCTAAATTTTCATTCGAAGGAACATATTCTAATAGAATTGAACCCGTTTCAATTTTATCCGTGATAAACTGAGTTTTAATTTCTATATGCTTTGTTCGAAGTGAACATGAATTATTATTATTATTATTATTATAACTTTATTAACAGGTAATTAATTACACAGATTAATAATGATGTTCGGCACAAGCTACCAGGACTTCGGCCGATAAGGGTAGTTATTTGAATGTGATATGACAGGTTTTGAGTTTAACTTAAATATATTTATACTTGATATAGATAAAATAGTTAAATTAAGTTTTGTAGCTTAGTTGCAGTTAGTATTTTAAAAACATCTGTAATGTTTTGTTCAGTGGGAATAGTTAAAAGGTTTAACAGAGTGTTTGTTGTGTTGATTTTTTTGGATATGAGTTTGATATGCTCGCAATCGATGGTGAGATGATTAATGGTGAGGGGAATGTTTTTGTTACAAAGGTGGCAGAGAGGTTGTAGTTCCTTTGTTATGTAGTGGCTGTGAGTGATGTTGCAGTGTCCGAGTCTGAGTCTTATATAGCACCAAAGCTTATTTTGGGATATATTTGTAGGGTATATAGTTTTTTGAGCTTGAGGGTTGATTTGGTAATAATAATGTATTTAGATATTCTTTCCAATTGTTTTTTTTTGAGATCACTAGCTGTGTGCAGAAGGTTTTTTTTTGCATCTTTTTTATTGAAGATGTTGAATTGTAAGAGTGGTTCGTCCAGGGCTGCTTTAGCCGTTTTGTGTGCTACCTCATTTCGAGGTATGCCGGCATGTCCTGGCACCCATATAATTTTAAGGTTTTTATTTCCTATTATTTTAGAACATGAATTATTTTTAATACGTTGTATCGCACTTTTGCTGTCGCAATACAATACGCTGATATCAGGCCTTTTAGTTTGTGCCGCACACAATAAACAGCCTACTGCCTCCATATAGGGCACATTGGACATCCTCTTTTGTTCTTTAGGTGATGATGGGTACATTTTTGAAGATATTTTTTGATTCGAGTCAATTGGGTTCTCATCGGATTACATAACAGTCATGCATGCGAAATCACTTTAAGATGTTATCGATGTATTGTGATTGATCTATGGCTATAGTTTCAGCTGCCCCGTCACGAGATATTCGGATTCCAAGAAGCGAAGAAGCTTCCCCTAAATCCTTCATCTGAAAATTTTCACAAAGCAAATTCTTCAAACTTTCTTTAATGCTCTTATCGTTACAAAGTATCAGCACATCGTCCACATATACAGCAACGAACATCATTTGGGCTTTATTTATCTTGTAGTACACGCATCTGCGTCAGAACGCATTAAATCAAATTTCATTAGCACCTCGTTCAGCTTGGCGTCTTAAACGCGCCTGGATCGCTTTAGATTTTCGAAGTTTGCATACTCTATCTATACGATCAGAAAACTTCTTTGGCTGAACCATATATATGTCTTCCTTCAGCTCTCCGTTCAAGAATTCTGTAACCTCGTCCATTTGGCAGATATTAAGGTCATATCTTACAGCCAACGCCAAGAAAAATCTAATTGAAGCGTATCGTGTCATAGGAGAAAAAGTTTCTGTATAGTCAACGCCTTTTTTGCAAGCTAGTCGAGCCTTATATTTTATTATTTCCCCATTTTCATCGCGTTTGACCTCAAAAACCCATTTAGATCGAATTTCATTCTTACCTTTGGGTAGATGTACTAAATCCCACGTATTGTTTTCTTGCAATGATCCAAATTCGCTTTCCATCGCTTCCTTCTAGTAGTTAGATTCTGCGTATGACAAAGCTACAGTTATAGTTTGAGGATCTGACATCTTCAGGTCTGCAATCAACCAGCCTGGTTCAACTTTGCAATACGTACAGACCTTCTTTAATCAGCTTCTTCGACATGTTTATTTTGGCGATTAGATTTTCGGTTCTTCACTTCTGAAACAATTTATCTTCTGTCTCTTCTTCGGCCATCTGAGCATCACAATACTCGGTCATCAGAATCTTCTTCGACTACTATATTTTCATAGCAGATTTCAGTTGAATCTTCAGCATTTTCGGATACGGCTGGAACATTCACCATAGTTAGATCATCAGCTGATGTGTTGACTATAAATTGGTTGGCACATTAACTTCGATTAGATCATCAGCCTCAAAAATACGGAAATCGAATACACTTTTTTTTCGTATTTTTTTTGAAAACTTTTTTCATCACATAATCGGTAAGCCTTTGAATCCCTAGAATATACCAGCATCATACACTTCTTAGACTTAGGATCGAGCTTCTTAAGTTTTTCATGCGGAATATGGGCTTTACTCCTGACCAGCGTGTTTTTGTATTATTTGCTCTGCAAGGAATTCTATTTATCAAATATGATGCTGTGTTCGCTGCTTCAGCCCAGAAACGTTGTGAGATTCTCTCCACTAGATTTCTGTTGATCCTTTCTGAAACACCGTTTTGCTCGGGTGTGTATGGCGCTGTCCATCTGATGATGGATTCCATACTGTGACATGAATTTTTCAAACCTTTTGTTGCAGTACTCTAAGTCTGATTTTCCACAAAGGTTTTGAACATGCAAAATTCTTCAAAAACTTCAGATTTTTGCTTCAGTGGGACAACAAAAACTTTCCGGCTATAATCATCAACAAATTTCAGAAGATATTTACATCCTTTCCAAGATTTAACAGAAAGTGGCCCACAAACATCGGTATGAATTAAATCCAGAACATTCTCAGCACGATTCCCTGTATGTGTGATGATGACCGTGCGTGTTTTCCTTTTACACACACTATACTCCTTGACGGACTATGAGGAGAAAAATTAATCCCTGTTACAGCTGACTTCACCTTCAGAAGATTTTCATCGCATATGTTGCCCATGCGATGATGCCAGATATCTTCACGCACTACCGCCTTCAATGCAGTTCCGGGACTATCGAAACTTTCTTCAAACTCGCAGTTTAGCTTATACATATTATAAAATGAAAATAAATTAAAACGAATATTAAAACTTTTTAAAATTTTATATTTAATATTTTATTTTATTTTTAATTTTTAAACAATAATTTTCACAACTTTGGTTTTGTTTTTATATATCGCGACGCGTTTCGGATATTATTCATCCATCATCGGGCGTACACTTGACTGCTGTTTTGTCGACGAATTTTCAACAGCCATTACAAGAGGCTTAAAATCTTCGGAAAGCCCAGCCAGCAGCAAAGAAGCGACAGTTTCATCGTCAATTTTCAATCCAGCCTTTTTAACTTTGATGGAGATCATAACCACTCTGCCAACTTAAGCTGCACCAATTGTTTTAAAAGCTCTACTTTTCTGCATGAACCAGTATCCTCGAAAACACGAGTAAGATTCTCCTAAGCTTCCTTCGCCGTAGCATTGGCAATATATGAATAGTTCTGTGTTTCTAAAAGTAGAATCAGCTCCGATTTTGCCTTCAAATCACTTGCTATTGCAGCAATGATATTTGTTACAGTGCAAAATCTTACATTTTAACAATTCCAAATAGACCAGAAATCCTAAAAGTATAATTGAAACTCCTTAGAACCCCTTAAGAATGTCCGAAGGGTTAGGACGATTTTTCAATTAAGAGTTTAAAGCGTGCAGTTGTCTGATTATTATCTACAGATAAAAAAAAGCGTTCCGTAAAAAATCATTACAACAAAAATTTAATTATTTACTGCTTCGTAAAACACCTTAAAAAGAAAAAATGGCGAAATAGCTTAAATTATAGCATGTTTTTAATTTTTTTTAATTGTTAACCTAATAAATACTTAAATAATACCTGCAAAATAAAAAAACCTCTGAATTTTATTGGTAAGGTTTTTGATAAAAAAATTCTTGTTCCTAAGTTTGAAAGTTAAAATCCTCATTGTACATTTCAAAAATGTACCAAGAAGGTTACTTTTAAAAGTAACTGATTATATGCTTTTCATGCTAATTTACAAAAAAAAAGCTATTTTATTTTAAAACGAATGAAAAAAAAAAAACGGATTCAAGTCTGAAACCCACAACATAAATGCTGGTGTGCCACAGGGTTCTGTTTTGTCTCCGACCCTCTTTCTCATTTTTATTAATGATCTCTTGTCTGCATTAAATTGTTTCGCTGACGATAGCACCCCGTTTCCAGACTCACATACCTGCTCTTCGGAGGTGGAACTGAAACGGCTAAATATGATAAGTACATTAAATTCTGACCTAGACAGCATTGTACAATGGGGATTAAAAAAATCGTTTAGAATTTAATGCTTCGAAAACTCAATGCTGCTTTCTGTCGTTAAAGCGAGACGCACCCCCTGCCATTATCTATGAGTGGAACTTGCATCGAAGAAACTAATCAGCTTGCGATTTTAGGTATGTGTATCACAAACCATCTTTTGTGGAATGATCACATACTTAACGTCGCCAAAAATGCCGCAAGATGTTTAAATTTCCTTTGGAGATGCAAGAAATTCTTTCCCACTTCTGATCTTGCTATTATTTATAAAAGCTATATACGTCCAAAGCTTGAGTATAATTCCCATCTCTGGGCTGGTGCTCCAGCAACTTACTTAAGCTTCTTGGATAGTATACAAAGACGAGCCTTTAAAATGATCGGAGACAGGAACATCATCGATACTTTTACGTCACTCGAACACCGGCTTAACGTTTCCTGTCTCTCACTCTTTTATCGTTACTTTTACGGTAAGTGCTCTATTGAAATAGCCAGTTGCATTCCTCCCCTTAAACGATTCAACCGTAATAATCGCGCTTCCAAAAATGCTCATCAGTTTACTCTTGAACCCAAATTCGGTCGTACTGTTAAGTACAGGGATTCGTTTTTTAGCCGTTCTACGCGAATGTGGAATGCCCTTCCACGCTGTCTTTCCCTCTCATTGTGATGTGACGAAATTCAAGACTAATGTGCACCGACAGCTCCTTTTAAATCCTCTCCTTACCTGAAGCTCGCACTGTGTCTTTGACATATAAAGGGTACATAATAATCTCCTTGAGTGCGCGCTAGTTATAAAAAAAAAAGCAATAAGGTATTAACTACCGTTTCTGTATTGGGTTTGGTCTGGGGACTGGAAAAACTTTAATTTTTTTCTGTAATCCACTTTGTGGCCTACTTCGACTTGTGTTTGGGATCTACATAGTCTTCAGACTTCATTATGCCCTCCACTTGTGTAATTGGCCTGATTTCTTGGAAAGAGAAGCAGCCCCAGACCATAACTAACCCACATCCATGTTGACCGTCCGTTTTGTGTATTTTGGATTAAGTCTTTCACTTCTTGGTCTCCTGACATGTTGTTGTCCATCAGTTCCGTGCATATTGAACTTTCATTCGTCAGAAAACAAGACAGTTTTTCATTTCTGCAGACTCCAATTGAGGTGAGTTTTTGCAAAATCGAAACTAGCTTTCACATTCTGAAATAAATGGCTTTTTTGCTATCTGAAAACCACGCAATCCTGCTAGGGCGCGGCGTCTGATTGTTGATAGGTCAATAGGTAACCTAAGTTCAATTTTTGTTTTGTCAGATGATGCCGTGTGGTTTGTTCGGAAGAAATTTGTAAAAAAAAAGAAGATTTGTGTATGGAATACTTCATTGAAATTTCTTTTTGTGATGCTCCATTTTTGAAATCAATCTAAATTCTGTATTTTATTTCGGATAAAAAATCGTTTTTTTTTTGTTCAATCTTTAAAAACATTTTTCTTATCTTATGGAATCAAGCTACACGCACAAACTTACCAACTTCAAAATAAATCAGATTATCCCTTATCAAAAAAAGACGAAAAGAGGAATGGTCGTTAGTTGCAAATGAATAGTTAGATGGAACATAAAAAAGTCTAGAGAAATAAATTTGATTTTTATATATATACTTTTATATATACGAATGTTTTGCACAGTACTGTATGTATATTGAGTTAACCCTGGCTTAACTTCTGCATTCACAAACCAAAAAAATTTCTTGTGGAGTTAGCTATCGATCATTTAATTTGCAGGAATAAATAATTGGATTAACTCAACTCAGCAATGAAAAATTGGACCTTGGAAGAATAATCAACAAGAAATTGGTTTCAGAAAGAAAAGTTCCAGTTTTTTTAAAGTTACTTAAAAATAAGCATAAACTTAAGTGGTTGTTTGAAATATTTTTTTTCTGAATTAAGTAGGTAGCAGAAGTCAATTGGTTTCATTTTATTCTTGATATTCGTATATATAGGCTTTTTTGCGCACATTTGTATTCATTTGCATTTCGTCTGCATCTAAACAATGCCTTTGTTGTTCCCTTCTACTTAGATCTACGTTTAAAAAAGCGAACGTTTTTTTAAATCAATATTTTCCCGACTCGCATTTTAAAGTTCACCTAGATTGTATAGTTCAGCTGTGAGAGATGTTCTCTATTCGAACGTGAAAGTTCGCTTTTCCTAATATTAGACATCTTGGATTTCGTAAACATTTAGCGAGGTATTCGTCGGAACTGAAATGTATCCAATGTATCTTCCAACAGCGCTTTTCTATACAAAAGCTTCCCAATTCGTATGAAATCGGAGAATTTGCCCTTCCAGTGGATAATCAAAAACGTTAATAATAAATTTATTTATAAACAATAAACACATTTGTTTAAAAAAAAAACAGTTACCAATCTAACATATAAAATAAAATACAATTCTTTTTTTCCTGGCGAGAAAAAACTTGTTTCTAAACTCAAATAGCCCGTTTTGTTGATATATTTCTTTTTAATTTTTTCGTTGAATGAATTGCAATTTCACAACAAAACGCGCTTATCATTATCCTTTATTTTTTTTATATTTTTAATAATAATTATTGAATAAAACTAAGCAAGCGTAATGAAAAAATATCTGTGCTTATAATATGTTGTTTAATTATTTATTTGTATTCTTCTGAAAATTTTAATAATATTAAATAAACATTTTTTGTTCAGGTTATTTGGCACTGAAGATGTTGATCTCAGAACAGTTATTCCAGTGATTCTGAATCCAAATACAACTGGTATTATGACCCCTCCTCCTCCGCCTGTTATTTCGAACGAAAAAGAAAATTGGGCTAAAGTCAAGGTAATTTAATAATAAAAATAGCAAGAACCATGAAGCGTTAACGAGCTTTTCTCTTGTTTATTCAGGGATCGCCAGCAGTCAAGGTCACACCAAACAAATCAAGTCTAGATGATGTTCGTGCCAAACTAGCAAAGGCGGCGAGATTTAGTAATAAAATGGGTATACTTATTTAATCGAAATACGTTTAATTTGTTACTATAATCAGTATTATTTTTTTTAGAAAAATCTCACAGAGAACTCTCCCAAAAATTTAAAATCCATGAACTTCAAGATGAAACCACTTCCCAAGAATGTAACGACAGTAAAATTCGTACAATCATAAGTCAAGCTCAGGAGCTTCTTGAAACTAGGAATATTAACCAAGAACAATATCAAAATTTAGTTAAAACTGTTATGCAAATTAATGAAACTAATAAACTAAATGCTGCCAAACGTCTTGAATCGCTTAATTCAGGTGAAAAAGTATTCGACCAAACAATACAAGACTCACACGTGGATCCTGATAAGGTTGCTCGTGATGCTATTCACAAAAAACGTATTCCAAAACTATCAAAAGATACAGCGTCACACACGAACTTGGAAATCGTTAACGACCAAAAGGAGTCTGTTGATACGGGAGATGAAAACTCACTGGAAAAGCCGGATTCAATGTCTTGCTCCAGGCAGGTAACAGGTGATAAAGAAAAGAGAGCTAAGGTATCGAAATGGTCCGTGCCGAATCAGTCCATGAACCATGCAGTTCAATCTCAATCACAGCCTCAGAGACAACGATGTGGTCCTAGCAACAGACTTCCATTTAACAATAGAATGGTCATTCCTAGTCCATGGCAGAATCCAAACAGTGTTTTCAATGGTACTCCTCAACCTCGAAGACCTAGTACCGTTCCTGGTCCGCCACAGCCTCCGACTCTCATTATTCCAAAACCATGCAATTCAATTGACAATCCTCAAGAGGACGTTGTGCGCTCAATAACAATCGATGGTCGCACAAAAGAAATCCGTTTTTATGGTAACGTTGCAATTGTCTTTATGGATTGGGATCAACCTAGAGAGATTGGCTTCCAGCCCGGTACAAGAACCATTACCATTGATAATAAAGAGTCTATCGTACTAAATTTCAATGATGACTACAAGGAAGTGAACATTGATGGAGAACCCCATCGCATGCGTTTCGCTTTCCCATCTCGTGAGCTATACATTGATGATCACTGGTATGAAGTCTACTTCGGTGGTCCAGCAATGCCAATACCTCTTAACAATAAAATTCATTTATTGCAAGCAGAAGGTCCCCCTCCTCAAGTTCACATCGGTATACTGAGGAGAGACTTGGTTGTGGGTAAAATCAATATGATAGTTGATGCTAGGAATATTATTCCTGTTTTCCTGGATGCTAATCCACAAATATTTACCATTGATGGCCAACAGCATATTATTGAATTTGCTGACAATTTAAAGACTGTTATTATAAACGGTGAGCTTTTAAATGTGGAATATGGAGGTTTGCCTAAGAGCTTGATGTTGGGAGACCGAAAATATTTTGTACGTTTTGGAACTTTACCTTCAGGAATAGTGGCTGGTCAACATGTTATCAAAGATATGAAGTATCTAAATATGCAACCACCATCGGAAATAGAAACCACCCCAACTCCAATAGTTTCAAACATTACAGATAAAGAAACTGAAATCAATTCAAGTTCACAATGTGAACTGGAAGTTAAAGAACCAATAGTTACGCCAGCGACGATATCATCACCGCCACTTTCAACCCAACCAGTCTCGATTCCGGGCATTGCTCCAATACTCCCAAATGTCAACATTGACGAACTTTTCCAAAAGCTTATTTCAACTGGTATTATTAATACTGTTGCCAATAACAGCGGTTCTGTTGATAAAAATCTGAAAGAAGAAGAAATAAAACCTATTAAGGAATTAGAGCCGATAAAGCCAATCAATCTGAGTGTACCAGAGACAATTAAAACTCGTCAAGGCGGTATTATTAATGCACTTTTCTGTGGCATGCAATGCAGTAGTTGTGGTGTACGTTTTCCTCCGGAGCAGACTATAAAATATAGTCAGCACTTGGATTGGCACTTCCGACAGAACCGTAGAGAGCGAGATTCGACAAGAAAGGCTCATTCCAGGAAATGGTATTATGAAATCTCTGATTGGTTGCAGTATGAAGAAATTGAAGACTTGGACGATCGTGAAAAGAATTTCTTTGAATCTCAGCAAATCGACTTGGAAAATATTGATGAGAATTCTAATCAACGCACTGCTTATTCTCCAGTCCCGAGTTGTCCAGCTGAAACAGGTGATGTTGATCGGGCATGCGATATGTGTCAAGAGAAATTTGAACAATTTTATAACGAAGATCAAGAGGAATGGCATTTGCGAGCAGCTATTAGAGTGGAGGATAAAATCTATCATCCGCTTTGCTACGAGGATTATAAGGTATGTTTTAACGCTATTATTTATATTAATTATGTACGTGTACGTATAATAGTTTCACGATACAAAATTGAAATATAACTGGCAAGTAGAAGAAGAAAACTATTTTAAGTAATTGGGTATAATTAATTACGAACATTTATTGAACGTTCAGGTGAATTAAATGCATGCATAATATTTTAATACATCGCACCCCCAGAATGAAAGTGACCTAACTCAAAATTCCTAACTCAAAATTATTTAAAAAACATTTAAATTGAATTTTATGTTATCAGTTTGTGCAAAAGCGATCAATACATAATTCCTCAAAAAATCAATCAATTCCAATGAAATATGCAAAAGATACATTCAAACTAACTCAAAACTATACTTTTTTGAAACCTTTGTTGCTCATTTCCCACAAATTGGAGTTTTCGAATTAGGTCACTTTCATTCTGGGGTGCGACATATTCTTTTGCCCTACTTTCAAATAAAAGTACCTCGTCCATGTTCTGCATTTCACTTATTGTGAATTCACATGGCGAAAGTGAATTTAGGTGTTCCACAATTCACTATTGTGAATTAATTGTGAATTGGAAATTCGAAAATGAAAATGGATGTTCTGCATTTCGTTTTATTCCATTTTTTGAAAGAATTCAAATCACATTGTTTATGTTGTGTGAATTGTCTGTGAAATTGGTGCTGCTGTAGTTAGCTGTGTATTTGTTTCGTGCAAAATGTAAGAATAATTTATTTTGTTGTCTAAGTATTTAATTGTTCTTTTTTTAGGGGAAAGCATAAGAACAGAACTAAAACTACCATGAAAACTAAACAAAAACATATTAGAACAAATTCTTATATTCGCATACCTACTCACTTTATGTCAGGTAGATCTAATACATACATTTGTTTATCTCTCAAAATGTGTCTTCTAATTTTTTCTTAAGAAAGCTGCTTCCTTTTTTCCATTAAAATTGTTAATAATATTGCATCCATCTTCATAAGCAGCAGAAATTTCACTATAGAAACAAAATAAAAATGGATGAAGCCTAAATTTTGACAGTTCGGAACGATTTTTTTTCGAAGTTTTCGAAATCGGTCGAATAGTAGAACAAGCAATTTCATTTCACGTGAAATTGAAAAGTGATTTCAATTCATTTTCTATCAAATTGCAGAACATGGGCGCCTATCCTGTATTTGCATGCAATTTATGATAGCTGCCCAATCATAGCAAAACTTAAGATAAATAAAAGTTTAGAATTAAAAAAAAATGTATAACTATAAGATAAAAAAAGTTTAATAGAAAGTTGAAATCAATTCGAACAGCAGAATAGAGCTTTACTTTTATTTTTACTAATCGTTTATTTGCTATTTTTTTACATTGACTTTGTTCGGTAGTACCTTTAATACCTACGTATATTTTAAATCTTTCTGAGCTGATCTCTATTTTTAATATAAAATAAATTTCAAAGTAAGCATCCAAACAATTATTGAACTTTAAAGTAAAAGCACTAAAGATTGAATAAAAACTAAGTATTTATAAAACGAAATACAATGATTGGAAATTTTACATTGGAAAACAAAATAGAACAAAATTTCAAGGACCATAAAAATTAAATAAATTCGAGTATGCAATGACAACTTAAATATATTTCAAATAACGATTTAAAACAATATTGACACATAGAAAGTAAGGTAAATTATGCGAAAATATACGTATAAAGCGTATCAGAGAGATAAAAGTGATTTTATACTTTATAAGCTCATCTCTTTTAAACTTGTGTTTGCTTGTTTTCTATGTATTTTTTATCTAATTTCTTCACAAGGAGTAAAGAAAATTGGATCACAAAACATGATCTCATATTGTTTTTTTGATGATATATTTTCATATGGATCATATCTGATAATAAAAAAACGTCTACTATTAAACCACCCAAACATAACCTAAGATGTTATCTCCTTGTATTTTAGTTGAACCACGTGTCTTGTATCAAAATATTATTGTGAAAACAGTCGACTCATCTTACGGCCCCGATTGGGGTTGTCGATTTCGATCAACTTTTTTTGCTTAATTCACAAATGTGTATTTCATGTTCGGTCCTATCGAGGTAACCGTCGGAGCGGAATTCTCTCCGAAATTCTACGAATCGGAGACATTTTGCTTCTAGGTGGTTCTCCAATCAGCTGATCGGAGATTCTCTCCGACGAAATTAATTTGCATGCGATGAAGTACTTCAAATCGTTTTTTTCTTTTATTTAATATTTTCTCTGAAGTCCTGCGACAAGTTCTTGGCGCGGAAGTTTTTCTTTTTTCCGATGACAGCTACTTCGAACCGAAATTGAATCTCCGACTAAGGATGTGTTGCGGAGAAAGTTCCGCTCTGACGGTTACCTCGATAGGGCCGATTGTGTTTGTCGATTATGATCGACACTTTTCTATTTCACAATCGTTTGTTGTCGATTGTAATTTTTTGATCGATGCGCAATGAAAGTTGTGACTGGGAAGTGTTTTCGTCTATAAAATTAAGAATTTAATCGTAATGAATGAACATTCAAAAGTGCATTTAATGTAAGCTACTTTTTGGTTATTTAAAAAATAAAAAATATATTTTAGTAAGTAAAGTTTGGTGCAAAGTAACATGAAAAAAACGTGCAGTTCTTTAAGAAAAACTGTTTTTTAATCACTGTGGCACTCGTGTTTTGTTAAACCCGTACCATGTCATGTTTCACCGCTATATTGTTATACGCGGTTTCACATCTTTTTTGGGTTTTATAAATTAATTTTTATTTTCATTTCATACATTTAAAACCTAGACAAAAATTAATATAATAAATACGTACTAATGCCTTTCAGCCCAGGATATATTGTATTAAGAAAATTCAATCTTAGTTTTATTTTTTTTACCAAGTATTAAAAAGAATTAACAAAAACTTTTTCCTTTATCATTTTATTGTTTTTATATAAAACTTACCCCAGCATTTCATAAATTTTATTGTTTATTTGTTGTTTCTAGTTCTGTGATTCTTTTTGAATATTTATGTTAGGGCTATTCGTGCAACCCTGTATAGAATGAAGCCCTTAATTTACTTGCCTAAATATGGTAGACAATGTGGTTATAGAATCTAAACGCCGCCGCCGTTAAAAGCTATTTTGAATCTAAATTTTCATAAAAATTTTGGCAGTTCATTTTCACAGTTTACATCATAAACTTTTACCAGTTAACCATGATATTAGGTCGTTGCTATAATACTCCTATTGTGAGCATACGATATTGTTTTGACGATTAATGTCTATTATATCCGTAGAGAAAATAAGAGACAGCTATCTTAAAAACGATTTCTTTTGTTCGCTTTTCCTTTCTGTAGTAAAACCCCTAATGTTAAAAAAAAAAACAAGAAGAAACCGATGAGAAGCATATGAAATCTATTTCATTAAAAAAGACCGAAATGCTTTCAATGCTAATAGGCGAAATATAAGTTCTATTTTTTAAGCTGTCATATAATTTTCAATAGAGCGCAAAAAATTAAGAAAATCATGACATTTTGTTTCAAAAAAAAAGTGTAATTAATTTTTCTTTAAATCAAAAACGAATTGCTCTCAATTACATAAAGCTATAGGTTTCCCCACCCAACTGCAAATAAAAATCGCGAACAAGAATAAATTTTAATTATTGTCTTTAAGGCATCACTAAATCCACCAACGCCCAAGGTTGAAGAAAAAATTGCGGATCAGAATATAACTGCGATCACGATTGATGACGACAATGCAGTGGATGTGGCAATTGTAAAGAAAGAAAGCCCTGAAGGTATTTTCTATTATTAAATAATTTTTTTAAGGTCTCGTAAATATGAAAATTCAATAGGTATGGAGTCTGAGTCACAAGTTATCCCAGACGAGGACGATGATGACGACGACGTTATTGTTATTCCAGCTGAAGAGCCATCCATTACAGAAATAGATGATGATGATGAATATGTACCAATAAATGTGAGCAGAGAGGAAATGGGCGGTGTTGCTGATGTAAGAACTTCTTCAGCTGCAGTCAATGAAACAATGGAATCAGATGTCGAAATTCAAGAACCGAACATACCTTTCACGGATCTAGATACTTATATAGAGAAACCTTCTGCAACAGATGATAATTCACAGTCATCAATGTTTAACGTAAAAATTAAAGAGGAGCCCAAAGATGACGAGGACGATGATGGTTTTGAAGATGTAGGCATCGTCCTGATGCCAGAAGAAGAGATTTCTATTCAGAGCAGTGGTAAATTAAAATAATTTCAATTTAAAACATTTATAACCTTTGATATTATAAAATATTATCCTTTAGATGAAAATACAGGAACACGTACAATATCATCAACAGTTTCAACGCCTATGCCATCACCGATCATTGCTGATAGTCATCCGGAAACATCGCAACCACCTTTAGAAGATGCTGCTTCAGCGATAACGATGGAAATACCAGAAACTGGAGATTCATTGGACGGAAATCTAGAGTCAAATGATAATCCTTTGTGCTCGACTTCAGCCCTATTGGGTGTGAATAAAATTAAGATTAATATGACTAAAAATATTGTAACCAGTAATAATAGTACTTCAAATTCTACAACAAAATCTATTAGTCTTAATCAAAATTCTACCACATGTAGTGGTAATGTTAGCAATATATCAACTATTCCAGTTCTTTGCAGTGGAACTATGCCTATCAACGCTATTCCTGCCTTGCCCCTTGATACCTCCGCCGTGAGAAGCGACGAAAGTGCTTCTTTGTTTTCTGATCATTCAGCATTTTCAACAGCTTTTTGCACACCCATTTCATCGAATGCAACCGAAACTTCTAGCAATGTTATACAGGTTATCACTTCGCATACAACTTCAGGGCCAAGTAATATAGATTCATTTTCAAATTGCATAAAAGTTATTGGTTCCATTTCCGCTGGCGGCGGAGGAATCAACACCCTTTCAACAATTAGAGACAGTACCACTCCTCCTCTGGCCCCTGTTTCGAAACCAATCGAAGTTAATGATGTTGAGCCAACCTTCACCTTTAAACCAGAGTTGCAAAATGTTAAACTAAAAAAAGTCAAAAAAATTGACTGCGGCGTAGAGGCGTCTGGCTTATGTTCAATAATGTAAAGGAGCGGCTTTGTAAAATTATTTAAATCATATATTGTAAATATATTATATTAAAACATTAATTTTATCTAGAACTTTAAATTATATATGTAAATGTATATACATCCCATTAATCCTACACATATTATGTGCACAACTACATATGTTTTTACATTTAAACTTATTTAATTTTTTATTTTATTTTTGAGTTCAAATTTCGTTATTTATAATAAGCTGTTTACTAATTTTATTTCTAGATTAGTTGTCGATGAAATATAAGATTAATGCATAATTCATCATCAACAAAAAAAATTGTAATAAAAACTAATGTTTTTAGAAAAAAAAATGTGATAAATTTTTTATGCAGAACTAATTATAAGTTAATCAAAAAAATTGATAAAATAAAACATGAATAAAAAAAATTAAAAGAAAATAACTTGACTTACTTCCTTGTTTTTCTGATTTGAAGAAATAAATAAAACAAGAACAGTACCTATTCTTTTAATAAATTATGGTAAAATATTTTTTTCTGAACTTTTAAACTTATAGTTATATGTTATTTAAATATAGAGCATTGGAATGTGTGGATCTGGTTAATAAATAAATATGAATACTCATTAAATAAAAAAAACTTGTTTTCATCGTATGATTTCTGATTGATTACAGTCTACAGTGAACGAAAGGTATTTTGGCGTTTTCCATGTTATACCTACTAGGGAATCTAAATACATCCGGAATTTATATCGTAAATTTATGGTTTTTAAGGTGGTTAAATTCACTTCTAATACATACTGCCACAGACCAAGTTAAAACTTTTGAGTACTGGGGCCATTTCAAGAAAGCAAAAGTGATTATAGGAAATCAAGGCGTGATGTTATTTTTACTCTTTTTTTCAATTTTGTACGAATACTTTCGTTTCTCTTAGTCGCTCTATGCCACGAATATCGCTTTTTAGAACTTCATTTATTCTACAATTCTAATTATAGGGCTAGCCATGTATTTTTCTTTTTCATGAGCTGACGAGGAGGATTTTTTGAGTTGTGAGTCTAACATACATTGCTCGGTGAATCAGATGACTCGCCTTACTCGCAGCCTAGTCTCACTTCACTCAGATAAATAATATTTTTATTTATGTTTTTAACAAAGATTTCATTATACATAATGTATAACTTATAAAAATTGTCAGATTTGTTCAAGGCACTTTAGACTGCGGGATATACTTTTAAATTCCTGAGTATGATGATATGGGTATCTATGCACCTATTTACAGGTGGAATTAAATTCAATACCATCGATGAATTTGCCGATTACCCAACATTGAGACACTTTTCTATAATGATTATTCTAAAAAAAAACAACTAATTCAAGCATTCGATAGTCATCTTAATACTCTGGGTTCTTTTTTGCATTAACAATTTTAGTTTCACGTTTAGTAACACAAAGATTCAAATCAAATAAGCAGACCACCACACATTTCTTACTGTTGTCATACCCATACCAACAGTGAAGAATTTCTTCCCCAACATCGGACATTCTTTTCATTAATTTTCTGGGAGAATTATATATATTTGATATCAATCAGTACTCTAAGAAAAAAGTTTAAAACAAATTGAATAACAAACCATAATATTAACAATATTACACACATAACACTAAATATAAACCACCAAGAGTTTACATAGATTTTCTAAAAATTGTAATATCAACTGCCCCAGTTTCACTGCTTGAGAACCCTCAAAAATATCTTTAAAAAACTAACAAAAAAAAACAGTGTATCGAATTACCCTTAAATCACAGATATTATTAGTTCATAACATTCTTGAGGGACAATTTTGCTGTACAAGTAACTTGAGCAAATTATCTAACAACTAAACTTAAGAGCGGTTATAATTTTTTTAGTTATAAGTTGAAAAAGTTTCGAAATTCATAAATAAAATGGTGAAAGTTGATTCTGGAAATTCGAAGGCGTTTATGCAAATTTTATACAAATGTTGCTTAGTTTGCTCTAGTATTTATCTGATTTGCATATGGCCTGTTTTGCAAGTCTTAAATAATTTTGTTAAATAATTATGAGGATATTTTGAGTTATGAGTCTTAAGAGAGCTTTTAGGAACACTAGCCCTAATATTAATGTGTACTGAAGTGAAAAGGGACAACCGTGAAACGTCCAAATTTACCAGGTATTAATACTTTTGGTTTTTATTGTGCAACACTTTTTTTCGATTTCAGGAAAACTAATTTATATTAGCCCTATCTTTTCTTTTTCTGAATCCTAATTTCAAATAAAACTAAGAACAATTATAGCAATTTTTTATTGAATTATGTCGTAAATAGCATATTTCCACTGACTTACTTAATAATTAAACCTAAAAATTACCCAAATTAAAGGCTTGTCAGACCAATGCGAAACATTCGGAAACGATGCTGAAACAACACGTTGCTATGATTGACAACACGTTGTTGTTATTGTCTTTTGGTAATCACGACATATTCGTACCGGTTTCGCATTGCCAATGCGAAACATGGTACGAAGATGAAAAAACACGTTGTTGTTATTGATTTTATAGTCGTAACGAAAATTTCGCATTAGTTTGATTTTAAAAGTGTAATACATGTTGAACCAATTTCATTTATTTTATTTATTTATAGTTATTTTTTTCAATTTTGTCCTACCAAAATTCTTTTGCATTATGCTTAAAATAATTAGGTACTATATTTAATTTAAACTTAAAATAAAATGTAACCAAAGATTTAAAATAAGATTTTCTATCAGCAATTTATACATTCTTCATTGTTTTTTATTTATTTATTTTTTAAATATACTTAAAGCACTTTTGTTTATCATGTGGTATCCGCGTCTTAAAAAGTATTGAATCAGCTCGATATTGCGTGTTTAAAAGAGGAGTGTACCCAAAAACCTAGAAATCAGAAGAATCGTTAAATTGAAACAAAAACTTAATGAAACGCAACACTAACCTGGGTAAAAAAATTGATGCATTTGTGTCTCTCTTGGAAGTGGGTGTCGTCTTCACTCAGCGATACCGGACAACCAGGGCATCGGAAAGTCCATTTTGAAGTCACTTTGACTGGAGGTTTCCTTGTTATATGCGAAACCAAGAAATTCATAGCGATGTCCTCACAATTCATATATTCATCAACCTTATCTCGTATGGCTTGAGGAAGGTAATACGAGTACAGATACAAATAGTATTTGTGAACAAACGCTGCTCCGGTTAGAACCATGCTCAGCTCACAGCTATAATTGGAGTTGTAGTTCCAATTATGGTTAGTATTTAAATCCCAAGCATGGAAACGTCCAGGAAATCCAACAACTCTATCTCTGTGCTCACGCCAAACTCGAAAACCAAACAGGATTTCATCATGGCGCAAATGCGCATCATCATCAACGGATAGTACAGCTTCAGTCTCAATAACATCGAAGGGAAGAAAACGGTTGTTCAGAGAATTACGTGGTGCACGAACAACAGAAACAGGAACTCCAATATCTGGCCATCGAAGGTCATCTAGAGGAGATTTTGGCGAATTCCAAACCACCACGACTTTATGAAGATATGGGAGACCATACAAACGCCCAAGTGAATCCATTAATACTTGTTCGCGCTCGTATGTCAGCATTACTATAGTAAACTGTTCTCGAGGATAATTTCCACCCAATGCCTCGCTAAACTCTTTTCCTGCTCCTCCACTTCCTTTTCCTATAGGTCGAAATCCCATATGGGAGCCCAGAAACTTTGCTTCCGATGGCAAAACGGGATCAAAGGGCAACTGAGGATACAAGTAGAAAGGATCGACCCAATCATTCCACGATTCTCTGGACTGAGTTCTAAGAATTGTGTAGTTTCTTCGAAATTGGGGACTTGGATATGGTGGTTCAATTGGTCCCAAGGACTCTTCCGGTTCTGCGTCAAGTACGGGAGGATCTGACTTGAGTGGAATGAAAGTGTTGTTGAATACAGATTGTGCTATTATTGATGGCACCGGCCTAGGTGGTATTCCCAAACGATCTCTCAAACTCGCAATAACTGTATCTACTGTTGCTTGAACAGAGCTAAGATAACGCTCCCAAATTAATCGCCCTTGGCGACGCATCATGAGCAAATCTGTATCCTGCACGGCTCTCAGTAGGAAATGTAATTCGGTTATCCTAGCTTTTGGCATCATTAAGGAAATTCTCTTCCATTCAATGGTATCTTCGTATGGTAGACGAATCTCATCAGCCCCCAAAATAACTGGAATTGCCCCTGATCGCAATGACTCGTACAATCTTGCCAGCATAAGCGTTGAGCTCACTCGATGTCCACCTGGAGGTGGCAAGATAAGTGCAAATGTAGAATCTTTCAATACGTTTTTTCGTGATGAATCCGTTCCGCACAAGGCCCAATCGCTTTGTGAATCTTGGTCGTGCTGCTCAGTTGCCGGAATACATTCAAATTGCATTAGGAACTTGTCTTGAGTCGATCCTTGAGACATGTCATTTAAATATTCTAAGATAAATTCGTCCAAAGAATTTTCAACTGGACGATTTAAAACAGGACGCATTTCACCTTGAAAAGTTAGCAAATAAAGGCGACGTGCTGGAACCATGACAGCACACTCTTGCCAAACATCTCCACCTGGTGGTCCCAATACAGGAGGAACAACTAAATCATAACTTCTTCGAAATCTTAGGCGGTCAAATGAAGATTGAACAATAATGGCTTTCATTGTATTCTGTTCATTTATATTTGTTCCAAATGAGTTCAGATCTCGGCGTGCAAGATTGAAAAGTACGTGATTTTTACCATCGCCGCCCCAAAATGGAAGATTGTATAACTTAACCATGTCCAAGGGATATTGTTTCTTTATAATTTTTTTTTCTTCTAAGTCCTTAGCTGGATACCGATTACTTTTAACAACATCGTTCTCGAACATTGCTTCTCCAACAAGTACCAAATAAATGCAGGCAATCTTCGGATCTTTGACAATATGTGCGTTGTAACCTAGTGTTTGCTTTATTGTTGTTTTAAGAAAACCATCGATGTCATAGCCTGCATTTAGAACGCTGTATTTTTCAGGGTCGTAAAGATAGACCGGAAATCCTGAGGTAAGACTACAACGGGAGTGGTCGAAGCAATTGTGCATTTCACAGCTGCCAACAGCATGTCTAGGCAAGGGGCTGCTTATTTTCGAATATGAGTTTGGATATATAGCTTTTGGTAGGGCCAATTCAGGGGTATTTCTCTGTACAGCCTCTCGTTGAGCAACTTGAGCTTGCTCAACCGAGATTTTCAGTCTTTCCAACTCCGTTTGCTCGCGAAGCAGCTCTTGCTTAAGATCTTCGATTTTTTGATTATATTTCCCAATATCGGATTGCAGTTTCTGCCGTCTAGATTCGAGTTCCCGCAGTTCAATCGACACAGTGTTCTAAAATTTTTAACACAAAATTTATTTAACATTAAAGGAAAAAATTGGTGCACTGCCTAATTTCCCTAGCAATATCAATACAAAATTCTTACCTTGATCCTTAGCATTTCCTCTATTCTTACTTTCAAATCACTTGCTCGCATGCTACTAAAATCTTCATAAGCATCCAGTTGAGATCGAGATCTATGAACCATGTTTGACGGAATATCATTTTCTGGCTAATATAGGAGGATCTCACAATTAATTTTTGGATGGGTTATTTTCGTTTCAACTTACATATCTCAAATTTCTATGCACTAATAAAGATAAAACCAATAAAAACATTAATGAAATCAGAATTATTTTGTAGATTCGAACATAACCGAACCAAGATCCCATTGGAAGATAATGGTTTTGTGGGCAATCGAGAAGTTTAGTAGTATCTGGATTCTCCAGATTTTTCATTTTCCAAAGGAATGGGAATATATGTATGTACTTTCTTATGAAAGCATTATTTTTAATTAAATTGACTTGAGGAATAACATTAAACATTAAAATAACATGAAATAAACAGGAAAACTGAACGAGAAAATACAAATCAGAAGTTTTAGAACATTGACATTTCTCCAGGGCTAGGCCCGCTGTCAAATAATTTTTTTCATGCACTCAGTACAAATATTAGCTCTGTTCATGGATATTGTTCTATATATATGGAACCGAAAAGTACAACAGTGGGTGAGTTCAGTCGACGAAGGGACTGCAAGGCAAAGGCTATTTTCTTGTCTCTGATTGGCCAGCTGTCAAAAAGTTTCCTGCAAATGCAGGTGACTTTTGACTGGATAGTAAGGGAAGACAAATCATTTCAATTGCAGTCCCTTAATTCTCCTGAACGTACCCAGTTGTACTATTTTTTTTTATGCCAAATAGGTTTTTCTCGTCATATTTACATTTAAAGTTTACAGCTTTCTTGTTGAAAGAGTAATCAAAACCAAGAGCCGCTAATTGATTGAAACAAATTGCAAACTTAAAATAAAATTAAAACATTTATTGCTAAATCAAACAAAATAATAAATTTAAACTGTGGAATATGAAGAAAAAAAAATATAAAACTATACACATTAAAATGACATTTCGATACTTACTTATGTAGCTGCTATTCATCCTCTAAACGCGTTTAACTAATAATGGCTCTCTTCAACGTTGCATAAGTTTTATGAATAAGGTTTATGCGTTCAGCGGCATTATAAGGAGTAATAGCGTTATGCACTCGCTATAATTCGTTTATGAATAAGGCTGTAAGGGTATTCATGCAACGGAGGAAAACTCGGATAAACCTCAGAAACCAGATAATTTTATCTCCACAGAAACGAGCTATCAAAATTTTTATGGGTAAGATATTCTGAAAAGCAGATAAATTTATCTCATAGATTTGATGTCAAAAGGGTAGAAATTAGAGCTATTTACCAAACTTCCGGGTATTACCCGGGTACCCGTCAGGTGTTGGGTACCCGAGAGTTTATATAATTGGTCCCAATGAACCATTATAACTCAGATGGGAGATGAAAAAATTACAATAGGTTAGGTTAGGTTAGGTAAGTGGGCTGACAGTTAATCTTATTTCCGTCACACTTATAGGGTTTTCCATGGGCAAAAATAATCAATTTATTTTTGATCCAGATCAGTCAAAAATCAGATTTCCCCTGTTTTTGCATTCAAAATCTGCAGATCTGGATTTTTTGGCAGATTTACCGCTCTTTGCACTAATACTACTACAACTTTCGACAGATACAAGTTTTTCTTTTTATTTGTAATTTGTAATTTCTATTAAATAACTAAATTTTTATAAAATGGAAGCAATTTTAAATGAATTGGTAGATTCATCAACTTCATATTCTTCTTCTGAAAAAGAATGAAGTGGTGAAGATTTTTTTGATGTGATGAAAATTCTACTTCTAAAGGAAAACAAAAAATGTTAAGGTAGAAATTTGACAGCTTCACCGAACTCGTTTACACGTACACGAAGTTACACCAATACAATGACAAAAAAAAAAAAATCAATTCCAATTGTATTCCATGGGCCACGAAAAAAAAATCAATTTTTTGATCGAAATCTGGATTACCCATGGAAAACCCCATTAGATCACTGTAGATCCATTGTGATACCCTTATTGAGTAACCTATGACAAATCCTATGAAAGAGTTTATTTTTGGTATATGTAAATGAGGTTCTAGCGAGCTATAGCTGAAAGGTCGAGAAGTGCCTACAAGTCAATTGATCAGTGGTTTGGTGTACTGTGTTGTCTAGTCGAATCGGCATACTGAGCCACACATTTGATAAGGAGAGGTTAACGCGCCAAGAAGTTTACCTGGGCGTGTTTCCCTCCTTAGCCCTACCGGGTAGATCAGCCCTCCCCTAGATCCGTAGAGGCAGTGGCCTCATGTAAACGACTAGTGGATGGGTTTGATAGACCGGTAGATTATGTACGTATTTCTGTATTGTCTTGTCGGTGTTGTCTTGTTGATTTCGTATACTGAGCAGCGTTGCCGATTTTTTTTGATATCGAGCCACTTTTGAAGAAAAATTGGGCCATTTTCATCTTTTCAGGGCCACAAACAGAAATGAAGGAAATGGACTACTATATCCTTTTAAATGCATTTGTCATTCAATTTTATTTATAATAACAGTTTATAAGAAACAAAAGTAATAAAATTAGTAAAAAAAATAATAAAAACAGTATAAAAATCAATAAAAAGAGTTGAAATTTTAATGTACATATATGAATAAATGTTCTGTATTTGGTTCAAAAACTTTTTTGCTGGCCATTTTCGAGCTTTCCGGGCCACCGGGCCATTTAAAAAAATAGGTCCAAAATGGCCCCATATCGGGCCATTTCGGCAACGCTGATACTGAGACACAACCTCGGTGAAGAAAGGTCAAAGTGCCAAGAAGTGATTTCTGGGCATTTTTGCCTTCTTTACCCCACAGCGTGAATCAGCCCTCCACCAGGCCTGTGGAGGCAGTGGCCTCATTCAACGTCTGGTGGATGGGTTAGATAAACCGGTAGTTGGTGTGTCTGTATTGTTTCATCTATCCTCTAAGGTATGCCACACCTGGATAAGGAGTGGTTAACATGCCAAGATGCGGAGATCAGTCCTCCTCCAGGCTCGTAGGGGCAATGACCCCATGCAACGTCTGGTGGATGGGTTAGATAGACCGGTGGTTGGTGTATATAGGGTTGAGATTGTTTAATTTTCAAGGCTTTAGTGGAATCTAGCAGGCTTTTAATTGGAATAGAGGAGAGTTCCTCCAAGTCATCCCGAGAAGCCTGTTTCTCAGATGGCAAAGCGCAGGACAGTGGTACAGGAAATGAGTAGTATCCTCATGTGTATCCTCATCACCACATCCTCTGCATAAGTCATCCATACTGAGCTTCATTTTCTTCCTGTGGTAACCCAATTAGTAATGCCCTGTGGTAATGCTCACGAGAAGAGAGATAGATTTTTAGTTTAGTCGCTTAATTCTATCAGTCTTTTGTTTACTGAAGTCAGGCCAGAGTTTTTCTAGTTGTAACACAGGTATCAAGTGAGCTCCATCTTTTGTCTGTCAAAGGTAGAACTTTACTCTCAATTGCCTGTATTAGGTTACAGGGTGGGATCTGTACAGTTGGGTCTTCCTGATTAAGATGAAGTGTTGATCACATTGCCAACATTGATATTTGATTAGCAGCTCTTGTCACTGCCAGGACCTCAGCTTGGAAGACACTGCTGTAATTAGGAAGACTGAATGAACTGGGGTGGAATCATGTAAGGCGATTTGTGATAGTTGACAGTCACAATCAACAAATTCGGTCTGTGTAAGGTGATAGTCATCTGTGACAATCACAATTTTGTGATTAATTCTCGTGACAGCTATTTAGGTGTCACTTTTATATGAAACTGACTTTGTTTTTTTTTATTGTCTGTTGTGTCTAGTCAAAATGAATGTGTTCGTGCCTTTGGCATTGTTTTTTCCATCTCAAAATGCTGAAAATCAAGATATAAATCGTGATAGAAATGTCCGGCTTTTGAGAATAAACCTCCGGAATAAATTTAACGTACTTGATCTTCCAAATCCAAAGTAAGTGTACATTACATATATTCCGTCATATATGTTTATTAAATCTGTATCTTACTTAATAAAATAGATTTTTAAAAAACTTTCGATTAACGAAAGAAACATTTTTGTACATCCTTCACCTTTTGGAATTGCCAAGTGGAATTCGCTCTACCCACATTTCCCCTATACGCCAGTAAATACCAAAAGTAAATGAATTTTAATTTTACTAACAGCTCGATGGAGAAGTATCTTAGAAGAAAGAAAGCTAAGATATTCCCCAAGAAAATCAGCACAGATTGTAAATGTCTGTGCTGCTCTTCACAACATATCCTGCGAGCATACAGTTCCACTGCCAGAAGCAGTATTGACAGCATCACCATAAGAAAATTCAGATAACCAGCAATCTGAAAGTGCAAGGAATGAAGGAGCAAGAACTAGAAACAGAATCAGGAATGACCTTTGGGCAAACCGTCCAGACTTTAAAGAAAAGAAACAAAATAAATGTAAATGTGTATAGGTACATGGATACATATACATATTTTTTATTAAAGGAATGTAAACAAAATCAACAAAAAACAATAATCGGGGTGTTATGTAGTCAGTACCTACATTTTTGCCCGCGTATTTCTGTAGAATCTGCGCGTGACCTACGGCACTTGATTTCTAACTAGAAGTTTGGCTAAGACGAAGTGCACTCTTGGCCGCCGATTCTTGTACAAAAGGATCTAGGGTTTTAAATTGAGAATAGCCTCCAGACCCGCGGTGGGTGTGGTCCTCATAGCCCCTGTGATTCCAGTACATTCCATTCTTTGCACCTTGGTCATGATTTTATAGTGACTACGTTACCATATGTCAGTACAGGCTTTTTTTTTTGTTTTAAATTCATTTTATTCAATCTTCTTAACCTAACTATAACTAAACAATGAATCTTAAACTAGTGTACTTAACTAAGACTTAAATATAACTTACTAGCCCCATTGGGGCACTCTAAGTAATTCATGATAGACTTAAAACTAATACCTTTCGGCCTACGAACTGTTTATTTAATTTAATTTAATTTAATTTTAATTAATTTATTTATGTTTTATTGTTAGAAAAATATGATAAAAAACTAACTCTATTATTTTATCTTACACACTACTTAAAATTAAGTCCTTAAAATAAAACTTAATACTACTTAAAACTACCCTAATCTACCTAATCAATTTTTATCTAATCTATGTCTTTTTTTTTTAATTTTTATTCATTTTTTTTGTTTTTATAAGTATTTTTTTTTTGTATTTTTGTTTTTTGTGCCACCACCTAATCTACTTAAAACTAAACCCTAAACCCTAAAACATAAAACAAGTATGTAAGCCGGCCAAAGCTCCAAACAAAAAAGACCCAACCCGACTACCCATTATCAAATGCAGCTTGAAGCTACCAAAACTGGTTCTCCTGCTTCACCCTATCTCTTCGGACCCGTTCGGACACAGCCCTACTGAACCAAAGGAGCTCGGCTCCGTCTTGTGCGAGGACGTCTCGACTGTAAAAGAGCCGCCGCGCCGGTCCACGGTACTTCGTCTCACATGGTAGATCAACGGAATTGCCAACCTATCTTGTATCAGACCGCATCTATCTAAATAGAGGAATGCCTCTGGAGAATGAACCCACTCAAGCGCGCACTTTCAAAATATTGTTCGTTAGGATAGAAGCCTCCAAAGATCAAATTATTTGTCGAGTCATAGCTCTGGCAATGTGACCCCGAACAAGCTTTTTCACGAAATTATCAATTCTGTTGACCCGGGCCATGTTGTACAGGACTTAGTTAGAGTAATTACGTATAATGTAATAGGATTCGGGTGTCGAAGACACTGCCTCTCGAAAACCGAAATCTTCTCCATTTGAGATGAGGCAACGTTGAACCACACGGGACAGCCATAAACGATCATCGGCCGTATGAGGGCCATGTAGCAAATTACCTTCACTCGAGAGTTTAGCCGACTGCTATAAATAAGCGTAAGCCGTTTCGTCTAAGCGAATGCTCCTCTGGCTCTGGCTAGCGCAGCATCCACATGTCTACTGAAATATACATAGATACTGATCCCGCCAGATACCAAGGTACTTCACTTCACTGTTGATCGTTAATCGCTGACCGTGAAGCCCAACGATGACCATCTTGCGTCAATTATTGCACGTGTCTCTCAGAGCCCCAGCCAGAGGGGTCCGGAACAGAATTGTCTCCGATTTCTGGAAATCGATTTTTAACTTCCAGTCATCGCAGTATCGCTGAATCTTATCGAAGTCACGCTGTAAGAGAATTCTAATAACCTCAACTTTTGGAGCCGTTCTGTACGCAACTAGATCGTCGGCATACGCAATCGCCTGAGTTAAACTACCTATCAAATTGCTGGTGTAAATACTGAAGAGGATTGGCGAGTTCACCGCTCCCTGTTGAAGACAATTTTTAATTTCAAACGTTGTGGCGGAAGTTATGTTGCCATTTTGCACAACAAACTTCCTAAAGTTAAGCATATCATAAAGCATATACATCAATGGTTTGCTGATGCCGTCTTTCAACGCTCTGGATAATAGGCATTATTCAGCGCGTTGCTGAAGAGTGTGGTATAAATGTCTATGGCTTCTATCGGCAAATGTTTCAGTACAACGTTGGATATACCATCGACACCTGCAGACTTCTTATTCTTAATTGAATCGATTGATTGAAGAAGCCATCGTCCAAGATGGCTTCTTCGGGAACGATTTGCACTGTCAGAAGTACGTCTCTGTTTTCATCCGTTCTTTGTAGTTTCAGACACGGAAGGTCGTTTTGATTGTTTTTTCTAAAGATTTTGTTAATGTCAGTACAGGTCTAACTTGGCCGTGTACATTCAATTTATAATTCTTGGGGTTAAGGCCCCAGGTTTTGCCAAAAATCCTGTTGCAGGAGTAGAATGCAAACATGGCCTTGTTAGTTATTTCTTTAATATTGAGACCCCAGTTCAATTTCTTGTCCAAGATCACACCAAGATATTTTGCATGATCGGAGAGTTTGAGCTGAATCCCTTCAATACAAGGAATCTTGAATTGAAGGGATAATTTCCTATTGTTCGTAAAAGGGACCAATTCTGTTTTTTGCAGGTTTACTGCTAAGCCACATTTACTGGTCCAATTATTCACTACTGATAGGGCATTTTCAATCTGCTCGCTTATAGTGGAGGGGAATTTTCCTGTCGCTAGTAGTGCTAAGTCATCTGCATAAGCAATAGCTTTAACACCACTATTCTTTAGTCTCATACGGACTGTATTCATAACGAGTAGCCAGAAAAGCGGTGAGAGGACCCCCCCTCTTGTCGGGTACCTCTAGAAGTAGATACTTTGATCTGAACCCCTCTTAACTCTGAATTGATATGTCTGTTCTTTAACATGTACATTATCCATCTGATAATGACGTTGTCCACCTTAAGATTAACAAGCGCTCCTTCCTAGAACAGTTGGTGCCTTAGCAAGTATTTTTCTGAGTCTTGCTGATTCAGTTGTGCACTCAACTTGACTGCAGAAGTTCCTCCAAGAGCTGCGTTTAGCTCTCTGTGTTTCAATTTTGAACTTCTTTTGACTGGATTTATAAGTTTCTCAATCATTGTCTGTTCTAGTGCGCTTGGCAACATTGAAAAGTCTCCTTGTTTCCTTCCTGATATTGCCTAGTTCACTTGTCCTCCAGGGTGGTTTCTTTTTACTTTTTCCACAAAGTTTCAGTGGGCACCCTTTTTCTAATGCGTTACCGAGAATTCCAGTGAGGCTATCATTAGCTTTGTCTAAGAACTCAGGTTCTAACATCGCATTAGTGTTCAGCTTAGGTATTTCGATCTCTACTATCCTATTAAAAATATCCCAGTTGGTTCTTCTTATATTCCTAAAAGGTTTACTAGGTTCTGGGGTGTCGGGTATTATGAACTCTATAAGTTTATGGTCAGAAAAAGACTCATCTTTTAATACCCTCCACTGGTCTATTGAAACAGTATCCGAGTTGCTTGAAAAAATAACATCGAGTACTTCTTTACGATTTTTAGTGACAAAAGTGGGTTCGTAACCCCTATTAGCTACTAAAATATTGTTTTCTATAAAGAATTCAAAAAGTAGCTCACCCCTATCGTTGATATCAGTGCTCCCCCACTGTAAATGGTGCGAGTTGACATCACAGCCCACAACGACGTCCCATTTATCCTGTGTGGCACGTTGGATGAGCTCCCTTGTTATATCCGCCGGTGGTCTTACCGTTGCATCCTCTGGCATATAGCCCGATGCTATGATTAGTGGTGGTCCGGCTCGCTCTAATTTGACGGTCGTCTGGTCTGAATTACTGTTTCTGGATATTTCTAGCTACAATACATACTCTACAACTACTGTTAATGCCTGGTGGTTTTTACAGCGTGAGTTCTTTGGAGTGTAGGCCTTTATTCTGCCACCTCCATTCCAGGGTTCTTGAATAAGGGCAATGTCTATGAGTCTACTATCCATAAGGTAGACTAAATTGGCACTGGCGGCTTTACTGTGGTGGAGATTAATTTGTATTAATTTCCTGATTTTATTGAAACCCCTCCCTCTCAATTACCTTTTTCTTAGTCGCAATTTGCATCGGTTTGTACCGACATGCACCTTAAAATCGTAGAAGTGGTATTGATTTGTGATTTAAGATCACTACCACTTCTGTGCCGTCCTTAGTCTGCTCGCCCATCTCACTAAGCTGGTCAGTGTTGAGTGACCTGAGGTATCGTTCAACACGATCTCTCGGAATGAGCGGTCCTCTCATCGTGAGCTTGCCTCTAGGTCTAGAGAACTCGCCGATTTCCTTCTTCCCCTTGAGGTGAAGGTCGGCGTTAGGCCAAGGAGCTTCAGCTTTTCGCACGAAGTCTTGAAGCAATGTAAGGGTTTTTTCATCCTCACATGGCAGCATTTTGAATCCTTGAAAGGTACTGTGGGTACCGAAGAGCGGCGGTGGCTGACTCTTGACGATGGCCTCGTTGATCTCCTCAAGGATCCGGAATTCCAACTATGGCAACTTGTTGAGTTACAGGCACCTTGGAGAATCTGGCTTTCCTCTTTTTCCTAATAGCTGAAATATTAGTCGGTGAGTCTATGTCTTTCCTTGCTCGCTTTGACGTGCCAGCAGCTGATATGTCTGTAGGAGGCATTGGCCTTTCTAGACACCCCTACTATGACAGTCCTAGGAGCCGGTTTTTTCGTCGTGTTGTCAATCGTTTTAGTGTAGTGAGTCTGCGATTGGATCTGTCCAGGGCCAGCCTTTTCTTCGCCGTTAAGGTTTCAGGGTTTTTGCTGGCTAAGAATCGGACAGTCCTTTCGTCGTTTCGTCTCTGTCGTCCTTGCGTTGCATTGCAGGCTTTGCTCTGCGACTCTTGGTTGGATTCTCCACGACTGTCGTGTTCGTCCTTTCACTGTAAAGTGTTGAGTCATGTTGCCCTGGTATTACATTGGTTGACGCACTAGGATTGCATTTGGGGCTGTGGCCCTGAATGTTCCCCTTGTGTTCCACCCCTGCACTTACCTCTCCTGATGATGTCTTACCACCTGTCAGACCCGCAGGAGATGGATGCTTAGTGCAACATCTGGCAGGTGTATCAGATAGATCGGTAGCTGGCTGCCGTTTTCTGTCCTTTAATGTCTTTGCTGGAGTATTGGATGAGATCGCACCTCTCTTTGTGTGGGTTTTCCCAACACGCGAAGTAGGCGGTCCCATCAATTCTCTTGCGCTGGTGCTTTTGCCAGAGGCAGCCTCTTCAGAAGAATGGGTAGGTGGTCCATTATTTTTAGGAAGCTCCCTCTGTAGAAAAGCATACGCATTCAGAAGTCTATTCCGTTCTGCGTCCGTAAGTTCATCCTAAACCCTTTTACCAAGTCTTTGGACTGTCCTTCTACAGTTGGAGATTTTTCTCCTTCTGGAGGAAGTAGATAGCCCGGAAATATTAGAGCTGGCAACGGAACAGCAGTCAATGGTGTCGTCACTGTCAACTGTCCCGATGCTGGCTCCATCTTCAACCCCGCGATTGGCAAAAGGGTTCATGAGTAGGTCCTCTTCTTCGTTTGTCATTGTCCTTGTTATGTCTTTGTTGTCTGTGTTTCTTGTGTGTTTTGTCGCTGGCGACTTGTTTTCCTCCGAGACCAAGCCATCCGTTGGTTGCACAACTTCACTGTATGTTCCACCAAGGAATATCAACCAATTCTGCAAGTGAGCTTTGAAGGGCCGATCCTTGCCTGGCCAGCTCATCAAACTGTTTTCTTTAATTTTTGATGGAAAGTTTAGTCGTGATTGCTGAAGATGAAGAACAACAGCTTCAAAATGCATTCAAGTTAGCGTCGTGTTTGTTTTAGTTTTGTATTAATTTTATTTTGTTTGTGTTAAATTTATATGAAGTGAAAAAACATGTACCGGCTCAAATTAAATTAAATTAATTTAATCAGACTTTACTGTGTAACATTTTTTTTTCTTAGTAGTTGAAAAATCTATAACTTTTACTCTAAACGCTTTGATAGGTAGGTATCTATGTGACACAAGAAATTTATGGCGAACACAAAAAATGTACTCATATCATCTATCTACACTAGACAAAAAAAAAATGAAGAGAATGATTTTTTTACTTTCCTTAAAAAAAATGGCCGTATTGAGATGAACAAAAAGCAATTTAAGATTTATATCTATTTCTAATTTTCAATTATTTTTTTAAGATACGTACCATTTCAAAAAATAAAGCATCTACATTTTCATAATTTTTATTGTACTAAGTTAATCAATAGTAGGAAGGTAGTATTGTGTCTGGTAAGATGTACCTACTTTCACAATTTTTGTTATCCCTTAATTTTTTTGAATAGAAATTTTCGATGTTTAATCGAAAAGGCGACTTTTGTCTTTGATCGCCAATACTTGGACAAATAGTAATGACACATGAGGCCACTTTCAAAAATTATCTATAGGTAACAAAACTCGTAAAAGATTTTTTTTAATATATAGAAGAAAATATACCTTTCCCGTGAATTTTAGAAAAAAATACCTACAAAAAACCTCAAAATTTTGTAAAAAAAAATTTAAGTCAAATACTAGAAACCGGACGCATACCTAGATACTTAAAAAGATATCATGAAATATCTTAACAACTTCTACTCACTTACGTTTATATCTAAGTAGAAAATACTGCAGGGTATTCTTCTGTTCTCTGACCAGAGAGCTTACAAATTAGTTTTTCTACCACCCTATCATATGCAATGGTTATAAATTATAATCATCAACCAAAGACCAAACCTGCTAAAACTGCCAGTGTTAAAAAACACCATTCCAGCTCCCTCTCAACATTTTCTTATACATAATTATGTACAATTACTTTTCCTAGTACGGTTGTGGCACTCAAATCATGATTCATGACCTTGCACCAAATAGAAAAATATCAGCCATTTGGCAATAAAAACATGATTGCATACTGAAGAATAGGTTTTTTTTTTATACATTACTTAATTTACTGCACCTCCTCGACGGGTCTCCACGCGATCCTCAAGTCTATCGTCTATCAAGTTAGCACTACATTTTTGGAAATTGCAAATAGTAAGTACCTATGCAGTTAGTTAATTGTAGCTTTTTTGTAGTAAATTAGCTTTGGAAAAAAAAATTGTAGCTCCACTGGTTTTTAAGAACATGGGGTGTAGTGCTAGGTTGATATCAAGTAGCCCCAACCTACAATTGATTGCATTATTATGCCGGATTTACACGAATGGCAAAGATGCCAATATTTCTGCCAAAAAAATGGCAAAATAATGGAAGCAATATTTTATTTATGACATGCATTTACACGAGTTCAATAAATGGCAGATTTTAATGTTGGCATCATTTTGGCAACATTTGATGGCAAAGACAGAAAATTTATGTTTACATGACTGCCATAAACGATCCATTATAACCGATTTTTTTTTTTTAATTATCAAGAAAAAAAAAACAATAGTATTATAGAAACTCAAAACAAGAAAAAAAATGGAATCAAGGACGAAAACCATTGCTCTCTCGGGATCTAGTATATCTATATATTAAAGTGAGGTACAAAAAGTAAATAAATAAATTAAATTAAATTCAATTTTTAATTGAGTTAGGAACACATTATAAGTATCTTGGGTCAAATTTGAGCAGAGCCCTTAAGTGCGATTCATATGAGCTGCGAACTGCGTCTGCGAATAAATCTTTTTAAGCTATTTCTGAAGCAAATATCAACTTATTATTATTTTAATTGTTTAATAAGATGAATAGATGATCATATCTTCAAATTTAAATAGAAAATATTGCGTTAAATATGTTAAAACTACAAAAAAAAAACACATTTTAATATTTTTTATGCGGCCAAAATCTGCTACTTGCGTTGAAAATATTAAAATGTGTTTTTCTTGTAATTTTACCCTGTTTAACGCAATATTTTCTATTTACTTTTGTAGATACCATGATTTATTTACCTTATTAAACCATTAAAATAAGAATAAGTTGATATTTTTCCATAACTTTCCTCTTTTTTAAAAATGACGTTTGGCTTGACATTTAAAATGGCAACTTGCCAAAAAAGAATGAGCATGTTCATTTTTTTTCTAGAATGGCAAAATTTGGAAAATGGCGTCAGCACAGAGTTTACACATAGCCATATTAATGGCAATATTTTCTGCCAATTTTTCTCTGCCATTTTTTTATGGCAAAAATATTGCCAGTATTTAGAGCGTTTACACGATTTAAAGAAAAATGGCTAGAATTTGACAGAAATAATGGCATTTTGCCATTCGTGTAAATCCGGCATTAGATTTTTAAATTTGGCTTCCTAATGCCTTTTTTTCAAAACGTCAAGTTAGCACTACCACGAATTTAATTTTTTTTAAAAACTTGGCTAAAACAATTTTTAGAATTTTTTTTCTTTTAACAACTAATTTTAAAAGCCCAAGCTACAATTAATTGCATATTTGGATTTTCAATTTTAGCTTTTTAATGGCTGTTTTGGCAATATTGGAAAATTGAGCTTTTTTTCATTTTGTTTTTGTTCAAAAAAGTATGGAAACAATTTTTTAGAATTTTTTTCTTTTCACAACTAATTTTAAAGCCCCAAGCTACAATTGATTGCATTATTAAATTTCCAAATTTGCCATTTTTCAAAACGTCAAGTTAGCACTACAACAAATTTATTTTTTTCAAAAAACTAAGCCAAAACAATTTTTAGAATTTTTTTTCTTTTCACAACTAAAGCCCCAAGCTACAATTGATTGCATCATTAGATTTTCAAATTTTGCTGTTTAATGTATGATATTAAATTTATTTGGTCAAAAAAGTAGGGAAATTTTTTTTTGTTTTCACAACTTATTTACTACATTAACTGTAAACTCAGTTTATGAAAGTTTTGAGGGTGTAGTGCTAACTTGATATCAACTTAGCACTACATACCCATTTTCATAATTAAAAAAAAATAAACGAAAATTCTAGGTTAGAAAAATTTTTACTTTGCGTTGTTGGCGTGGAAATTTTCGTTTATGGTGTAAATTTTTGTGTTTGTCTGCTGTGGCTGTTGGCTTTTGTTGACATCTCACTTTACTTTCCTTGTATATGAATTTACATAGTACTATTATGGAACACGATTTTTTCTATTTGGGTCGCCTCACTTGGTGGCGTGGAAGTAGCGAAATATAGGATTGGAGAGTTCGGAATGATGATAGGCAGCAAGAATATAGAATAGGTAGTCAAAGTGAGAGGATTTATTATTTTCATTTTGACAGTTGCTGACAACAAATAGAGAGAGTAAGAGAGATAGGTGAGCCAGATGTTGTTGTCAAGGCAACAAGGGGAAAATGAAAAGAATTTATTGGGCTGTGGATTTATTATACGGTTTTTTTGCAGTTTTCATATATGTAGAAGTATAGATATAGCTACATTATTTTCAATTTTCAAATAATTTCGTGTATTTTATTTGATTTTGTGAGATTTGAGATATTATGAGAGCTATGTTGCAAATTTTCATGTCTTACAGATACATTTAAAGTTTTTTTTTCTTGCTTGTGGTAGAATTTACTATACGTATTTGGTTTTTGTGAACTATGTACCTTGCCAAATTTCATGTTTTACAGAAACATTTTTTTTTTCTTGCAAGCGATAGATAGAATTGAATTGAATACGTATTTGATTTTTGTCATTTCCTTACAGTCATATTTTTATGATATCTTTTTTTATTTCTTTTTTATAGGTACATGATATCCTTTTAATTTCTCAAATCTGAAGAAATGACCATTTGAAAATTAAAAGGAGGATAAAATTGATGTACCTAAAATCACTAAAAATAGTTTATGCAACCGTTTTTTGTTTTTAATTTTACTGCTTAAAAAAAGTTTTCCGTGCGAATTTCAATCAGTAAAACTAAAAAAAGTTTTTTTACTTGAACAAAATCAAATACCTACATATTTTTAAAAATAAACGTATTTGTGTATTCATTTTTCAGTAAATTTAAAATATGTATCACGTCAATTTTCAAAATTTTTAAGTAAATTTGAGATACCACGTGAATTTAATATTTTTAACAAATCGAAAAATTTAACCTGAATTTTCAAGTTTAAATAATTTTCACGTGCATTTTTGTAACTCAAATGAAGTTAAAAATTTCACGTGGATAGTTCTCAATGAAATTTTAAATTTTAAAAAGTTTTTTAGTAAATTAAGTACCTACAAAAATTTCACGTGAAATTTCAAAAGTTTTAATTATTTAAAAAATTTCATAGTTCATAGTTTTAACCTTTTTCTTTTAATTTTCCTGTGGATTTTTCGTAGTTCTCAAAGAAATTTAAAATTTCTTGTGAATTTTCGAGAAATTTCACGTGAGTTTAAAAAAAAAACCCCGAACTTTAAAAAAACACGTAGTTTTAATATTCCAGGTTAATTCTCAAGAAATTACATTATTTTATAAATTTCAAGTGAATTTTCAAAAAAAACACGGAACTTTAAAAAGCACGTAGTTTTCAAAAAACTTACTTAATTTTACTATTCTAGGTGTATTTCCAAAGAATTAGAACATTTTATAAATTTCACGTCAATTTTCCAAAAACACGTCATTTTATTGCTCACTGTTTTTATATTTTACGGGTATTTTAAGAATTCTTGGATTTTCAAGTCCTAAACAAATTTTAAATACCGCGTGAATTTTCAAAAGAAATTAATAATTTAAAATTTTCGCGGTGATTTTCATGTAAATTAAGACTTTGACGTGAATTTTTAAAGTTCTAAAGTAAAAAAAAATTTACTTCAATTTACCATAGCAATATTTTTTTATTTTAAAATATCACGTAAGTATAAACAGCTACGTAAAATTAAAAAACAATTGATAAAATATTAAGAAATTTCTTTCATAATTACTTCAATTTTCAAGAAAAAATAAAATTAAAATAATCTTAAAAATATTTTTCTATGTGCAAAGTGACGAAGTGCATACGGGCCTTTTGCTTAAAAAATTTCAAAACAAAATCGTTTTTTCTTCACGAATTTTCATTGCTCATTCCCTACCTACCTAGCAAAAAAAATTCAAATAATTCCCCTTTGCAAGAAAGACAATGAAGAAAAAATCAATAAGAGTCTTTTTTTCTAACTCCCTCGAACTCCCACCAAATTGTATTCCAATTTTATACAGCTTTCTCTATCCTCTGTTATTCTCTAGACATTCATATTTATTATTCTTTTTCTTTGTACTTCCCCTATTAATTACTCTACACTAATCTCCACTAAAGGTAGGACTACGTTGCTGGGTCGGTTGCCCAGAGGTCGCGTCGTTCGTTCCTCTTCATAATAGTACTATGTAAATCTATATACAATGTTACTTTGTTGACATCTCACTTTTTCTTGTTTTTTCACACTATTAAAAACATTTACGATGAAAGTGGCCACCTAGCCGTTCAAGTTAAAACTATTTTCTGGGTTACAGAAGATAACCTAGATAAAAAGCAAGATCCCAAATTGTTGTTGTATTACCTTTGTATATGAAAACTATAGTACTATTATGGCGAGTTTTTTTTAATGTTGCCCAGACCCTTGTGGTGGCGCTGCAAAATGTGAGGTGTAAAATTCGATTTTGGGAGTCTTTAAGCGTCGGAAATTGGTGGTAGGGGCAAGAGGAGACGATTTTTTGGATTATTGCATCCAAAAAATATCAATAAATATCAATTATAACCTCCATAAGCTCTCCGCAAAAAAAAAAGAGTACACACTTTAGATGTCGCCCCATTCGACTTCCACCATGAGAGTACTATAGTTTATATATACAAAGGTATTACATGTTAAAAAATAACCTAGAACCGGATAAGTAAACCTGTATAGAATATTTATGATAATAAAACGCGGCTAATATCACTCAACAAAGAGTAAAAGGTTTTGAGAAGACTAGTTAATGTACCGAGCTAATGGTGAGATTGATTCACAAATCTTTACCATTACTAAGGACGCGTCGGAATCACCAGATGCAAGCTTAGACTGAAAACACTTCCGCTGTTCAGGGGCCAAACAGCTTAGAAAAAGCAATAGTAGATCTCACTGGGGCTCTGCAAAAAGCTTTTGAAGAAGCTTTTTTAGGGGTTGGCCGTGTCGCGATGGTATGCGTGGTCGCCTGTCAACCAAATGGTCACAGGTTCGATCCCAGCCGTAGTTCTATGTCTTGTTTTTTTCCATTATCATTGATCATTGTTGAGCCGCTGGCTTACTCATTATATGTTGTTCAAGCATAACACTAACAACATGTGATTGAGTTAATACTAGTATGCCCAACAAATATGACAATGAACAAAATAATGCGAATTATAAAGGAACATAGATATAAGACACGGCAATTTCTTCGCTTTAGCCCAGCCGCCAACCCTGGAGATAAAATCTGAGACAACCACCACCTTCAGTCTCAGTACCTCGCGCCACACACATCTTTCCCTTCGCATCCTATCCTATCCTTCACGCCCGCGCTGTGTTGATACATATAAAGGGTAAACCAAAAATCAACTTAAGCGCGCGCATATTATAAAAAAAAAAATGAGTTGTCCTATCGTAACGACAGCGAAGAAAAACAAAAAAACCGTAATGGTGGACAATAGAACTAACGAACATTAGGAAAAAAACAAGGAAACATTTCAATATTGCAAAACGAACCAGACTTTAAAGCGACTGGGAATACTATAAGCCTATTCAATGTAAATTTAAAACCGAAATTGAACGTGCTAAACGCAGCTCGCGGAGAAATTGCTATAGCAATATTGAGTGCATCAACAATATCAGAAAATAGGATCAGAAAGATCCTAGCGAAAACCTCTGTAGGTTCTCTTAAGTAACCTGACAACAGTTGGACAGAGTCAGGTTATGATAGTCTAGAACTCCCGGTTGAAACACACTTCCCAGGAAGCAAATCTAAAGCTGAATGCAAATCAGATAACTCTCTGTTTTACGCATATGAAATCCCTACTGATATATATAATGGACGAAAAGATAAACTGGGCTGTCAACTCTTTCTCCCCTTATAAATCTCCAGTTAGACGGCATCTTCCCTCTGATGCTGCAAAAAAAAACAGTGAATTTATCACTCCCCACCTGATAAACATATTCCAAAGCAGACTAAAATAATATATTTTAATATTCTGCTAAGGGTTCGCAATAAAAACTTATTTGCTTTATTTCTCAACTTCTTCTTATTACATTTAAAATAAAACACACTTTACTTCAATTGAAATCACTTTTATTAATCACTGGCACAACAGTATGCAACACTTTACACGAACTTTATTCTTTCACTTTCAAAAAAAAACTGTGTCCGATCGGTAGCGCCATCAAGCTTATATAGGGAAATATCTGGTTCTGGTCTAATCTCGATAGCAATAGAAAGCTCTGGAACCTGTATCTCGATCTTTCTATTCTGACAGATAGATGGAATAATTCCCCTTTCGGGCTTTGACATTTACCAATGTTCGAAAAGCTCATTCAAAGCTAACAGCAGATTGTCCTAATGACGGTGGTAGATGGCGTTGTCATCGCATACAAAAATCGATATAGTTCGAATGTAAAACTCGTTACATTATAATTCAAAAGTAGTTCTTTACATTGTCCCATCTTAGAATTGATCGTCCCGAGCAATTTCATCACTTCTTTCACCGTTATATCGATGTAAACGGTCACCGTGAACTATTTTTAGTTTGCCTCTTACGCCTCTTTGTATACGGTAAACCACATCATTGATTCTTTTCACCACAGTATATGGGCCCTCCCAGTTTTGTTGGAGTTTTGGTGATAGCCCCTTTTGTCGATGAGGATTGTAAAGCCACACAAGGTCCCCTTCTTGAAATCCCGTTGCTGTCGCTCTTGCCTCGTATCTTGTTTTCATCCGATCACTAGACAATTTTATATTTGTCCTTGTTTGTTGATGAATGTCAATAAGCCTTTTCTTGAGGTCATCCACATATTCCTCTGTTCCCTGTGACTCATTTGGATGACAACCAAATTTTATTTCACTTGGCAGCCGTATAGTTGATCCGAACAGGATTTCCGATGGTGTTTTTCCTGTCGAGCTATGGGTTGCACTTCGATATGCCATAAGAAACAATGGGATATGTCGGTCCCAGTCTCGTTGGTAATCGCCGACAATCTTCGACAGATGTTCTTTAAGGGTTCTGTTGAATCGTTCAACCATCCCATCAGATTGTGGATGGAGCGGTGTTGTTCTTGTCTTTTTAATGCCAAGGAGCGAGCAAACTTCCTGAAAGACTTTTCGATTCGAAGTTCCTTCCTTGGTCAGAATGAAGCTCCATGGGAACACCGAACCTGCTCACCCAATTGAAGACAATTTGATCCACAACTGTTTTGGTTTCTTGGTTTGGGATGGCAAATGCTTCAGGCCACTTGCTGAAATAGTCCATGACTACAAGGATGTATCGGTTTCCGTTGTTAGTTTGAGGAAAAGGACCCGCGACATCTATTGCAATTCTCTCAAAAGGTGTGCCCACATTATACTGCTGCATTTTACTTTGAATTTTTTTACCTGGTCCCTTGCCAGCAGCACATTTCGGCACCATCTTTCGACGTCATCTCTTGCGTGTAGCCAGTAGAATCGTTGTCGTACCTTTTCCAGCGTCTTATTCACTCCCAAATGACCTCCAGAAGTTCCATAATGCATCTCTTGAAGTACGTCGTTAACCTTTGACCGAGGTACGACTAGCTGCATCACATAAGATTTACCGTCTGCGGATTCCCACTTACGCCTTAATACCCCTTCTTGCACATGAAGCGAGTCCCATTGTGCCCAATATGCTTTGAGAGCCGGACTTCGGTAGGAGATATCACACCACTCTGGTTTCTCTTGGTGTTCTTTCCAGGCAAGAATGGGTTCGATATCCGGATCTTCTTGTTGAGCCGTTCTGGGTTCTTCGTTGTTCCAGCCGAAATGGGATCAGCTCTTGTTCGTTGGACGATGACCATTTCCTTTTCTTCTTGGCGTGTGCAATGCTTACAGTCTGGTTTGCACGGTCGCCGTGTTGAATCTCATAGTCATACGTCTGCAACCTCTCGATCCATCTTGCTACTTGACCTTCTGGATTTTTGAAGTTTAAAAGCCAATTAAGCGCACCATGATCTGTTCGAAGAAGGAACTTTTGTCCATAGATGTACTTATGGTAGTGCTTTGTTGCCAATATCAGAGCGAGGAGTTCCCTCCTTGTAACGCAATAATTCCTTTCTAGCTTTGAGAGTACCTTGCTGTAATTGGCGACAACTTTTTCATCTCCGTCATGTACTTGCGATAGTACAGCTCCAATTCCAACGTTACTTGCATCAGCGTCGATGATGAAAGGTTTTCCTGGAGTTGGTACAGGTGCATTACATAAACGCAGTTTCAGTTCTTGAAAGCTTTTCTCGCACTCACCTGACCATTTGAACGGCTTCCCCTTTTCAGTAAGGTGATGCAAGCTTTTGGCGATCTTATCAAAATCCTTCACGAAACGCCGATAATATGTGGCCAGACCAAGAAAGGTCCGGAGTTAATGTTTGTCCTGAGGCGTTGGCCAATTCTTTACAGTGTCAACTTTCTCAGGATCAGTTTTTACTCCTTGGGATGAGATGATATGTCCCAAATATTCGGTCTTAAAAAGCGCACATTTCTTAGGATTTAACTTTAGGTGTGCTTCTCGAAGCCTCTGGAATACGGCTTTAAGGTTTTCACAATGTTCGTCAAATGTTTTCCCGTACACGATGACATCCAGACCAGGCAAGATTTCCAAGTTAGTCAATGTAGAACGCACTCCATCAAACGCTCAAAAGTTGCTGGAGCGTTGCATAGTCCGAGTGGCATCACATTAAACTGCCACAGACCGTTTCCTGTGGAGAACGCCCGATCTTCTGGGTGAATTTCGACTTGCCAATAACCGCTCTTCAAATCCAAAGTTGAAAACCATTGGGCTCCTTCCATCGCATCTAAGGTGTCGCTGATTCTGGGCATAAGGTAGCTATCTTTCTTTGTCACGTCGTTCAGTCTTTGGTAGTCTACACAAAATCGCGTGCCTCCATCCTTCTTTTTGACAAGAATGACTGGTGATGCCCAAGGGCTTTTGGAATTTTCGATTACCCCATTTTTCTTCATTGCTGACAAGTCGAAACCAGTACTTACTTGTTCTTCAGGCATTTCTATTTCAAATAGGAATATGTCTGGGTCTTCTCCACGTTGAGTTAAATCTTCTAGCAGACGAATTATGAGGTCAGCTTTTCTTCCAGCAGTAGGAAGGCCTCGTTTATTCAGCTCTGCCTTAAGTTCAACACAATTCAATTTAATCACTGTCTTACCCATTTTCTTTTTATTTTTCTTCTTTAATCACAGTCACTTTTTGTCTTTCTTTTATCGAAACACACACACGTAATAAAAACTTATTTACTTTATTTCTTAACTTCTTCTTATTACATTTAAAATAAACCACACTCTTTGTATATGAAAACTATAGTACTATCATGTCGAGTTTTTTTTAATGTTGCCCAGACCCTTGTGGTGGCGCTGCAAAATGTGAGGTGTAAAATTCGATTTTGGGAGTCTTTAAGCGTCGGAAATTGGTGGTAGGGGCAAGAGGAGACGATTTTTTGGATTATTGCATCCAAAAAATATCAATAAATATCAATTATAACCTCCATAAGCTCTCCGCCAAAAAAAAAGAGTACACACTTTAGATGTCGCCCCATTCGACTTCCACCATGAGAGTACTATAGTTTATATATACAAACGTATTACATGTTAAAAAATAACCTAGAACCGGATAAGAAAACCTGTATAGGTTATTTATGATAATAAAACGCTGCTAATATCACTCAACAAAGAGTAAAAGGTTTTGAGAAGACTAGTTAATGTACCGAGCTAATGGTGAGATTGATTCACAAATCTTTACCATTACTAAGGACGCGTCGGAATCACCAGATGCAAGCTTAGACTGAAAACACTTCCGTTGTTCAGGGGCCAAACAGCTTAGAAAAAGCAATAGTAGATCTCACTGGGGCTCTGCAAAAAACTTTTGAAGAAGCTTTTTTAGGGGTTGGCCGTGGCGCGATGGTATGCGTGGTCGCCTGTCAACCAAATGGTCACAGGTTCGATCCCAGCCGTAGTTCTATGTCTTGTTTTTTTCCGTTATCATTGATCATTGTTGAGCCGCTGGTTTACTCATTACATGTTGTTCAGGCATAACACAAACAACATGTGATTGAGTAAATACTAGTATGCCCAACAAATATGACAATGAACAAAATAATGCGAATTATAAAGGGACATAGATATAAGACACGGCAATTTCTTCGCTTTAGCCCAGCCGCCAACCCTGGAGATAAAATCTGAGACAACCACCACCTTCAGTCTCAGTACCTCGCGCCACACACATCTTTCCCTTCGCATCCTATCCTATCCTTCACGCCCGCGCTGTGTTGATACATATAAAGGGTAAACCAAAAATCAACTTAAGCGCGCGCATATTATAAAAAAAAAATGAGTTGTCCTATCGTAACGACAGCGAAGAAAAACAAAAAAACCGTAATGGTGGACAATAGAACTAACAAACATTAGGAAAAAAACAAGGAAACATTTCAATATTGCAAAACGAACCAGACTTTAAAGCGACTGGGAATACTATAAGCCTATTCAATGTAAATTTAAAACCGAAATTGAACGTGCTAAACGCAGCTCGCGGAGAAATTGCTATAGCAATATTGAGTGCATCAACAATATCAGAAAATAGGATCAGAAAGATCCTAGCGAAAACCTCTGTAGGTTCTCTTAAGTAACCTGACAACAGTTGGACAGAGTCAGGTTATGATAGTCTAGAACTCCCGGTTGAAACACACTTCCCAGGAAGCAAATCTAAAGCTGAATGCAAATCAGATAACTCTCTGTTTTACGCATATGAAATCCCTACTGATATATATAATGGACGAAAAGATAAACTGGGCTGTCAACTCTTTCTCCCCTTATAAATCTCCAGTTAGACGGCATCTTCCCTCTGATGCTGCAAAAAAAAACAGTGAATTTATCACTCCCCACCTGATAAACATATTCCAAAGCAGACTAAAATAATATATTTTAATATTCTGCTAAGGGTTCGCAATAAAAACTTATTTGCTTTATTTCTCAACTTCTTCTTATTACATTTAAAATAAAACACACTTTACTTCAATTGAAATCACTTTTATTAATCACTGGCACAACAGTATGCAACACTTTACACGAACTTTATTCTTTCACTTTCAAAAAAAAACTGTGTCCGATCGGTAGCGCCATCAAGCTTATATAGGGAAATATCTGGTTCTGGTCTAATCTCGAAAGCAATAGAAAGCTCTGGAACCTGTATCTCGATCTTTCTATTCTGACAGGTAGATGGAATAATTCCCCTTTCGGGCTTTGACATTTACCAATGTTCGAAAAATCGCATTCGGGAATCGATATAGTTCGAATGTAAAAGTCGTTACATTATAATTCAAAAGTTCTTTACAATATATATGTATATCCTCCTCGCTGGGTTCACCTTGTTGTGGTGAGGTGGCTTACGTTCAGGTCTGCAGCTGACCAGCTGTAGACTTAATTCCCTAGGTCTTCAGCTGGTCAGCTGTAGATCTGGCTGACTGACACACCAAACACAAATAAAAAGCTAGCAGGGATATACGCTAAAGAGTCGGCAGCAGTCGCGACTGCTGGCAACGGTAATCCATTTCCTCTGCAAATGTCCTGCTTTGGCTAAAAAGAAAATGCAATCCTTTGGAAGGGCTTTGTCGACCTCGCTGAGCTATCTGAAATGAAGATCAGAGAGCTGATCTCTTTTCTCAACGCTACCAAATGGCTCTAGCAAACTCCGCTGTGAAGCTACTCTATAAATCTTTCAACTTCAACTATAGGTCAAACGAGTTATGGTATCAAAACGGCCGGCGGGTTACAGCGCCAATTGGGTCACAGGCTGGGTTGCGTGTGATCGCCATTTCTACCTACCTACCTATTTCTTGCAGTTTTGGGGAAAAATCTACATATAGTGTCGAGTTTGGTACGAATATGGGTAACCCACTTAGGCTCAATTTATTCATTCAAAGTTGAATATAACTCCGGGATTTTTATTTTCAACTTGAGAAATTGTTTTTATTGACTCGAAGCTTTGTATATGAAAACTATAGTACTATCATGGTGGAAGTCGAATGGGGCGACATCTAATTTACCTATGCAACCCTTATACTACGTTTTCACCAAAGGTTAATCTCGTTGAGGATTAGTAAATCTTCTGAAGTGTTTCCACCACATTAAAAAGATTTAAATAAGATTAAATTTGACAGCTTCCTTGAAAATTCAAATCGCGTTCTCTTATTTGTTATGAAGTGAGTGAGAACGAGGGTTCCATCTGTGTCAAACAGAGCAAAAAAAATTGTGGAATACGTTCCACAACACAAAGAGAATATGAATTTAGGGCTGTTCGGTTTACGAAACTATTTGTCCATGAAGATTTATACAAGATTTATTTGAAATCTCCTTGAAATCTCAAGATTTATTAATATGGTAAATCTTCGAGATTTGTACAAGATTTATGGATAATCTACTTAAATCGCGATTTAGCTCTTGGTGAAAACGTAGTATTACTCTTTTTTTTTTGTGGAGAGCTTATGGAGGTTTTAAATGATATTTATTGATATTTTTTGGATGCAATTATCCAAAAAATAGTCTCCTCTTGCTCCTACCACCAATTTTCGACGCTTAAAGACTCCCCAAATCGAATTTTACACCTCACATTTTGCAGCGCCACCACCAGGACCTCTGCAACCCTAAAAAAAACTCGCCATGATAGTACTATAGTTTTCATATACAAAGCTCGAAGTTAACGATTTCAACTTTGGATTTACAACTGTAGAGTTGGTCAACTTTTGATTTGTTGAGCTCCCCAAAAAAGTTCTGTTTATTCAATGTTATGTTTGGCTTTTCTTTAAATCATAAAGTTAAAACAATAATGTTCCGTGCTAATTATTTGTGGAAAAATTAGCCATCTGCTTCGAGTAGCGAAGAGGATGCAGAGGAGAAAATTTTATCTCTTGAAAGACGGCAGTACTTAAATGCTTCCATGTATTGGAATCGATAAATGGGACTAACATATGACTTCATTTATCGTTTCCGCCTCTGAAAACCGAACACGATTATGGTTCTTGAATTAGTAGTGGTACAAGGAGATGACGGCAGAACTTTTAAGCGAAATTTGAACCTGGTTTAGACTGAAATCAAAACAACTAATAATGAAGATATTTTGGAGCCCTCAATCAATGAATCTAACAACGATGTTGAAGAGACCACCGAACCGAAGAATTCGGGGTTGAAGCTGAAGCTTAAAAATGTAGGAGGGATGTGGCGACCTTATCAGTAGAAGATACACTATATCCAATTTTCGTGAGAGATACGACTTGCTCGAATATGTCATTCAATTCCAACATTATCGGTATACACAGTATAATCAAATTTTCGAATTTGAAGACCCAATGATCAACTAATATCTAAAACCAAATAAAAATTTTTTCTCTCAACAGGAACACACACTTTATTTTTTTTTTATTTAAGCTTCCAGCATTTAAGCTACCACACAGCATTTAAGCTAAACAAAATTCTGTTTGTTTTCTCAGATATTTCAGCATTTAAGCTTAACAAATTGTAGTATGCGCAAAAAATAAGAATACACATAAAAACATAAATTTACATAACGTTATAAAATGTAGGTACAACCTTTAACCACTTTTCTTTTTAATTGTTTATTACCTAAAAAATCATTCGTCATATACCTGTCACAAATATCCCAAGGATTTTTTAGAAACTCGAAGTTGATCAACTTTAGAATTTCGGCTTTGGAGTTATGATTTAATGTAATGAATAAAAGCATTTTTCAACTTTATGTTCAACATCTGATTTGAAATCAACTTTTAAGTTGACCAACTCTGGATTTATCAGCAAGTTAAGCAATAGTGAATGAAATCGCTCTTAGTCCATTGATCTCTGAATTGTTTATGTCTGCTTTTAAAACGAATTTGAAAAAACAGAATCTCCTCCAGCGAATGTGGCATCGCCGCGCCGTGACGTGTTTTCTGTTGTTTACAAATAAGATGTTCAAAAAACATTAGATATTTTAAATAACCAATTTAATTCCATAAAGTTCACATATGAAATAGAAAAAGATAGAAAATTAGATTTCTTAGATTTGGAACTTAATATGTACAACGTTTTCACCAAGCGCTAAATCCCGATTAAACTAAATTATCCATAAATCTTGTACAAATCTCCAAGATTTACCATATTAATAAATCTTGAGATTTCAAGGAGATTTCAAATAAATCTTGTATAAATCTTCATGGACAAATAGTTTCAAAAACCGAACATCCCTAAATTCATATTCTCTTTGTGTTGTGGAACGTATTCCACAATTTTTTTTGCTCTGACACAGATGGAACCCTCTATCTCACTCAATTCATAAGAAATAAGAGAACGCCATTTTTTCAAGGAAGCTGTCAAATTTAATCTTTTTAATGTGGTGGAAACACTTCAGAAGATTTACTAATCCTCAACGAGATTAACCTTTGGTGAAAACGTAGTAGTTATAAGTATGTGAACAATAAAATTGAATTGAGCGTGTTCCACAAACAAGCATAATGCGAACTATCACTAGTGACTCGTTTTGCCCAATCCAACATAAATTAGCCGCGTACCATTCTATTATTTCAACTTATCGGTACAAAATTTCAAAAAAAAGAGTATGAATACATTTAAACAACAGCTCGCATAAACGTTTACAAGTGAAAATGTCGTACATAAACTTGTTAATAAACACTCGCGAAAAGTGAACAACTTGATTATGACTACCTTCTTCTCACAAAAAGAAAAAAGTCAAAATAAAAGGGTTGTTCTGTCTTTTGTACCTCAAATTACAAACAAATTAAATAAAATGTTAAATGAACAATAATTAGACCTTGTTTATAAAAACGACCAAAAATACCAATTTTGAGCAAGTCGGGAGTTTACGAAATCGAGTGCGGGGAATGTAAACAAAAATACTATGGACAAACGAAACGTAGTATTGATACGCCGTTCAAAGAAAATTTGACATAAATTCGCCACAATGAACCACAAGAATCAGCCATCGCATCTCACTTTTTAAATAGTGGGCATGAAAATATAAGCATTAAAAACCTTCTGGCAAAAAATACTACAATGTTCCAAAGGTAGCAAAAATTTTTGGTCATTTGTAAAAAACATGAGGAACAAAACATCTTCCTCGGTCCCAACAGTCGTTGTCAATGACTCCCTTCGTTAGTTCTCTCGAGAAAGCTAACTTATTCGTTAGGCAGTTCGCCGCCAACTCTACGCTGTCCGATAGTGTCATGACTCCCCCAGTTCTTGAGCGCGTAGATAATTCTATGGGACAAATCTTCATTCGTACTCGAGCTGTAGCGAGAGTCCTAAAAGATCTTAACACACATAAATCCGCTGGTCCGGATGATATCCCCGCCATTGTTCTGAAGAGGTGTTCTTCCACGCTGGCAAAGCCCCTGCGTAAGCTTTTCCATCTGTCCTATTCTTCTGGGCTTGTTCCGAGCAGTTGGAAAACAGCATTTGTCCAGCCTATCCCTAAAAACGCGAATCTTCTTCACCCTCTAATTACCGACCAATTGCACTTACTTCCCTTCTTTCCAAGGTCATGGAAACGCTGATAAATTATCAGCTCAAGAAATATCTCGAAGATCGAAAGCTTCTTAATGACCAGCAATACGGCTTTCGCAGTTGGTGTGCCACAGGGTTCTGTTTTGTCTCCGACCCTCTTTTTCATTTTTATTAATGATCTCCTGTCTGCAACTACTAATCCATTAAATTGTTTCGCTGACGATAGCACCCTTAGCTTTTCATATTCGTTTCCAGATTCACATCCCTGCTCTTCGGACGTGGAACTGAAACGGCTAAATATGATAAGTACATTAAATTCTGATTTAAACAGCATTGTACAATGGGGAATAAAAAATCGCGTAGAATTTAATGCTTCGAAAACTCAATGCTGCCTTCTGTCGTTAAAGCGAGACATACCCCTCCTGCCATTATCTATGAGTGGCACTTGCATCGAAGAAACTAATCAGCTTGCGATTTTAGGTATGTGTATCACAAACCATCTTTTGTGGAATGATCACATACTTAACGTCGCCAAAAATGCCGCAAGATGCTTAGGTTTCCTTTGGAGATGCAAGAAATTATTTTCCCCTTCTGATCTGGCTATTATCTACAAAAATTTATATACGTTCAAAGCTTGAGTATAACTCCCATCTCTGGGCTGGTGCTTCAGCAACTTACTTAAGCCTCTTGGATAGTATACAAAGACGAGCCTTCAAAATGATCGGAGACACGAACATCGTCGATACTTTTACGTCACTCGAACACCGGCGTAACGTTTCCTGTCTCTCACTCTTTTATCGTTGCTTTTACGGTAAGTGCTCTATTTCAACCGTAATACTCGCGCTTCCAGGAATGCTCATCAGTTTACTCTTGAACCCAACTTCGGTCGTACTGTCAAGTACAGGGATTCGTTTTTTAGCCGTACTACGCGAATGTGGAATTACCTTCCACGCTCTGTCTTTCCCTCTCATTGTGATATACTGAAATTTAAGACTAATGTTCACCGACATCTCCTTTCACATCCCCTCCAACTTACCTAAAGCTCGCACTGTGTTTTTACCATGTAAAGGGTACATAAAATCCCCTTTTGTACGCGCTAACCAGAAATATCTGGTTCTGGTCTAATCTCGAAAGCAATAGAAAGCTCTGGAACCTGTATCTCGATCTTTCTATTCTGACAGGTAGATGGAATAATTCCCCTTTCGGGCTTTGACATTTACCAATGTTCGAAAAATCGCATTCGGGAATCGATATAGTTCGAATGTAAAAGTCGTTACATTATAATTCAAAAGTTCTTTACAATATATATGTATATCCTCCTCGCTGGGTTCACCTTGTTGTGGTGAGGTGGCTTACGTTCAGGTCTGCAGCTGACCAGCTGTAGACCTAATTCCCTAGGTCTTCAGCTGGTCAGCTGTAGATCTGGCTGACTGACACACCAAACACAAATAAAAAGCTAGCAGGGATATACGCTAAAGAGTCGGCAGCAGTCGCGATTGCTGGCAACGGTAATCCATTTCCTCTGCAAATGTCCTGCTTTGGCTAAAAAGAAAATGCAATCCTTTGGAAGGGCTTTGTCGACCTCGCTGAGCTATCTGAAATGAAGATCAGAGAGCTGATCTCTTTTCTCAACGCTACCAAATGGCTCTAGCAAACTCCGCTGTGAAGCTACTCTATAAATCTTTCAACTTTAACTATAGGTCAAACGAGTTATGGTATCAAAACGGCCGGCGGGTTACAGCGCCAATTGGGTCACAGGCTGGGTTGCGTGTGATCGCCATTTCTACCTACCTACCTATTTCTTGCAGTTTTGGGGAAAAATCTACATATAGTGTCGAGTTTGGTACGAATATGGGTAACCCACTTAGGCTCAATTTATTCATTCAAAGTTGAATATAACTCCGGGATTTTTATTTTCAACTTGAGAAATTGTTTTTATTGACTCGAAGTTAACGATTTCAACTTTGGATTTACAACTGTAGAGTTGGTCAACTTTTGATTTGTTGAGCTCCCCAAAAAAGTTCTGTTTATTCAATGTTATGTTTGGCTTTTCTTTAAATCATAAAGTTAAAACAATAATGTTCCGTGCTAATTATTTGTGGAAAAATTAGCCATCTGCTTCGAGTAGCGAAGAGGATGCAGAGGAGAAAATTTTATCTCTTGAAAGACGGCAGTACTTAAATGCTTCCATGTATTGGAATCGATAAATGGGACTAACATATGACTTCATTTATCGTTTCCGCCTCTGAAAACCGAACACGATTATGGTTCTTGAATTAGTAGTGGTACAAGGAGATGACGGCAGAACTTTTAAGCGAAATTTGAACCTGGTTTAGACTGAAATCAAAACAACTAATAATGAAGATATTTTGGAGCCCTCAATCAATGAATCTAACAACGATGTTGAAGAGACCACCGAACCGAAGAATTCGGGGTTGAAGCTGAAGCTTAAAAATGTAGGAGGGATGTGGCGACCTTATCAGTAGAAGATACACTATATCCAATTTTCGTGAGAGATACGACTTGCTCGAATATGTCATTCAATTCCAACATTATCGGTATACACAGTATAATCAAATTTTCGAATTTGAAAACCCAATGATCAACTAATATCTAAAACCAAATAAAATTTTTTTCTCTCAACAGGAACACACACTTTATTTTTTTTTTTATTTAAGCTTCCAGCATTTAAGCTACCACACAGCATTTAAGCTAAACAAAATTCTGTTTGTTTTCTCAGATATTTCAGCATTTAAGCTTAACAAATTGTAGTATGCGCAAAAAATAAGAATACACATAAAAACATAAATTTACATAACGTTATAAAATGTAGGTACAACCTTTAACCACTTTTCTTTTTAATTGTTTATTACCTAAAAAGTCATTCGTCATATACCTGTCACAAATATCCCAAGGATTTTTTAGAAACTCGAAGTTGATCAACTTTAGAATTTCGGCTTTGGAGTTATGATTTAATGTAATGAATAAAAGCATTTTTCAACTTTATGTTCAACATCTGATTTGAAATCAACTTTTAAGTTGACCAACTCTGGATTTATCAGCAAGTTAAGCAATAGTGAATGAAATCGCTCTTAGTCCATTGATCTCTGAATTGTTTATGTCTGCTTTTAAAACGAATTTGAAAAAACAGAATCTCCTCCAGCGAATGTGGCATCGCCGCGCCGTGACGTGTTTTCTGTTGTTTACAAATAAGATGTTCAAAAAACATTAGATATTTTAAATAACCAATTTAATTCCATAAAGTTCACATATGAAATAGAAAAAGATAGAAAATTAGATTTCTTAGATTTGGAACTTAATACTACGTTTTCACCAAGAGCTAAATCGCGATTTAAGTAGATTATCCATAAATCTTGTACAAATCTCGAAGATTTACCATATTAATAAATCTTGAGATTTCAAGGAGATTTCAAATAAATCTTGTATAAATCTTCATGGACAAATAGTTTCGTAAACCGAACAGCCCTAAATTCATATTCTCTTTGTGTTGTGGAGCGTATTCCACAATTTTTTTTGCTCTGTTTGACACAGATGGAACCCTCGTTCTCACTCACTTCATAACAAATAAGAGAACGCGATTTGAATTTTCAAGGAAGCTGTCAAATTTAATCTTATTTAAATCTTTTTAATGTGGTGAAAACACTTCAGAAGATTTACTAATCCTCAACGAGATTAACCTTTGGCATTGTATATAGATTTGCATAGTACTCTCATGAACACGTTCCACACGTCGGCCACCTAGCGATCACACCCCTAACTAATTTTCTGGTTGCTGTTTCTGTGTATATACAAGTGCGCCCTCAAACGACCACACCCCACAACACAAAAACCATCGTGATGATAGTACTATAAGTTTTATATACAATGCCTTTGGTGAAAACGTAGTATAATATGTACAACGTTTTCACCAAGCGCTAAATCCCGATTAAACTAAATTATCCATAAATCTTGTACAAATCTCCAAGATTTACCATATTAATAAATCTTGAGATTTCAAGGAGATTTCAAATAAATCTTGTATAAATCTTCATGGACAAATAGTTTCAAAAACCGAACATCCCTAAATTCATATTCTCTTTGTGTTGTGGAACGTATTCCACAATTTTTTTTGCTCTGACACAGATGGAACCCTCTATCTCACTCAATTCATAAGAAATAAGAGAACGCCATTTTTTCAAGGAAGCTGTCAAATTTAATCTTTTTAATGTGGTGGAAACACTTCAGAAGATTTACTAATCCTCAACGAGATTAACCTTTGGTGAAAACGTAGTAGTTATAAGTATGTGAACAATAAAATTGAATTGAGCGTGTTCCACAAACAAGCATAATGCGAACTATCACTAGTGACTCGTTTTGCCCAATCCAACATAAATTAGCCGCGTACCATTCTATTATTTCAACTTATCGGTACAAAATTTCAAAAAAAAGAGTATGAATACATTTAAACAACAGCTCGCATAAACGTTTACAAGTGAAAATGTCGTACATAAACTTGTTAATAAACACTCGCGAAAAGTGAACAACTTGATTATGACTACCTTCTTCTCACAAAAAGAAAAAAGTCAAAATAAAAGGGTTGTTCTGTCTTTTGTACCTCAAATTACAAACAAATTAAATAAAATGTTAAATGAACAATAATTAGACCTTGTTTATAAAAACGACCAAAAATACCAATTTTGAGCAAGTCGGGAGTTTACGAAATCGAGTGCGGGGAATGTAAACAAAAATACTATGGACAAACGAAACGTAGTATTGATACGCCGTTCAAAGAAAATTTGACATAAATTCGCCACAATGAACCACAAGAATCAGCCATCGCATCTCACTTTTTAAATAGTGGGCATGAAAATATAAGCATTAAAAACCTTCTGGCAAAAAATACTACAATGTTCCAAAGGTAGCAAAAATTTTTGGTCATTTGTAAAAAACATGAGGAACAAAACATCTTCCTCGGTCCCAACAGTCGTTGTCAATGACTCCCTTCGTTAGTTCTCTCGAGAAAGCTAACTTATTCGTTAGGCAGTTCGCCGCCAACTCTACGCTGTCCGATAGTGTCATGACTCCCCCAGTTCTTGAGCGCGTAGATAATTCTATGGGACAAATCTTCATTCGTACTCGAGCTGTAGCGAGAGTCCTAAAAGATCTTAACACACATAAATCCGCTGGTCCGGATGATATCCCCGCCATTGTTCTGAAGAGGTGTTCTTCCACGCTGGCAAAGCCCCTGCGTAAGCTTTTCCATCTGTCCTATTCTTCTGGGCTTGTTCCGAGCAGTTGGAAAACAGCATTTGTCCAGCCTATCCCTAAAAACGCGAATCTTCTTCACCCTCTAATTACCGACCAATTGCACTTACTTCCCTTCTTTCCAAGGTCATGGAAACGCTGATAAATTATCAGCTCAAGAAATATCTCGAAGATCGGAAGCTTCTTAATGACCAGCAATACGGCTTTCGCAGTTGGTGTGCCACAGGGTTCTGTTTTGTCTCCGACCCTCTTTTTCATTTTTATTAATGATCTCCTGTCTGCAACTACTAATCCATTAAATTGTTTCGCTGACGATAGCACCCTTAGCTTTTCATATTCGTTTCCAGATTCACATCTCTGCTCTTCGGACGTGGAACTGAAACGGCTAAATATGATAAGTACATTAAATTCTGATTTAAACAGCATTGTACAATGGGGAATAAAAAATCGCGTAGAATTTAATGCTTCGAAAACTCAATGCTGCCTTCTGTCGTTAAAGCGAGACATACCCCTCCTGCCATTATCTATGAGTGGCACTTGCATCGAAGAAACTAATCAGCTTGCGATTTTAGGTATGTGTATCACAAACCATCTTTTGTGGAATGATCACATACTTAACGTCGCCAAAAATGCCGCAAGATGCTTAGGTTTCCTTTGGAGATGCAAGAAATTATTTTCCCCTTCTGATCTGGCTATTATCTACAAAAATGTATATACGTTCAAAGCTTGAGTATAACTCCCATCTCTGGGCTGGTGCTTCAGCAACTTACTTAAGCCTCTTGGATAGTATACAAAGACGAGCCTTCAAAATGATCGGAGACACGAACATCGTCGATACTTTTACGTCACTCGAACACCGGCGTAACGTTTCCTGTCTCTCACTCTTTTATCGTTGCTTTTACGGTAAGTGCTCTATTTCAACCGTAATACTCGCGCTTCCAGGAATGCTCATCAGTTTACTCTTGAACCCAACTTCGGTCGTACTGTCAAGTACAGGGATTCGTTTTTTAGCCGTACTACGCGAATGTGGAATTACCTTCCACGCTCTGTCTTTCCCTCTCATTGTGATATACTGAAATTTAAGACTAATGTTCACCGACATCTCCTTTCACATCCCCTCCAACTTACCTAAAGCTCGCACTGTGTTTTTAACATGTAAAGGGTACATAAAATCCCCTTTTGTACGCGCTAAATATAAAAAAAAATTTAAAAAAAAAATTAAATTGAATTCAATTTTTTATTTTTATTTTCAAAATTATTTTTACACTCTTGATCCAATATGTATTGCTAAGACACCATCCTCATCAGTAGTTGAAATACTGATCTGAGCTGATCCATCTTTGTCAACAACAATCTTTTTTCCTGAACAATGTGACCCAGACCTGTTTCCTGTAATGACGTCACAGTATGTACCAGCTGGTAGGCAAGTATAGAGGCGCTTATTAAAATCGAAGTCCTCTTGGTTAAATGCTACAAAACCTTTATTTCCACGACAGAAGGCAATTTGATTACCATCGTTGTCCCACCAATTATTAACCGAAGTACCTTCCACTGCATTCCTGAACCCAACCATGTTGTAGATTTGACGCCAGCGATGTTCACAGATCCAGCCGTTTTCACATGAATCGTCATCCTTGAATGTTGGAGACAAAATATAATTGCCATCACTACTTGGAGGAGAATCATCGGAAGCATCGAAATCAAAAGAGCTCATGACACGAGGAATACCGTAAGGATATGCCAACATGAACGCTGATGCCATCTTGTAACTTTTGGCTGATTTGTAATTCAATGCGTCACTTCTTTGGTTGTCATGATTATCAACGAAAATTAGAGCGTATTCTGAAGGAAGAAGTCCCCACCCAGTACTCCAGTTGTTGAGCCACTTCAACTGATCACCCTTTCGGAATACGTTACCGATCTTTGAGGAGTGAATAAAATCTGTAACAGCACCCAAGTGTGTATATTCCTCACGAGTAATCACTTCATTACCATGATCTATTACTTCTTGATAGATAAATGGGCGAGAGCCAGGCGCAAATCCCTGATCCGTGTTTAAATCATCAAGTGAATTCAAAATCGCCTAGAAGTCAGATAGATTGTTATTAAATATAATTTTTATTTTTTTTATTTTAAAGAAATGTCCTTGCCTCAATGTCATGTGGCCACATGTGTTTGGCTGCATCTAAACGGAATCCCCCGACTCCGATTTTAATCAACTTATTCATTAGCTTAACGATTTGTTCACGAACATATTCTTTGCTTTGATCTAGATCTCTAAGTCCAACCAACTCACAATTTCGAACTTCTACACGATCATTGTAGTTTGAAATAGAGCACGTTGGATTGAAATCGTTTGCTGAATATGGTACAGCTGGGAAATCTTTAGTGTTTGGTTGTGCTGTGGAACCGGCAGTACCAACAACACTACCACCTCCAGCCATGTGATTCATAATGAAATCTGGATAGATGCGAATCCCAACCATATTACAACGGCTAACCATGTCACGAAATTGATCCTCATTTCCAGACCGAGTATTTATAATATACGAAACAGGTTGATAACGCTCAAACCAAGGCCGTCCTTTAATAACAGAATTTTCAGTTACTGGTGAAACCTAATAATACATATTATAAATATTTTGCTAGCCTTAACATAGTTATTGGACCATACCTGAACACCAGCATATCCTTTTGGAGCCAGAAACTGTTCGCACTCAATTGCAATATCTTCCCATTTCCATTCAAAAAGGTGAACCATAACATCCCGTCCACCCCAATAGTTAGGATTGTGCTGGCCTTTGATGACAATAATCACCGTAAACAGTAAAGGTAACACCTTCAGAAACGACATGGTCAGAACTGTTATAAATTAATATGAACATTTTGTTCACTATTTATACCTTTTGTTATCGGCTAGAGTACTTGTTTCCATTTTCAAGATATCACAATTATTATTTTTTATTGAAATCATTTGCTGCAAATTATTTGATCACTAATCAATAAAGATAGCCAAAAAAAGGTGCATGTTCCTATCAATTGTGCGTCTTCCTATCAATTGTAAATCTGAAGTAATATGCTAAGTTTTCTGTCAAAGAAGCGCAGTTGATTTAATTAAGATTAAGATTTTATAAGATTATTATTATTATTATTATTTATTATTATTTATTATTATCTATTATTATTTTTTGACAACCTTTAGCCAGACAACTATGCGTAGATGTGAATAGATAAGGTTTATAAGTGTTCTAAAGTTCATCTGAACATAAGATGAGATCATTCGATTTAAGTCAAATTGACAAACATTTTGAAGTAGGTACCAGTGCTGTTGAAATGGTTACTATGGTGGAATTTAGCTTGTTAAATGCTTATATTTGTTCTGTGTCGAAACACCATAGAGAAAAGACTTACTTAAAGGTAAGTAATTTCTCTATGGTGTGTACTTGCTATTTTAGCAAAAAAAAAATGGTTTTAGTTAATTTTTGTACAACCGGTGGGGAGAGTACGATAACTTTGGCGCCAAAAATTGGTAACGGATTTTCGTATTGGCGTCGAAACTAAAAGTAGAAAAAAATCAAAAAAAAAAAATAATGGTAATACTTACAATTAATTTTAATACTTTTTTATACAGCCAGAATTTTGTACTATAAGCAACTTTTTAAATCGGGTACAATTTATGCACAGTTTTTGAAAAAATGAGTTTCAACACACAAATTTGGAGATTCTATAGATTCATATAACACAAATAAATAGTCATATAGTCAATTTCATCTTATTCAGGTTACACTTTGTATATGAAAACTATAGTACTCTCATGGCGAGTTTTTTTATGGTTGCCCGGATCCTGGTGGTGGCGCTGTAAAATGTGAGGTGTAAAATTCGATTTGGTGAGTCTTTAAGCGTAGAAAATTGGTGGTAGGAGCAAGAGGAGACTATTTTTTGGATAATTGCATCCAAAAAATATCAATAAATATCATTTAAAACCTCCATAAGCTCTCCGCAAAAAAAAAAAAGAGTAAGGGTTCATTCGACTTCCACCATGAGAGTACTATAGTTTTCATATACAAAGGGTTACACGAGGCTCAAACAAAGTTTCGATAGCAAGAACATCTTGGAATGACGATGATCCAATCTCCATCCTTCTTCAAATGTTGTACCAGAATGGACCTAATATTGGTCTTAGCATGTCAGCTGTTTTTCTCACATGCACGTCAACCCCTAAGCTAACTTAGGAAAGTAATCCTGGAACTCAAGGTATCTTGAGATAATTACTGAATCCTTTTTACTCGGTTTCGTGATGAACCAAATCGAATGCTCGTTACAACGCTCATCTTCAATCACACTCCTAATGCCAGCATTATAGAAGGCCAACTTGCTTCCGGCACATTTTGCTGCTGAATTCAATGCTGCCAGCAGTATCAGCGGAATGAAAATGCACTTCAACTTGAGAGTGTAAACTATGGACAAATCTTCTTTCATTTGGAAGAATCCTAATAGACCTCAACATACTCAAATCGATGGAATAGAAAATACCTTTGGAACAGATCAATACAAGTTATATGGATGGTTTCAAGTTTGATAACCGTAAAATAAATGCAGGTCTTCCACAGGGTTCCATATTGAGTGTTTTCATTTATTCGTTCCGAACCATTGAATAAGAAATAGAGGAAGAGGCTTTTGGCACATATATAGTGTACGTGAGTGAAGCATTAAAATAAAAAAAATGCAATCTCATCCGTCATTTTGCCTTGCTGAGAGTTAGTGTTGTGAAAATTTAAGATTTTAAAAAAGTGAAAAACGTACTACAAAACTAATAAAAAAGTGAAAAAAAACCAATTTGAGTTGAAAATCGAAGCATATTATTATCAAAATATAAATCAACATATGGTGCTGCGTGAAAACTTGTAAAAACTCGTATAACCGGAAAAACAAAAATTTTTTATTTCACAAGTAAGTCTTGGCTCATATTCTACAAAAAGTAACTTAAAGTGATGTTATTTAGGTAAATACGTTATCGTAGAATACTTTTTAATTGTTATTTCATGGTATTTTAAGATAAAAAAGCAATATTTTTCAAAATAAAAATATACTTTAATCATGTCATTTGTGCAATCTGTAATGTAAAATTAGAAATTTTAGTACAGGGACGGATAAGATTTTGTTAATTGTTAGTGATGGCAAGGCGCTAAGAAACGTTAAGCGCCCGTAGTGCAAAGTTATTTCTCCACGTTTTAGTTTGTATGTTTGTATGTATTGAAATAAATTATGATTTCAAATTATGTATTTGACTGAGGAAAATATCTGATAGTGTTTTTTTTTGTCATTAAAATTATGCATAATTAATTATAATTACCATACTTTCATTTATCCATCTAAAATTCCTGTAAGAGCTAAGTTTAATTTTATTACTTCAAGTGTGCTTTGTACGATATTATAATCCAGCCAGCAATAAACCCAAAAAAACTCATCCAATTATTTATTTGATCAAATAAATTTAACCAAATTAAAAAATCTTTTTCTTTTAAGGCTTACAGTAACAGCTATGTTCCTTTGTATGTGGATAAGTACTTCTGAGAAGATTTAAACCATATTCATTTTGACTAAACCACCCCAGGTTGCATTGTATTTATAACCTAATAGTACTACTATAGAACATGATCTTAAGTTACTTTTCTCTCTCTTTTGGTGGCGCTGGTGGTGCGTAGAAAGCAGATTGGAAAGATCGGAATAAAGATAGGCAGAAAGAATATAAAATAAGTTATAGAGTGAGAGGAATAATTATTTTGATTCTGACAGTTGTTGACAACAATTAGGCAGTGTAAGGGAGATAGGTGAGTCAGCTGATGGATGTCATGGCAACAAGGGGAAAATGAAAAGATTTCTATGAAGTATAGATATAGCTACATTATTTTCAATTTTCAAATAATTTCGTATATTTTATTTTATTTTGTGAGATTTGAGATATTATGAGATCTATGTTGCAAATTTTCATGTTTTACAGATACATTTAAACTTTTTTTTCTTGCTAGTGATAGAATTTTACTATACGTATTTGGTTTTTGTGAACTATGTACGTTGCGAATTTTCATGTTTTACAGAAATATTTATATTTTTTTTTTCTTGCAAGTGATAGAATTGTAGGTACAATACGTATTTGGTTTTTGTCATTTGGTTACAGTGATATTTTTATGATACGAGTATCTTTCTTTTTTGTAGGTAGGTACATGATATCCTTTTAATTTCTCAAATCTGAAGAAATGACCATTTGAAAATTAAAAGGATAACAAAACTGATGTACCTAAAATCACTAAAAATAGTTTATGCAACAGTTTTTTGTTTTTAATTTTACTGCTTAAAAAAAGGTTTCCGTGCGAATTTCCATCAGAAAAATTAAAAAAAAAGTTTTTTTAGAAAAAAATATTTGCTTGAAAGAAAATTTCTTGAACAAAATCAAATATTTTTAAAAATAAACGTATTTGTATATTCATTTTTCAGTAAATTTAAAATATCACGTCAATTTTCAAAATTTTTAAGTAAATTTGAGATACCACGTGAATTTTACAATTCACCTGAATTTTCAAAAGTTTAAATAATTTTTGTAACTCAAATGAAGTTAAAAATTTCACTTGGAGTTTCATAGTTCTCAATGAAATTTAAAATTTAGAAAAGTTCTTTAGTAAATTAAGTATACCTACATATTTAATTCCAAAAAATTCACGTGAAATTTCAAAAGCTTTAATCATTAAAAAAATTTTCATACCTTGTTTTAATTGTAAACTTTAAATGTTCTGAATAATTTAAAAATGTTCACGTGATGGATTTTCAAAGAATTATAACATTTTGTAATTTTCACTTGAATTTTCAATAAAAAAAAACAAAAACACCTAACTTTAAAAAGCACGTAGTTTTAATATTCCAGGTCAATACTCAAGAAATTACATAATTTTATAAATTTCACTTGAATTTTCAAAAAAAAAAACAGAACTTTAAAAAGCACGTAGTTTTTAAAAAACTTACTTAATTTTACTATTCTAGGTGTATTTCCAAAGAATTAGAACATTTAATAAATTTCACGTCAATTTTCCAAAAACACGTCAATTTATTACTTACTGTTTTTATATTTTACGGGAATTTTAAAAATTCTTGGATTTTCAAGTCCTAAACAAATTTTAAATACCACGTGAATTTTCAAAAGAAATTAATAATTTTAAATTTTCACGCTGATTTTCATGTTTTTTAAGTAAATTAAGACTTTGACGTGAATTTTTAAAGCTCTTAAGTAAATTCAAAATTTCACGCTAATTTTCAACATAATTTAATAATTTTAAAAATTAACGTGAATTTTAAACATCTTCAATAACTAACGTTTCAATTTGAAAATGTTACTTGAATTTTCAAATACCTAACTGAAAAAAAATTTAAAATTTACTTCAATTTTCCATAGCAATATTTTTTTATGTCGACTTTCAATTATTTTAAAATATCACGTAAGTATAAACAACTACGTGAAATTAAAAAACAAATAATAAAATAGATATTCCTTTCATACTTATGTACTTCAATCGTAAAAGAAAAAATAATCTTAAAAATATTTTTCTATGTGCAAAGTGAAGAAGTGCATACGGGCCTTTTGCTTGAAAAATTTCAAAACAAAATCGTTTTTTCTTCACGAATTTTCATTGCCCTACCTAGCAAAAAAAATTCAAATAATTCCCCTTTGCAAGAAAAACAATGAAGAAAAAATTAATAATAGTTTTTTTTTCCTAACTCCCTCCTTTGTATATGAAAACTATAGTACTATCATGGCGAGTTTTTTTAGGGTTGCAGAGGTCCTGGTGGTGGCGCTGCAAAATGTGAGGTGTAAAATTCGATTTGGGGAGTCTTTAAGCGTCGAAAATTGGTGGTAGGGGCAAGAGTAGACTATTTTTTGGATTATTGCATCCAAAAAATATCATTTAAAACCTCCATAAGCTCTCCGCAAAAAAAAAAGAGTAAGGGTTGCATAGGTAAATTAGATGTCGCCCCATTCGACTTCCACCATGATAGTACATGTGCACCAGTGTAGCTCGGCAAAATGTACTCGAAAAATTCATAAGCTTTTGCATGGCAATGAGAATATGGTGTCAATTCAACAAATTTCATCTGAACCGACTCAAACTTTCACAGGTACAGCTCTTCGTTTTGAAAACAAAAGGCTGCTTTTCAAAATTCTTCCGGTTAAATTGTATGCAAATGGAAAAGTTGTGGAAACTTTTGCGTTCATCGATGAAGGTTCATCTTGAACGCCACCCTTGCTAAAAAGTCAACTGAACACACTCACTTTCATTTTATTTTTAAGTTGCAAGCCTGAATTTTACATTTGGTATTTTTTGAATTAACTGACATTTCTCATTCAATTTTGTGACGACTTAGCAAGGAGGACGTAAAAAGTGTAAGTTATTCTATTCTATAATTATAATAATCCTAAATAATCATTAATAATTATGTCCCTTCAGGAAATAAAATTTTTTTGAATACTTGTCCAGAAAATTCTTGTTTCCATTGTCTTCTGAAGCGGCCGCCACATCTTTTATTTCAACTTTTACCAGCAAGAGACGAAATCAATTTGAAGAAATAATTTGCCGGGTGAGTTATCCTTCATTGAATTTGATTTTGGGCAGGGAATTCTTGGTGTGGTAGAGTATTACAAGCGGTAAGGATAAATATAGGTATTTACATTATAGAGGTGTCAGGTTTTAGTGGTTTACGATGCCGACAACTAGATCAGAAAAATTAAAAGAGAATGCGGGCGATCGTGATCACGAAAGCGGCGGCGAAGAATCTAAAGATCATGACATCACAATCAAACCATCAGACGAATCTGATTCCATGCTTTCTAAACTGGAAGAATTAACAAATCAACTCAGTATATTAAGGGCCGAATTTGCAAAAATAAATTCACCAACAAATGTATCTAATGGTAGTTCTGATGCCAACAGCGGTGCTATGGCCAACGTTGACGACTCGGCGACAATAGCGGCAGCCCTAAGTGACCTTAGCCGTACGTTGTCCACCAATAGGCAAGAGCATGGCAGAAAACTGTACGAGCTTCCTGAGTTTGATGGCCGCCCCGAGGACTGGCCTATGTTTAACGAATCATTTCACATCACGACAGCCGAGTACAAATACAGCAACCAACAGAACCTCATGCGCCTCCAAAAAGCGCTGAAGGGCAAAGCAAAAGAAGTAGTTGAGTGTTTGCTTATTCACAGCAGCAATGTAGGTAGTATAATAGATACTTTGTGTACGCAATTTGGCAGACCTGAGCTGCTGGTGAAAAGTCAAATTGCCAAACTAAGAAGTATTCCATCTATACCAGATAATTGCTTAGCACAAATTCTACCATTCGCGATTAAGGTCCAGAACCTCTCATCGTTCTTGAAAGCAGGAAAGTGTGAACATCACCTGTCCAACCCAATGTTGATGGACGAATTGTTATTGAAGTTACCTGTAGAGAGAAGGCTAGAATGGGCACGATACGTTCGTAATATGTCTGCGACTGTGATTCCGACAGTGGAACATTTTAGCGAATGGCTACATATTTTGGCAAATGAGGTAAGAGTGGCTTGTACGGATTTAGGCGAAACAACAACTCAAATTGTAACAAAGCGGGATAGGCCAACTCGATTCTTTTTGGCAAATCAGGTAAATAATTCAGAAAATATACAGTGCACAGCATGTTCAGGTAGGCATGAAATTTTAAAGTGTAAACGTTTCTTGGGAATGAATTATGGTCAGCGATGGCGATTTGTTCGGCAAATTAAATTGTGCTTTAATTGTCTTGAGGTGGGGCATCAGACAAACATGTGCACCAAAAGTCACCAGTGTAGCTCGGCAAAATGTACTCGAAAAATTCATAAGCTTTTGCATGGCAATGAGAATAGGGTGTCAATTCAACAAATTTCATCTGAACCGACTCAAACTTTCACAGGTACAGCTCTTCGTTTTGAAAACAAAAGGCTGCTTTTCAAAATTCTTCCGGTTAAATTGTATGCAAATGGAAAAGTTGTGGAAACTTTTGCGTTCATCGATGAAGGTTCATCTTGAACGCCACCCTTGCTAAAAAGTCAACTGAACACACTCACTTTCATTTTATTTTTAAGTTGCAAGCCTGAATTTTACATTTGGTATTTTTTGAATTAACTGACATTTCTCATTCAATTTTGTGACGACTTAGCAAGGAGGACGTAAAAAGTGTAAGTTATTCTATTCTATAATTATAATAATCCTAAATAATCATTAATAATTATGTCCCTTCAGGAAATAAAATTTTTTTGAATACTTGTCCAGAAAATTCTTGTTTCCATTGTCTTCTGAAGCGGCCGCCACATCTTTTATTTCAACTTTTACCAGCAAGAGACGAAATCAATTTGAAGAAATAATTTGCCGGGTGAGTTATCCTTCATTGAATTTGATTTTGGGCAGGGAATTCTTGGTGTGGTAGAGTATTACAAGCGGTAAGGATAAATATAGGTATTTACATTATAGAGGTGTCAGGTTTTAGTGGTTTACGATGCCGACAACTAGATCAGAAAAATTAAAAGAGAATGCGGGCGATCGTGATCACGAAAGCGGCGGCGAAGAATCTAAAGATCATGACATCACAATCAAACCATCAGACGAATCTGATTCCATGCTTTCTAAACTGGAAGAATTAACAAATCAACTCAGTATATTAAGGGCCGAATTTGCAAAAATAAATTCACCAACAAATGTATCTAATGGTAGTTCTGATGCCAACAGCGGTGCTATGGCCAACGTTGACGACTCGGCGACAATAGCGGCAGCCCTAAGTGACCTTAGCCGTACGTTGTCCACCAATAGGCAAGAGCATGGCAGAAAGCTGTACGAGCTTCCTGAGTTTGATGGCCGCCCCGAGGACTGGCCTATGTTTAACGAATCATTTCACATCACGACAGCCGAGTACAAATACAGCAACCAACAGAACCTCATGCGCCTCCAAAAAGCGCTGAAGGGCAAAGCAAAAGAAGTAGTTGAGTGTTTGCTTATTCACAGCAGCAATGTAGGTAGTATAATAGATACTTTGTGTACGCAATTTGGCAGACCTGAGCTGCTGGTGAAAAGTCAAATTGCCAAACTAAGAAGTATTCCATCTATACCAGATAATTGCTTAGCACAAATTCTACCATTCGCGATTAAGGTCCAGAACCTCTCATCGTTTTTGAAAGCAGGAAAGTGTGAACATCACCTGTCCAACCCAATGTTGATGGACGAATTGTTATTGAAGTTACCTGTAGAGAGAAGGCTAGAATGGGCACGATACGTTCGTAATATGTCTGCGACTGTGATTCCGACAGTGGAACATTTTAGCGAATGGCTACAGATTTTGGCAAATGAGGTAAGAGTGGCTTGTACGGATTTAGGCGAAACAACAACTCAAATTGTAACAAAGCGGGATAAGCCAACTCGATTCTTTTTGGCAAATCAGGTAAATAATTCAGAAAATATACAGTGCACAGCATGTTCAGGTAGGCATGAAATTTCAAAGTGTAAACGTTTCGTGGGAATGAATTATGGTCAGCGATGGCGATTTGTTCGGCAAATTAAATTGTGCTTTAATTGTCTTGAGGTGGGGCATCAGACAAACATGTGCACCAGTGTAGCTCGGCAAAATGTACTCGAAAAATTCATAAGCTTTTGCATGGCAATGAGAATAGGGTGTCAATTCAACAAATTTCATCTGAACCGACTCAAACTTTCACAGGTACAGCTCTTCGTTTTGAAAACAAAAGGCTGCTTTTCAAAATTCTTCCGGTTAAATTGTATGCAAATGGAAAAGTTGTGGAAACTTTTGCGTTCATCGATGAAGGTTCATCTTGAACGCCACCCTTGCTAAAAAGTCAACTGAACACACTCACTTTCATTTTATTTTTAAGTTGCAAGCCTGAATTTTACATTTGGTATTTTTTGAATTAACTGACATTTCTCATTCAATTTTGTGACGACTTAGCAAGGAGGACGTAAAAAGTGTAAGTTATTCTATTCTATAATTATAATAATCCTAAATAATCATTAATAATTATGTCCCTTCAGGAAATAAAATTTTTTTGAATACTTGTCCAGAAAATTCTTGTTTCCATTGTCTTCTGAAGCGGCCGCCACATCTTTTATTTCAACTTTTACCAGCAAGAGACGAAATCAATTTGAAGAAATAATTTGCCGGGTGAGTTATCCTTCATTGAATTTGATTTTGGGCAGGGAATTCTTGGTGTGGTAGAGTATTACAAGCGGTAAGGATAAATATAGGTATTTACATTATAGAGGTGTCAGGTTTTAGTGGTTTACGATGCCGACAACTAGATCAGAAAAATTAAAAGAGAATGCGGGCGATCGTGATCACGAAAGCGGCGGCGAAGAATCTAAAGATCATGACATCACAATCAAACCATCAGACGAATCTGATTCCATGCTTTCTAAACTGGAAGAATTAACAAATCAACTCAGTATATTAAGGGCCGAATTTGCAAAAATAAATTCACCAACAAATGTATCTAATGGTAATGGCCGTACGTTGTCCACCAATAGGCAAGAGCATGGCAGAAAACTGTACGAGCTTCCTGAGTTTGATGGCCGCCCCGAGGACTGGCCTATGTTTAACGAATCATTTCAAATCACGACAGCCGAGTACAAATACAGCAACCAACAGAACCTCATGCGCCTCCAAAAAGCGCTGAAGGGCAAAGCAAAAGAAGTAGTTGAGTGTTTGCTTATTCACAGCAGCAATGTAGGTAGTATAATAGATACTTTGTGTACGCAATTTGGCAGACCTGAGCTGCTGGTGAAAAGTCAAATTGCCAAACTAAGAAGTATTCCATCTATACCAGATAATTGCTTAGCACAAATTCTACCATTCGCGATTAAGGTCCAGAACCTCTCATCGTTTTTGAAAGCAGGAAAGTGTGAACATCACCTGTCCAACCCAATGTTGATGGACGAATTGTTATTGAAGTTACCTGTAGAGAGAAGGCTAGAATGGGCACGATACGTTCGTAATATGTCTGCGACTGTGATTCCGACAGTGGAACATTTTAGCGAATGGCTACAGATTTTGGCAAATGAGGTAAGAGTGGCTTGTACGGATTTAGGCGAAACAACAACTCAAATTGTAACAAAGCGGGATAAGCCAACTCGATTCTTTTTGGCAAATCAGGTAAATAATTCAGAAAATATACAGTGCACAGCATGTTCAGGTAGGCATGAAATTTTAAAGTGTAAACGTTTCTTGGGAATGAATTATGGTCAGCGATGGCGATTTGTTCGGCAAATTAAATTGTGCTTTAATTGTCTTGAGGTGGGGCATCAGACAAACATGTGCACCAAAAGTCACCAGTGTAGCTCGGCAAAATGTACTCGAAAAATTCATAAGCTTTTACATGGCAATGAGAATAGGGTGTCAATTCAACAAATTTCATCTGAACCGACTCAAACTTTCACAGGTACAGCTCTTCATTTTGAAAACAAAAGGCTGCTTTTCAAAATTCTTCCGGTTAAATTGTATGCAAATGGAAAAGTTGTGGAAACTTTTGCGTTCATCGATGAAGGTTCATCGATATCGTTAATAAATAAAAATTTAGCCGATCGCCTTGAGTTGAAGGGACCTGACGAGACTTTAACCATGCAATGGTTCGCCAACAACACCATAACGGAATCATCCAGAAAGGTTAGTGTGAAAATTTCGGGAGTGTGACCTGGTAGCAAAACCTTTGAATTGAAGAACGTGAGAACAGCAACGGATCTTAGATTGCCAACACAATCAATAGAGATGGAGGAGCTACGTGCAAGGTGTCTTTTGCCAAAAAATCTTCCAATCGATGAATACAAAGCTGCTACACCGGAAATTCTTATCGGCCTCGATAATGTACACCTAGGAGTGTCACGTAAAATCATCGCCGATGGCTGGAAGGGACCAGCTGTGGTTTCCACGAGACTTGGATGGGTAGTCTACGGTAGCAGTGATAATTGTTCGAACATCAGTAGTCCCATGTATTTCGCCGATATTGGTTACCAAGATGAATTGGATGAATTAGTGAAGAGTTATATCGCAAATGATACCCTTGAGGTGAGACCTGTTGAGATGGTTGAGTCGGTCGACATGTCCAAAGCGAAAGAAACACTAGAACGAACAACAAAACGCGTAGGAAAGCGTTTCGAGACGGGGTTGTTGTGGAGAAGTGACAATGTTTGCCTGCCACCCAGCAAACAACTGGCAGAGAGAAGATTCCTTACACTGGAAAAGAAGTTCCAGCGAAATGAAGAGTTTCACCGCGACTACTCAAGACTTATTGAAGATTATGAAAGAAAAGGATATTGTAGAAGGCTCAACTCGGTTGAGGCGCAGGCAAGAGTTGAACGCACTTGGTATTTGCCGCATTTTGGGGTTATAAATCCGAATAAACCTGGTAAGCTACGTGTAGTTTTTGATGCTGCAGCTGAGGTAAATGGAATTTCTCTGAATTCAATGCTGCTGAGTGGTCCAGATGGTTGTCAACCCTTAACAGAAGTTCTAATGAAGTTTAGGCAGAGGCGAATTGGAGTATGTGGAGACATAGTGGAAATGTTTCACCAGGTGAAAATTCGTGAGGAGGATCAGATGGCACAGCGTTTCTTATGGCGGAATCATAACAATGAATTGATACGAGAGTATGTTATGACGTCGATGACTTTCGGAGCTACTTGTTCACCGTGCTCGGCACAGTTTGTGAAGAACAAGAACGCAGAGGAGTTCAGAGCCAGATTTCCAGCCGCGGTGGATGCAATAATTAACAATCACTATGTGGAGGACTTCGTGCATTGTTTTTCTTCGGAATCAGAAGCTAAGGCAGTTTCTAAGGAGATAGTTTGGATCCAAAAGCAAGCTGGCTTTGATCTTAAACGATTTGTATCGAATTCAAGTCCGGTTTTACAAGAGTTGGGTGAATCGGAAACGAAAACTTCTGTCTTAAGTCTCGATAAAGAAGATGGTGAATATTGTGGAAAGGTACTTGGACTATATTGGGATACCAAAGCAGATGTTTTGAAATTCATGCTGGCTTTTGGAAAAATAAACCCAGTTTTGCTGAAAGGTGAACAGACCTACAAAACGTGAAATGCTATCAATCTCTATGTCAGTTTTCGACCCGTTTGGATTAGCTGCCGAGTATTCTCTCATTTCAAAATTGGCTCTTCAGTCAGTATGGCGTAAACGGGTGGATTGGGACGAAAAAATTCCTGATGAGGCTAACGCGATGTGGTTGATTTGGATTCAATGCTTGAAAGATATTCAAGAAATTAGAGTTCCTCGTTGTTACAGTACCGTTTTCACATACAAACCAGTTGAACTACATATCTTCGCGGATGCCAGCGAACAGGCCTATGCCGCGGTTGCCTACTGGAGAATCCTTGAAGAGCCTGGCCGAGTGCAACTAGCGTTTGCAGCGGGAAAGACCAAATGTGCACCGTTGAAAGCAACATCGATACCGCGACTTGAACTTCAATCAGCAGTGCTTGCAACGCGCTTAAGGCAGATGATCTTGCAAGGCCACGATGTTACGCCGATAAGAGTGGTGATGTGGAGCGACGCTAGTACCGTTCTAGCATGGATTAGTTCCGATCATAGACGTTATAAGCCGTATGTAGCGCACCGTGTAAGCGAGATTTTATGCGGCAGCAAGATCGAAGAATGGAGGTGGCTTCCAAGTGCCCTCAACCTGGCAGACTTTGGGACTCGGTTAAAAAATGAAAAGCGTGAATCCTTCTGGCTGAGTGGGCCTGAATATTTGAAAAACGAGGATTTGAATTGGCCTGAAAGAATACACCTTTCAGAAACAAAGGAAGAACTTCGGACAAAAGCAACATTTCTATTCATCAACACAAATAACTTTTTTGAGAGATTTTCTTGTTTCCAAAGAATGAAAAGAGTCGCTGGCTGGATAAAACGTTATCAGGAGAACTGCAGGAAGGATCCAGATCTGAGAAAAAAGGGTAGCCTTAAAGTGAACGAGTTGAGGAAAGCGGATCTAGCAATATGTCGCGGTGTCCAGATGACTGTATATGCCGATGAGTATGAACAACTGTCAGCAGGAAAACCAGTTGACCGCAGCAGCACCATCCGAAAGCTGAACCCGTTTTTGGATACAGATGGCGTGATTCGAGTTGATGGTCGAATAAACTTAGCCGTTTCTGTTCCCGTTTATGTTCGTAATCCTATTATAATGCCGCAGAACCACTATGTCACCGACCTTATTGCGGATTATTACCATAAGATGTGGAAACATCAGAACCAGGCAACTATTATTAATGAAATACGACGTCGCTACTGGATACCGCACATACGAACGGTTGTTAGACGAGCGTCGAAAAAATGTCCGGATTGCAAAATAAAACGAGCCGAGCCTCAATCTCCACTTATGGGACAATTGCCGGAGGACAGATTGACACCGTTTGTAAGACCATTCTCATATGTTGGTCTTGATTACATGGGACCGTTCTTAGTTGTCACTGGCCGACGAACTGAAAAGCGATGGATAGCATTGTTTACGTGCCCTACGATTCGGGCGGTGCACCTGGAAATAGTTAGAGACCTTACCACATATGCGTGTTTGATGAGCATCCGCAACTTTATGAACCGTCGTGGAACTCCAGTGCGCATCCGCTCAGATAATGCCACAACCTTTGTAGGCGCGGATAAAGAACTTAAACGGCAGCTTGACCAGTGGAACCATGGACTTATTTCAGATACACTTGCCTGCTCGAACATCGAATGGATCTTCAATTGCCCGCTGAACCCTCATGCCGGTGGATGCTGGGAGCGGCTGGTTCGAAGCGTTAAGAGAGCCATGGGGTGGGCCTTGTACCGTGAGAATCTTCAAGAACATAGCCTTTTTAGTCTTATGTGTGAAGCAGAAAATATTGTGAATTCTCGACCTCTGACTTATATTCCGCTAGACACCCCCAATTATGAACCTTTAACCCCTAATCATTTTCTTTTAGGTGTACCAAACTCACAACAAACTCTCCACCCTCATGCCGAGGATTATAAAGCGACAAGGAAGCAATGGCGCAAGGTGCAGCAAGCGCAGCACCGATTCTGGAACAAATGGCTTTCAGAATATTTACCAGACCTATGTCGACGAACAAAGTGGTATCAACCAGTCAAGCCGTTAGCATTGGATGACATCGTTTTGATATGTGACAGCAGCGTGCATCGATCGAGATGGCCTCTGGGAAAAATTATCAAAGTATTCCCAGGCAAGGATTCGCAGGTCAGAGTTGCCGAGGTACTGACAAAAACAGGCGTTTTGAAGCGACCGGCGTGTATGCTGGCAAGGCTTGATGTTAGTGAATCCCGATCTGGGTGATTCACGGGGTCCGGGATGTTGTGGCCATCTACTTGTGAACGTTTAAAACTCTGAAATATTTTGTTCTGCTTTGAACGCCACCCTTGCTAAAAAGTCAACTGAACACACTCACTTTCATTTTATTTTTAAGTTGCAAGCCTGAATTTTACATTTGGTATTTTTTGAATTAACTGACATTTCTCATTCAATTTTGTGACGACTTAGCAAGGAGGACGTAAAAAGTGTAAGTTATTCTATTCTATAATTATAATAATCCTAAATAATCATTAATAATTATGTACTTACTTACTTTACTTAAGGTGGCGCTACAGTCCGGGACGGACCTGGGCCTCTCCCACTTGCGTGCGCCACCTGAGCGCAGGAGGAGAGGAGAATTTTCCTCTCGAAGCATCTTAAGACGTTTTCATCCTGCCTTGACAAGGTCCAAGCCTCAGCACCATAAATAATAACTGGGATGATAAGCGTCTTATAAAGGGTCACTTTGGTTGCTCGAGAGAGGACTTTATTACTCAATTGCCTTCTAAGTCCAAAGAAGCAGCGATTTGCAAGAGTTATTCTCCGTTTAATTTCAGCGCTGGTGTCGTTGTCTGAATTAATAGCGGTGCCTAGGTAGACAAAATCCTCAACTACCTCGAAGTTATAGCTGCCTATGGAGACGTTTTGTCCAAGACGTCGCCGTTCTATGTCCTTTCTTGAAGACAGCATATACTTCGTCTTGCCCTCATTGACCACTAAACCCATCTTCTTCGCTTCCGTCTCAATACTCACAAACGCGCTACTGACATCACGCATTGATCTTCCAACTATATCAATATCATCGGCGTATCCGAGTAATTGGACAGACCTTTGGAAGATTGTGCCCCTGGTGTTGACGAGTGAGTTTTGCACAATTCTTTCCAGAACGATGTTGAAGAAGTCGCATGACAGTGCATCGCCTTGTCTAAAACCTTTTTTGACATCAAATGCGTCGGTGAGGTCTTGTCCGACCTTGATGGAGCAGCGTGCATTCTCCATCGTCATTCTGCACAAACGGACAAGTTTGGCAGGGATATCAAAACTAGACATTGCTCTATACAGTTCTTCCCTATAGATGCTGTCATACGCGGCCTTGAAATCGATGAAGAGGTGGTGGGTATCGATTTTAAGTTCCTGGGTTTTTTCCAAGATCTGCCGTAGTGTGAATATTTGGTCGATGGTGGACTTTCCTGGTCTGAAGCCACACTGATATGGACCTATCAGGTTGTTGACGAACGGCTTCAGACGTTCACATAGTACGGCAGAAAGGATCTTGTATGCGATGTTCAGGAGACTGATGCCTCTATAGTTAGCGCAGTTCAGAGGGTCTCCTTTCTTGAGGATTGGGCAAACAATGCTGAGATTCCATTCATCGGGCATGCTTTCTTCCGACCATATTTTGCAGATGAGTTGGTGCATACTCCTTACCAAGTCATCGCCTGCTGCTTTGAACAGTTCGGCAGTGAGGCCGTCAGTCCCAGCAGCTTTGTTGGACTTAAGATTGGATATAGCTATCCTCACTTCGTCGAGGTCGGGTAGGCGGAATTGTTGGTCTGCGTCGCCTAGGTCGAATGGTGCTATCTCCCTCACAGCGGAATTCGATTCGTCATCGCCGTTATACAGCTTGGAGAAGTGGTCTTTCCATATTCTCAGCATGGACTGCGGTTCTACTACGATGTTCCCCTGATCATCTTTGCAGGCTTCGGTTCGCGGTCGGTAACCCTGGGAAGTCTTTTTTACCTTTTGGTAAAACTTCCGAACCTCATTCCTGTTGTGACATCCCTCTATCTCCACGATCGCGAGCTTCTCGTGCTCCCTCTTTTTCCTTCTGAGAAGCCGGTGTTCCTCTCTCCTCTTCTGCTCGTAGAGCTCGCGAGCAGCTCTGGTCCGTCTGTGCAGCGCCGCTTTGTATGCCTGTTGTTTAGCTGCATGCGCTTGCCGGCACTCGTCGTCAAACCAGGGGTTTCGCTGTGGTGGCCGTGTGAAACCCAGCACTTCAGAGGCGGCATCTCTGATGGCTGCTTGGCAATGTTGCCACTGGTTTTCAATACTTGATGCAGGCAGCATAGGACTTCTTAAGAGGTTGTTAGAGACTCGATCGGAGAAGGACATGGCGATCTCTTGCGATTGTAGCCGTTCAACGTCGAATTTTCTCACAGTAATTCCTTGTTTTGCCTTGGATCGGGATATCCGTAGTCGTACCTTGGCTACAACGAGGTAGTGGTCCGAGTCAATGTTGGCCCCTCGAAACGTTCGGACATCCTGTATACTGGAGAATTGCCGCGCGTCGATCGCAATGTGGTCAATCTGGTTGACGGTTGATTGATCAGGAGATTTCCATGTCCCCTTGTGGATATCGAGATGTGTGAACTGCGTACTTGCTACCAGAACGTCTCGCCCCGCAGCGAAGTCGATCAGCCTGAATCCGTTATCGGAGGTGGTGTCGTGCAGGCTGTATTTCCCGATTATGCCACCAAAGATGTCTTCTCTTCCTAGCTTGGCGTTAAAATCTCCTAGGACAATTTTAATGTCATAGCTAGGGCACTGCTCATATGTTTTGTCCAGGAGCTCGTAGAATATGTCTTTGGTGTCTTCATCTTTCTCCTCTGTAGGGGCATGCGCGCAAATGAGGCTTATGTTGGCGAATTTAGCCTTGATGCGGATTGTCGTGATGCGTTCGTTCACACTGTTGAAACTTAAGACTTTTTGCCTGAGCCTAGTTCCAACAACAAATCCACACCCAAATAGTCGCTGCTTTCGTTCTCGGTAGCAGTCACCGTAGTATACATCGCAGTCTTTTAGTTTGCGTTTACCCGGTCCATCCCATCGCACTTCCTGGATGGCGGTAATATCTGCTTTGCAGCAGTTTAGGGCTTCCGCTAATTGTTCGGCTGCACGTGGTCTATTAAGGGACCTAACATTCCACGTACAGATCCGAAGTTCGTTGTCCTTATTTCGTTTGCTTGGTTCGTCATCAGTAAATCCGTCCGTATCCGAGGCTTGTTGTTGCTTCGCAACTAGATGTGTTTGACGTGGTCGGGAAGTCACCCCGACGACACAACCCCCAACCTGGAGGGCCAGATCCTTAGTTTAACTCCAAAGACGGGGAGCCGGATAAACCGCTCCTTATAGGCCTGAGCTCCGAATATGTCGTAGTAGCCCTATAAGGTGTTCACTAAGTAGTTCAACCTGACTGGAACTGTAGACGCCACCGTTGATTCCATCTTGGGAATTCTTCCGCTGCCGTCTGGATAGAAAGAAAGGTGCCTTAGTGGGAACACCTCTCCCCCCCTCTCTCGTTTGCTACCCCCAACAACCTTCCACTGGGGTTGATACCCAATCTCCAGCTGAGGTACTAGGTATCCGATGTTCACCGCGGGGAGGTGAGAGTAGGAGTTGGTAGACAGAGGTGGGTTTCGAGAAAAACCTATGGACGCTTGTGTCCTCTTGGGTGCACGTGTCTACCATTTGAACATCTTAATAATTATGTCCCTTCAGGAAATAAAATTTTTTTGAATACTTGTCCAGAAAAAAAATTCTTGTTTCCATTGTCTTCTAAAGCGGCCGCCACAGTAATTGTTAGCACAATTCTTGGCTAGGTGTCCAAATTGTTGGCAACGCCTGCATTGTAGCGGACCATTGTTGCCTCTGGGTTTTTCCCAAGAAATCTTGGAATTAAAAAGGAACTTGATGTTGTTAATTGCACTGGCACCCGAGCCAGGGAGCAGCCGAACCAAAAAGAGATTGTAATCGAGAGAAAGTTGACGTGAGCGAATGGTTTCAAACTTTGAGACCATTTCCACACAAGGAGCTCTCACCTTGAGCTCTTCAAGAATTTCTGCCTCTGAATAATCAGACGTAAGTCCTCTTAGTACCAGGTTAGTGGTCTTGTCTTCCTTACAGGTAAATGAGTAGGCCTGGACCTCCTCGTTGGACCTTAATGCTAACATTAGCTCTTTATGAATTTTAGAATTGTCTATATAAAACCTACAAGAGGAACCACGATGCACTAATTTGTAATTGAATGAAAGTGATTTTTGTTCCATATCAGAAATAAGTTTACGAACATCTACACCTGACATAATAATAGGAGGGCAGAACTTACCCCTGAGCAGTTTATTTTCTGTCCTAACTGCGTTAGTGTCGTTGTTGTAGTAGTAGTAGTAGTTGAAGAGGAGTCCAGCGTCGCAGTTGGGATCTCGTTGTCAATTGCAGGAATAATGTCCCTCGGTGGAAGATCATTGATGGTGGTTTGCGTTGGGATAATTTCCAGCCTAGGATTCTTGGCTGCTCTTTTAGTATTGATCTTCAGGTCCTTCAGGAGCGAAAACTGATTTTGATTTTCACCCCCATCGCATAGATGCGTCTCTGGCGAGGCAGCTATATTGTTGCGTGCAGTCAATCTTTTCCTGGGAATGCGCCACCCAGAAGTATTTGCTGGACCGGCGTCCTCATGATTCCAAAACTGAGGTTCCAGAGCATGGATTTCATCATGGAGGTATTTCTTGGTATGATGGTAGGTTTTCATAACCGAGTTGCTGACTCCAGGTCGGTGTAGCTGTGTCACTCAAAGAGTGCTTTTGTTTCGGAGGCGATGGCAAGGTGGATTTCGGTGGCGTGGTGGAATTCATGGCGGAGTCGGAGCGCAGTATCGTGGCGGATTGCGATGTGGAGGCGAGATTCGATGTGTTTCAGAGCCTGTTTCTTATTTTGGCTCAAGCGAAGCAGTTGCTGGGCAGCATCCATTTTCAGTGATTGGTTGTTGGATTTTGCTAGGGATTTAGAAACCCCAAACGTCTTCTTGCCCTTATGGGCAGGCGGTGGCTCTAAAGAGCAAGGTGGCTTTTTACCCTTGACATAAGGATGTGTTTCTTCTTTAGGCTTCATTGTTCCTCAAATACTCCACCAACTGCAGGGCAATTGAGGCGAGCACATGGGGCTTGTACGAACCCAGGTACAGGAATAATCCACAGTTAAGCACCCTTAATTGTGGTCGTCCACAGAAAAAAAATGGCTAGAACTGTTATTTATAGTTTATACTTTAAAATTACTTGTTTATTTTTAAGAAAATATAACTATTAATTATAAAAATTAAGAAATTAAAAAAAAATAAAATTTCTTTGGAGAGCAGACACAACCTTTCGTCTTCGTTCTTTTTTTTCTTTTTTTCCGATAGTACTATAAGTTTTATATACAATGATCATGGTGGAAGTCGAATGGGGCGACATCTAATTTACCTATGCGACCCTAACTCAAATTCGAAGAGGGGATATTTTGTAGACATTTTTTTTGCCAGTGTGGAGTGTAGAATAGAATATTTTAAGAAAGAGAAGGCATATTGAGTATTTAGGAGAGTAGGAGTGAATAAGGGAGAATATAAGGAAATGGCTATAATGAAAGAAAATATAAATGGGAATAAGGGAAAATCTGTTTTGGTTTCGTTTGCTTACATTTTTTTGGTGGGTTTTGATAGTTGTTGTTGGTTTTGTTTACATTTTTCTGTCGTTATTTTGCAGGTACTTGGTACACAAAGAGATTGACAAAGTTGCTTTGGTTTTCGTTATTTGGGTTGGTATTTTTGAAGTTATAAAATAAAAAAATGGTGAGGTGTTGTTATGTACACTTGTACAGTGCTGGGCAATAAAACAGTTTCAATTTTAGATGACAGGGAGGTAATTTAAGAAAGATTATTAAAAAATTTTATCAATGTACGCATACCTTCATATAATTATAAAAAATCAAAAACTATAGAAAATTCACGAAAAAAGTACCTACAAATGTTCTTGAAAAATAAAACAAGAACAAATTATTTTTCCATTAACTTTCTAAAAATATAAATTTTATCAACATCAGTTAAGAACCTGATTTTTGCTGAATTATTTAAAAAAAAACATCAATTATACAATTTTCGACTTTTGAACACTCGTAGCATCTTAAATAGATTTTTTGAATTTTGAAATGCAATACAGCTATCATTTGAAAGCACTTGCCTGGTAATTCTAATTGAAACGGATCTTAATTGCAATTTTACACTACAACATTTTGAATTCTGAAAATAAAACGTTCACTAGTCTTGAATAATGTTTTCTGTGTGTTTTTGAAAACCATTTTAGATTTTAGTAAAAATTCAAAAAATAGCCATACAAATTTAATTTATTTTCTTTTTTCATTTTCCGGTCATTGAACTGACGAAATAAGTAAAATTTCGGAATTTTACTTATTTAATTTTTTACTAATTTTTTTCTAAAAACAGAAAGAGAACATAATTTATGACTAAAAAACGTTTGAATCATAGAATTCAATCCAGTAGATTTGAAATAACATCGGTTTATATGACCCACTTATGACAATTTCAAGAAAAATCTTACGAAATTTGTTTAAGTGCTGCTTACGACAAGCTTTCATTTCAAAAGTTCTTGCTCGATTTGAATTATTTTAACACGCACTAGTCTTTAATTGTGTCCTGTGTGTGTTTTTGAAAACAATTTTAAATTTTGACAGTAAAATAAAAAAATTGCCATATAGAACTATTTTGTGCATTTTCAGGTACTGCACAGAAATCAAGAAATTGTTTAATTTATTAATTTTTTCGATTTTTTTTTCGCTTTTAAAATTTCAAAAAATTGATTTATATGTACCTACCCACATATATGTACCTATGTACATTGTACATATACTTACCTACAATAAAAATCTTATAATTTTATTGGGGTTCCCACTTACAGATTGAAAAAAAGTTAAATAATATTCCTATAGCTTTTTATATGTAGGTATATGGACTTTGTGCTATGTGCATTGTATATAAATTTGCCACCTAGCGATCACATCACTTGCTAATTTTTTGGTTGCTGTTTCTGTGTATATACAAGTGCGCCCTCAAACGACCACACCCCACAACACAAAAACCATCGTGATGATAGTACTATAGGTTCTATATACAATGGCTATGTGCATATAAAATCAGAGATTTTTTGCGTGATTTGAGGGTGGATATAAATGTCCTTAAGTGCCAACTTATAAAAATAGTTTTTTTTTTGCGAGATTTCAGGAAAGATACCTACCTACTTATATTGAAATTTGTATTTTATTATTTTCATTGTACCTACCTAATGATAATGGGGTTCTCACTTACAGACATTCTACCTCACAACCTAACCAGCTACAATAAGTTACAAAAATCAATTTAATTGTCAATCCTGAAAACTGAAATCTTCAAAATAAAACAAAACACAAATAATTACCCACCCTCAAAATCTTTCCATTCATTTCAATGCATTCAAATTGAAAAAAAAAAAAAAATCTTGCAAGATTTGAGGGTGGGTATTCCTGTTCGTAGATTGTTAAAGGTCAATTTTGTCTGATCCAACCAGGTTGAATTGATATTTGCATTTTCTTATCGCATGGAAACTTGCGCAAAGTAATTAATTTATTTAAAAGAAATTTAGAAAAAGATAGTTGAAAAAAAATAATAGTTTTGATGTCGGCTGTTTTGCCGACGGCAAAACATATTAATTTTTTATTCACTTCAACACAGGAATCTTTTGAATCTAATTCTTAGTTAATATCTTTATTGTTATTTTTATTGTTCCAACAGGAAAATTTCACTTAAAAAAAATATAAAAAGTAATTTTACAAGAAAAAAAATTATTAATTTATTTGTTTATTTGCAAATATCAATTCAACACAACACAACACAACATAACGCAACACAATTATTGCAGCACATGAACTTCTTGAAATAAATGAAGACACTCGCAAAAGCAAAACCATTGTTATAACAGAATATTAATGACAATTAAAAATATCACACCAAAATTGAAAACCACCCCAAATGCAACCAAAAAATGAACAGTCAATAAGACAATAACTGAAATAATAACAAAACCTAAAGCTATAGAATTATGTATGCACATATATTCTACCTTGCACACTGAAAATAAAGCACAGAAAAAAAAACTAAAAAATTAGAAAAATCAGAGTGAAGTAGATTGAAGGTCAGACATATATTTTTTGCTCGCCAGCATGAAAAGAAAAAACAGATGGCATTTTTTCTTATTTTCTTATTCATTTTGACACTTCCTTTTAATTTTGCATTCCTACAACCAAAGAAAATAGTATTGTCTTCTCGCTCCTACTCCCAATCGCGCGCCGTCGTTCGAAAAATTCCCCTAAAAAAATAGCTGACAGCAGCGCCACCACCAGGACCTCTGCAACCCTAAAAAAAACTCGCCACGATAGTACTATAGTTTTCATATACAAAGTAAGCTCGGACAAAATTGATTGAGCACGCAGACAAAACAGTGAACCAATGATAGAAAAAAAATAACACCGAAAAAGCTACAAAACAATAAACAAAAAAATGGCGAACGAACAAGGAGCAAGTCGCTTATGCTCTGAAGGTAAATTTTGTTTAATATATTAATACACATAAATATTATATATTTATTTATTGAATTTTAGGCTTTAAATGGAGAAAAAAATATCACAATATATTTCCTATTTTAGAAATAGAGTCAAATTATAAACAAATTATAAATGCTATTTTAATTATTATTCTTTAATTTATTCCACTCATTTTCATATTCTTCTCAATTTTTTTGCTTTAATGTGTTTTGACAGCTATAAAAATGAGAAGTGTCAAGTGGAGACGGCTAAGTCCTCGAATATGTTCAAAAACTAGTTCTGCACTGAAAATAATGCTGTTCATAAAAATTATAAGAATCGTTTATTGACTCACTTTTCATTGTTCCAACAAACTTTTCATTGTCCCAATAAACTTTAATTGATTTCAGATTTCCGTAATCAACTAACTCTTTATTGGGACAAACAATCTGAGTTTCTTGACTTCGAAATCCGAAAATCAATAAACTGTTTATTGTCGCAATAAACTGTTTATTGTCGCAATAAACAGTTTATTGTCGCAATAAACTATTAATTGAGTTTCCAAACCTAAATTTCAAAAAACAGTTAACTTTCAATAAACCATTTATTGTCCCAACAAACTGTTTATTGTCGCAATAAACAGTTTACTGTCCCAAAAAACAGTTTGTTGTCGCAATTAACTGATTTATTGAAATCTGAATTTCAAAATAAGAGTTGACTTTTAAAAAACCATTTATTGTCCCAACAAACAGTTTATTGTCGCAATAAACTATTAATTGAGTTTCCAAACTTAAATTTCAAAAAACAATTAACTTTCAATAAACCATTTATTGTCCAAACAAACTGTTTATTGTCGCAATAAACAGTTTATTGTCCCAACATACTGTTTATTGTCGCAAACAACTATTTGTTGGCATAGTTTACCCAAGCGCACAAGAAGAATATTGTCTGAATAAACGATTCAGTCTATTCCTTGTTCTTGCGCTATGCTGTGCTGTGCTGAGTAAACATATCTGTGAAACAACAATTTATACTATTTAATATAAAATACTTTTGATTCGATACGTTTTAACCTACCAATGGTTGTTTGTTTTACCAGACATTTTTATCAGAGGTATTTAATTTTCTATCTACTATTTGTTTTTTTATTCTTTTTTCATATTGTGCCAACAAAAATGAATTAAAAATCTAGCTGCGGAGGAGAATAGACCCCCCTTCCGACACGATTTTTTTCTTGTCTTAACGCATCCTACACGCCCTAGCATTTTGTCGCACTGCTCGTGACTCACCCTGTATATACAATAGTCTAATGTCCCACCTTATTTTATTAATTCAACATATATTTTTTCATTCTTTAAGGCCGTAGTATATTACTCTCATCAAGTTTGAGAATAATTTGAGAATATGGCGAAAATCTATAGGAAAGACGCTTTTTCTATATAAGTAGTATAAATATCGGACTTGAGGAATAAAATGCTCCTCCCTAGTGTAAAAAATGTGCTCCGAGCATCAAAATTGCTCCTAAAGGAGGACAGCTATGACACTGGATCGTTGGTGTAGTATCATGGGCAGTATGCATTGAGTGTCATGTGTGTGCTTGTGTGTGGAAAAAAAAAGGTGGATGAAATTTGTGGGGATTGAAAATGTGATAGGAAATTTCGAATTGATAATGAATGAAAATGTAAGGAAAAAAAAAGTGTTGGTAGAAAACTATTGTTGGGACTGTAAGAATATACTTTTTGGGCATGGGAATAGGGATGGGAAAATTTCATGTATGTTAATTACAACAACTATACAGTAGTATAAATATCGGACTTGAGGAATAGAGCATTTGGGTAAAATGTATTTTGTTGTTGTAAATTGTGAATTTTGTGAGGAATAGAGCATTTGGGTAAAATGTATTTTGTTGTTGTAAATTGTGAATTTTGGTGTGAATTTAGTTTTCGTGACTGTGAATTGCGGTTAGTGATGTACCTACAAAATTTTTTTATGTTTTTAGCTTGAATATTGACGTGGAGGATGCGGTGTATGTACAGTGTACAGTAGGATGCTAGAAAAAAGGGATTCTTGTATGGTTTGTAGGTAGATTTCATTAGAGTATGGGTATATGAGTTTTGTATGGTAATGAGATCATATTACATCAGTGGGAGTTCATTGACTTTAAGATGCATTGGTTGTTTGAAGGTTGATAGTAATTTATGAAAAACAATTTAAGAAATAATAGAAAGGAAACAAATATTTTATGTCGTTTATAATAATTGTGATTTATTAATCCATGAATTGTTAGCCGATGGGAAGCCGAGCCATTTAACATATACATTGTCTCCATTACTTTTAAGTACTTTTTCCACGAGATAAATATGAGAGTATTTAGTCTTTTGTAATTCTTTTTCGTAAAAACATCCACTGATAGGTTGACCATTAAAATCTTCAAGGAGATATGTTGGCGGGTTGGTTAGGTTTACTTTTCTTATCATAAAAATTTCCGTTGTCCAATTTGGTGTGTAGCCTTTCTCAAAAACGTGTTTGAACTTGCTTATTCTAACATTGTCGCCAACTCTATATTTACCCTGTGGAGCGATTTTAATTCTATTATAAGCCGTAGATAAGAGTTTTTTAGAGTTTTCCTGATTCACATCGATTGGGCTCATTTTTATAGTTCTATGCATAGAGTGATTGTATTCTTTCAACAAATCATTAATAATGCACGTCCATTTGTAATTACCATTAAAACTAAATTCCTTCCACATTTTTTCCTTGATTGTGCGATTAAAGCGTTCAACAATTGATGCCTTAAGTGAGCTGAACGTAGAATAATGATTAATTTTATGTAATTTCATTAAATCATGAAATATCTTATTAAAAAATTCCTTTCCATCATCCGTTTGTAGGTTTTTAGGCTGTCGCGATGATTTATTGAAAATTTACTTCATTGCTTCTGCAACGGATGAAGTTGTCTTATTTTTTAAAGCAATTGCCCATGCATACTTCGAGAAAGTGTCAATGACCGTAATTAAATATTTGTAGCCATTATTTTCTTTGTGATAGGGTATCATTTCAACCAAATCAGCTTGCCAAAGGTCATCAAACCCCTTGATAATAACTCTTCGTCGGTTGAAATTCTTTCTTGCTGACCTATGAAGCTCTTCAACAACTTGTCGTTTACTCATTTTTCAAAAGAATGAAAGAAAACTCAATTTTTATGGTTTTATATGCACACTTATATGTGGGCTTAATAACATTTTTATTTTAATCTATGGTACAGTAACATTAGTTTTCTTAATCTTATTAAACGGGTTTCAATCAAACAACATCCACAAGTATCTGGTCCCACCTTACATGTATTTAAAGACCACGAACAGTTTGTAAAATGACAGCCAAACTTAGATTTAAATTGATCAATATTTTTATAATTACTAAAAAAAGAAATATTTCTCAGAAACTCTTCATGATGTTCTTCAAGCAAATCATGTTTATGAAGCCTTAAAAAAGTCAAAATTTCATCTAAAATTAATGATATATTGATATTAGACATGATTCTGGTATCGCTTTGGCTTACAAATAAAAACTGAATGTAAGATTTGTAAGTTATTCTGTCTTATATGAATAATAATTTGATTCTGCTTCTTGGTTCGCTTTAATTTTTCCTATCTCAAGTAGAAAATACTTTCGAAGATCATCCAACAAACGGATTGTATTGAAATTATGTAAATCAATGTATGTACTCTTTTAATATTTGTTCTTTATTTCTTATTTCATCATCTATGTATGCTTTGTTTGCTGCTTGATGAGGCATTGTTGGACTTCCGATATTATGCAGACATTTCCCCTCAATATCAAAATCACCATTCTCAGTTTGCTTAAATCCATCACCAGGAGGACCTTGAGGACCAACGATTGTTCTTTGAATTTTTCTGGAACTTCTTCCGAACTTTTCAACACTCATTTTGCTAATAAATTATATTTTGTTCTCGCAACTCTTCCACGATTGAATTAATTTCATTTTTATGATTTATGCCCCGAAGTTTCAGATGCGATTAAAAGTCTTAACCTATCTACAAGCTCATTTGAGTTATCCCAATAAACATAATCAATAGGATTAGTTGAATAGATCATTGTAGGAGAACTATCCATATCCATGTATGCATTTCCAACTTTTGTTTGTTTACTTTTTGTTATACTCTGAATCAAAGGTTTAATAATTTTTTTATATTTTTGTCCTCTATTACCTTTAACCTGTGAATTTATATCATGATTTCTCAAATGAGCGCATGTTTTTTGTAATATTTTTTGATACTGCTTTAAATCTTCAGTATTATAAATATTCTTTCGGGGATTTTTGCTCAATACTAGTTCAAGAAGACCCTCAGTTCCATAGAAAATTTCTTCATCAATTATAATATTGTTTTCATCGTTTATTTTAAAGTTTGATCTTCCTAATTTGTTTGAATTCGATTCAGCATCAAAGTACGGACCATAGATTTTATCATGAAGTGAATTTGAAATCAACGATCTGTTGATCGGAGTACTTTCATTAAAGCTATTTGAAGGTGTTTTAAATGATGTGTCTTCATAAACTGTCATCGAATTCGATAAAGGTAAATTTAAATCTCCTTCTGAAGAATTATTTTCATATTCATTTGCTTCAGCTTCTTCTGTTGGGGGACTTTTAAATTGAAGACGACGCTTAACAGCGGATAATTTTATTTCTTTTAACTCACGATTCTTGGTTTCACTATTTTCAAAATTTTTAACGATTTTACGTAAGGGTTCAACAATTGGTTTAAACGTGTTTTCAGTTTCAAAGTCCTTTATGAATTTTCCAGTTTTGAGAAGCATATACTTTTTCTTCAAAGCCTCCTTTGTTTTTATAAGATTTTTCAGTGTTTTTATATTCGTATCCATAGCTATTTAGAGTGTTAGATTACTTCTAATAGGATCTGAAGAATGGGTAGTCCAATACAGGGCGGTTCAATACAGGTCGGTTCAATACAGGGCTATTCAATACAGGGCTGTTCAATACAGGGCTGTTCAATACAGGGCTGTTCAATACAGGGGCTGTTCAATACAAGGCAGTAATATTAAGATAGGTGTATTAATATGAAAAGCAGTTTCACGACTGTATCAATTTATAAAATAACTGTTTCTTTAAAAGATTTTTTATACCGTCCATTTTTAACGCAACTATCTTTATCAATAACTAAAAACCCATACAATTCTTTCCAGCATTCTGAACACAACTCTTTAAACTGTTTGAACGTCATATCTGAATTAATATGATCATTAAAAATATTTTTCAAATTAAGATCATCTTGCTTGAAAAGAATTATATAGTTAGCGTTATCTCGAATCAAATGTTTTGGAATGTGTGTATATGATTGGCATAAGTAGAAGCTATCTACACCGCTATGTCGACCCATACAAAAGTAGTCTCTTATGGTATTTTGTTTTTCACAAGCTACATCGTCAAATATGAAAACTGAATTGGGTTTAGCCTTAGAAGGCAGCATAACTTCACAATTATTTGAAAATTCATAATACTGCATTTCTTTTATTGATTTTATAACCTTTTTTAGATATGCATATTTTGGTTGATGCAATGATTTTGAATAAAGGTATATATTTTCAAACTTTAAACCATTGACATCTAAAAGAATGCTTAGCATAACATTAGTTTTTCCACAATTAGATGGACCTACAATTATTCCGCGAATACTATTAGGAAATAATTTTCCATGCTTCTTTTTTTGTTTTATATTTCCGTCAAAATTTTGAATGCTAATGGATTCTTGCTGCCTTACGAACTTCATTTTATTGAATGAAACTTTTCATATAAGTCTTCGTGTTTTATGATCATTGTTTCATAATCGCTCCCCACGTCTTATGCAATAGTTATATAATGATTGATTTTAGAACATCAACTGTTAGTTCTACTAACTCAGTTCAGGGAAACGGATTGGTTAACTCATTAATAAACAATCTTCCATTTGAACTACACCTCCCATCTTATAATTTTTGTGGACCCGGAACCAAACTTGAGAAGCGTCTTGCTAGAGGAGATCGGGGGATCAATCAATTAGATGAAGCTTGTCGTGAACACGATATAGCATATAGTAAAAGTAATAATTTAAATTACAGACATTCAGCCGATAAAATTTTATCTGAGAAATCCTGGCAGAGGTTCAAAGCTAAGGATTCAACATTATCAGAGAAACTAAATAGTCTTTTAGTTACTAACATGATGAAGGCTAAATCTACTCTTGGAATGGGTATATCATCAAAAACTAAGACAAAGAAAGACCGTCATCAATGCCCCAGGAAAAAGAAAATTAATTTCTTCAAAAATGCAGTCAGATTCAAAGATTGGAAGAAAACAATTGGAGGAAAATAAACGTCACAATAAAGTTATGGAAACTATAAAACTTAAACAAGGAAAGGGTCTTTTTCTAAAGCCGTATAAAAATGGGTTGGGATTATTTTTAAGTTCACTAGAATCAAAAAACTATTAAAAATGCTACCCAACCGTCCACTTACTAACGTAGATATACTTAATTTTGGTAAAACTTATATTCCGAATTTCAGAGGTGTTTTCATGAGGGATGCATTACCGAATAACCCATTTAAAATAGAATGTGGAATCATAAATTTAGATAATAATAGTGGAGGCGGTACACATTGGGTAGCATATAACAAAAATAAAAATAATGTAAAATATTTTGATAGCTTTGGTAATCTAAGACCTCCCCAGGAATTAGTAAGATACTTGCATGAAAGTAATCACAAATGTTTACAAAGTTTTAATACTTTTAATTGCGGACACTTATGCTTAGAGTTTCTTGTAAATCAAAATAAATAAGCTTTACAATACATCATTTGTTTCATTTCTATAACACTGATAATGTCGATAACACTTACGCTGAGCGGAAACAAGTCTTCTCTGACAACAGAGTATTTCCCACCGATAATATTAGACTCAAATTATGTGTGTGGATTAGTGGATTTCCAGGCATACAACTCTATACCTAACGTAGATGTAATGAATAATTTATTTCATATTGGTACTGATGTAATAGTTCTTCCAATTGGCTCTTACGAAATTGAAGATATAAATAATTATATTCAAGAAGGACTTAAAGAGAAAAATAAAACAACTATTGTAAAAATCAGAGCAAATAACAACACTTTGAAATGTGAAATATACTGCACTGAAGATATAGATTTTTCACATTCTTATTCGATTGGCTCACTTTTAGGGTTTAGTAAAAGAAAACTGTTAGCAAAACAAATGCATGAATCAGATCTATACGTTGATATCAATCGTGTCAATACAGTGAGAATTGAATGTAACTTAATTGATGGGACATTCATAAATAGTCAACCTGCGCATATACTTCATCAATTTTCAATCAAAGTAAGTCCGGGGTATAAAATAATTGAGGTGCCTAAAAATGTTATTTATTTACCAGTGAACGTGAAGAAGATAAGTTCAATTACAATAAATCTAATAGATCAAGAAGGAAACCTTATTAATTTCCGAGGTGAATTAGTAACCATTCGAAAACACCTTAATCATCAAAAATGATAGTTTATAATACTGCCCCAGATTCCAGTAATTTCTATAAAAGACCAGGTTTACCGAGATCTATAATTAATACTTCGATAACTCCTAAAGAGAAAGTACAATCACTATCAAAAGAAAACAAAACATTCTTAGTATCATTAGGATTCACATTGAAGAAAAGAAAATAATAAATTCAATTTAACAAAGTAAGATATGCTGAATATTTTTCAAGAACCAACATTTGATGATAGTATTTCAAAATACGAATATCATTCCTATTCCCCGTATTTAAACAACTTCGGTAAAAATGACATCATCCACATCTGCGTGCAACATCAAAATCTCAATATATTACCTTCGGAAAGTTACATTTATGTTGAGGGGACTGTATCGAAAAATGATGGATCGGAAGTCAAAAAGACACAACTTGTAAACAATTGTATAGCATTTCTCTTTGATGAGATCCGATATGAACTGAATGGTATTGAAATAGATAGTAATCGTAATGTTGGAATCACAACTTCTATAAAAAATTATATTTCTTTGAATCAAAATGAAAGTGTTATGTTGTATAATGGAGGTTGGTGTCCAAATTCTTCATTAAACTTAGATGGACCATATTTTAATTTTTGTTTGCCGCTAAACAAACTTTTGGGTTTTGCAGAGGATTTCAAAAAAATAATTCCTAATGCTCGACATGACTTAATTCTAACCCGTTCTCGTACTGATGAAAATTCACTAATATAGCTGATGCAGATGAACAAGTGAGGATAACATTACTCAAAGTTCAATGGAAAGTTCCGCATGTTCACCTTACTGATTCTTTGAAATTGAACCTATTCAAGTCTATAAATGATAATGACACTATGAAAATTGCATTTCGTAATTGGGATTTATATGAATATCCTGCCCTACCTACAAGTGACCATCATATTTGGAATGTTAAGACCACTTCACAAGTTGAAAAGCCTAGATACATTATTGTTGCGTAACAAACTAACAAGAGAAATCAACTGAAAGAGAATCCTACCTATTTTGATCATTGTAACGTTACCAACGTAAAGGCATATTTAAATTCTGACGTTTACCCTTATGAAGATCAAAATATATCATTTGAGAAAAACAACTTAAGCATTCCTTACCAAATGTACAGTGAGTTTAAAAGAAAATACTATAACAGCTTAGTATCTGAACCACTGCTAACAAGAGAGCTCTTTAAGTTGCAAGCTCCTATTTTTGTGATTGATTGCAGACATCAGAGTGAAATAATTAAAACTGGACCTGTTGACATTCGTTTAGAAATTAAAACAACCAAAGTATTACCTCCTAATACTTCAGCATATTGTTTGATGCTGCATGATCGAATTATAAATTATAATCCTCTTAGTCAAATAGTATCCCTTAATATTTAGCTGATTTAGTTCAATACAACTTTTAAACAAGAACACATCAAAATCAACAATGGTATTCATAATTGATATTCAAGGGTTTAGAGGACCTCATAACAAGTTAATTGTTAAGGATTTTAAGCACTTACCAACATCATTGCAAAGACAAGCAAAATGGCTATATCAAAACCATCATGGATTGTATTGGAATGGCGGCTTCACAAAATATAATGAAGTAAAGAAATTTCTTAAAGAAAAAATTATAAATCGTGTCGTTTGTGTTAAGGGCAACGAAAAATTGCAATTGATAAAAGAGATGTTAAATGAAAACGTAGACGTTATAAATATCAAAGATTGTCCAATTGTCCTAGTTTTGAAGACTTGAAACTTCTTTTTCCAAACGATAGAAGATGTTTATCACATAACAAGTGTTGTGCACTCCAAAATGTATTTTTAATTAATAATTTTGTATGCAGCCAGAATCTAAAGTTTTCCTTAAAATGTAATGTGAAATAAAAAGCAACAATTTTTTTTTTTTTTTTTTTTTTTTTTTTAATGTTCTTTATTTTAAAAATTCCTTAAGCTTAACATTTTTGTTTGTTTTTTTTTCTTATATAAATAGGTTAATAAATAAAAATAATTTACTTAAAATTAACAATATTTCTTTTTTGTTTTCAATGTGTATTTATTTGATAATGACCCCATGCGTAGGTGCTTACTCCATCTTCCCTTATATACCTCTTATCATCAAGATGACTTAAAACAATCTTATTTAGCTGTTGTGTATAGATTTGGTGAGCAAAAGATCGAAAAACAAACATTTCACCATGAAAAATTCGTTTGTTATACAAACAATCCTTATAGCTGGCTAAATTTATATCATTCAATGCTATTTTCTTGACGCCTTTAGCTTTTTTTACTTCCGTTTCTTCAACAGAATAAGAATACATTTTCGATCTTAGCCCAATAAATTCCTTCATTATCTTCCCAGAATTTTCATCTTTCATCATACCCAAGACTTTTTTATTTTTTATTGGAATATTATAGGGATTATCAACTGAGTATGCAGAAGTATCGAAATATGAATCAATATCATGTTGAATATCATTATAAAAATCGTGAGTTTTTATTGTGTATATAAATGAATCTGTATCCATATAGTTTAATTTTAAACAATTACCATATTTGGGTTGCATATAGCTATAATGGAAGTCATACATTTTCCATTTAGAAAACTCTAACACACAAAATCCTAAGTACAACGGCTTATCGTAATAAGTATTAACTCTTTTCATTTGAATTGCCGTCATTTCATCAGTGAATTTAGTTAAACTATGGAAATTCGGTTTTGCTATTAAAGCTCTAGCTCCTAGACGTTTTTTGTGACTCCCCCAAGAGGTTAAAATCTTAACATCTTTTCTTTTATCTACGTTTTCCATAGTTTTCCCAAAAACACTATTGTTCATTAACTTAAAGAAATTTTTCTCAAAATCGCTCGTAGCTAAGGTGCGATGATGATTATTCAAATCAATATATTTTTGAAGCCACCTAGATTGTTTAAACTGTAAAACTCTATGTATACGAATGAGTTTTAACCCATTTTTAATACATTGTTGTAGATTTTTATAATGTATAACATAATTTTGTTTTGGAGTTAAATCTGCTATTAATTTTGAAAACTTTGATTGATTTACTTTTTTGTTTTGCACACAAAATGGTAAATCATTATGACATTCATGCAAGGAATCTGGGTATTCTAAGTCTACTTCATATACATATATACCCGACTTCCGAGTCATCTGAAATATTCATTAAATCAATGTTTTGAATATTACTAACCCATTTAATAGATGAATACGGTAGAGGACAAGACATTGCCCACCCATATAAATTGTTGGCATCAACATACATCAAATACTGTGAATCTTTTGTTTCATCATAGTTTTGCATATATTTATTGTTGGCAACTGAGTGGCGATGTGAACATTGAGAGATGCCTCCTCTAATACCCTTCTTTATGAAATTATATATTTCAATGTCTTGAATAAGATCCAGCTTTATATGGGTTTTTCTAAGCATTGCATCCCAAGATAACCCTGGTGCTGTATAATAATGACAGGGATCAAGTTCGTAAACACTTTTACAAATAATTTTAATATTTTCAAATATGTCAGCTAGTAGAAGAACGTCAGTTTTTAAATATAACTCCATATAGTCTGAAAGAGTCTGACATTTAAAAACTGTCCATACTTCTTTAGCATGATTGTATTCGCTATCGGAGCAAGCTTCACCAGTCAATTTATTTTTAAAACACTCTTGAGGAGGAAGGGTTTTTTCCTCTAAACTCTCCCATGTTTTTACATAATCATAAGGAAATACACCTTTCCTTGTCAGAAGATTAAACTCTTCTTCAATTGGAAAATTAGATCTTATTAATTTAAAATCACTTGGTGTTAAGTCTTTTGTAAGGGAATCAATGCTAGAAGGCATAAAACGTAGAGAATCCAAAAATCTCAGTTCTATAGTTCTGTTATCAAATGTATGTAATGTCTTTGAAACAGAAATATAGCGCTCCTTATTAAGAGGAATGCAAGAAATATTTCCGTTGTATGAAGCAAGTTCTTTGATAAGTAAATGCGAATCATACCCAGTGAAATTATGGAACAATATTGGGAAAAATTTAGGTTTTTGGTAAATCAAATTACATTTATTATGCGCTGGGCCATTATATTTGCCTGTATAATGACAATGATCTGCAACTCGATCTATTCCTAACTCTTTGTTGCAGATATGACATAATGGACAATTTCTTTGATATTCTAAATCAATTTCTGATAAAAGTTGCATGGGTTTAGAATTTCTTTTATGTAATTGAAAGCAATCTTTTATCAGAGAACTAACAAAATCTTTTACACAATTGCTGCCTTTAAACATTTTAAATCTATTGAGAGAACTATCACAAGATTTTATAAAGTAAGCACCTGCGCATGGGGTATGTTTTTGAATATTTAAACTACTACTAATACTACTACTACTACTACTAGCATTACCTGGGGATCCTACTTCTTCGAGGATGCATTCGAAATCTGCATATATCGTGAATGGCACGTCCATCTTCCGCTCAAAATGTTCAAACGATACAGTCTTTTTATCGTCGTTGGGCATTTTTGTCACCATTTTACAGCAGTTGTCCTTGTGCGCCATCAGTTTTTCTTCAGATATAAATCTTAGCAAGCACGTGTTGCAAAACCAAGATTTTCCTATGTAGTTTTTCGCCTGCGTTGAAACAAGTCTAAAAATAAAAAATTTTAAAGAAATTAGAAAAATGTATATGTTTTAATAATAGGTAATAATCAGATCTATAATTGCAATAAAGCTTACCTTGATATGCTTTTAATCCAGACAAAGTGCGAAATTCCCTCGTTTTGCAAGAGAATTAGATTGATGTGATTTCTCTTCTCCTGTGGTGTAATGTAATAGGGTCCTACTACTATCTTCTTCTCATCGTCAAATCCAAACACATTGATGCTTAAAGTAGGGTTTAGTGTTTCAAACTTAGAAATATCGCTAAGTCTTAAAGGAAATTGCAGATCAGCGAAATCAATTCTGATGTTATTTTTATAAATCGTTCGTGAACTGATATCTCGTATCTTGTATGTTTCAGGTTTATGGGTATTGTTCTTTCCTTTGCTAAAAAGTGCTGAGATGATGGCCCATTTGAAACAATACTCATCTCTTTTTCTAGAAAGAAAACTAGGCAACGGTATATGTCTTGAACCTTTGATCGGTGTGTATTGGAGAATGTTTATTTCCACGTGACATATCCGCAGCAAAGCCCATCCACTGTCTTTTTCTTGAAATTCTTGCATTTTCGTGTCAATTTCATCTATCATATTCCTATATGAAGAAATTATATCACTGCCTTCAAGAGCAATTTCCATTTTAGAGTTGAAACTTTTAAGACTCAGCTCCATTTCATCCTCAGACGTAAATTTGATGTATTCGGCAAACAATTCTAAATTGAATTTAACACCTTGTAGCTTCTCCATATGTTGTTTCAATTTTTCTTGAATTGATGCTTCTGCTCCATTGAGAAACTCAGTAGGACTCAGGTTTTCTTCATTTTTGTTTTTATAAATGAGAGTTTCTACTCTCCCATTAAAACAACTTTTCAGCACAAGGAAGTCATCAGAAAGGAGTTCTGCAACAAGTCGCTTATGGACATTTCGCCGTACATGGTTTGTCCAATCTCTTTCATTGATGTTCAGCTCACACACATCACAATATTTTATTTTAGACTTCTGAGTTTCTTCTGCGTTCGAAAACATGGCCTCTATCAAACTGATGTGTTCACTACTTTTTAAGTGATTATCCCACTGACAAAATATAACATCTTTTTCGCAGATTTCACAACGCGTTTTCGCTGGTCCAGTTTGAACCGAGCAATCACCGTTTTGGAAGATTTCACGATCCAATCTTTTTGCAGGGGCAGCTTCTTTCGAGCAATCCATTTTCTCAAATAATTGCTTAACCAATTCCGAATGAGTATTGGTTTTAGCATGATCAATCCACTGCCCCTTTTTAACACTTTTTTCACACACATAGCAAAAGTTTTTGTTTTCGCGGGTTACCAATGCACTAATAGACTTATGAATTTTCATATGTCTTTTCAAATTGAAATTCTTTGAAAACGATTTTCCGCAAACTTCACACAAAAATGACTTCATGGTTTAAAATTTGAGTTTTTAGATTTTTTGAAAATTGAAACAAAATTGTGCACTTGATCGTACAGAGGCGAGGTATTCTTTAAGAATAAAAAAATTTTGGTGATATGTAGGTTTTTATTCAACTCAAAATTTACTTACTATCGGAAAATGAAATAATCCTATCTTCTCAAGTATGTATGTGATCCCATAATTTACTTATGCCATGATTGTTTTATGATCATGCTATGACATTTTGTTTGGATCTAATAGATCCCTATCTCATAAATTTTGTATTTTATGATGCATATTATATTATAAATATTTTCTTATGAACCTGTAACCTCATCACTTAAGTACTTGGTAAATTGACGTTTTGATAAACATACGATTTTAGATTTTTGAGTGCACTCTGTGATCTTATAAATTTCATACTTTATTTATATTATACTTTAACTACTTCTTTGTCGCATACGTGCTATTGATATCAAAAGAATTCAGTTTGAAACATTATAAAATATAAAAAGAGATTATAAACACAAAATATGTATATAAATGTATGTACAAACATGATTTATTCAATGCATTACAACTGTTCTTCAATTTTTATAATAGAAGTTCGTCCTAGTGGACACAAATAAGAAATATTAAATGACCCTTGATTTATTTGAGTAATGGCAGCGTCTGATAATTTGCTGTAGCGCATTGGTAAGAAAGTCTATAACGAAAGAATCCTTTAGTATTTATGTTCTACAGCATTAATCAATAAAATATATGTATGTAAAATTACTTGAAATTCCCCCAAATCAGCAACAATTCGTTCACCATATTTGGTAACACACCGTTTCAGCTTATCGATAGGATATTTTTCATTTTGATTTAACTCAATAAACTTCTTACAAGGCTTGAATAAAACCTCTTCTTCCACTTTTAAAAGTTCTTCTCTTAGATTCATCGTTGACGATATGTGACACATCTCAAATTGAATCAGCTTTTTATACAGAAAATTGTATCTGCATTAACTGCATAGGCATATGTACAATAATAGTAACTTAACTTGAAAAAGCATGAACGAGCATGTTCAAGAAAAAGATTAAGTACAGTGAAATAAAATACTATTATTGGAGCAATAAGAAAACTTAAAATGGTAATTACAAATGGACGTGCATTATTAATGATTTGTTGAAAGAATACAATCACTCTATGCATAGAACTATAAAAATGCGCCCAATCGATGTGAATCAGGAAAACTCTAAAAAACTCTTATCTACGGCTTATAATAGAATTAAAATCGCTCCACAGGGTAAATATAGAGTTGGCGACAATGTTAGAATAAGCAAGTTCAAACACGTTTTTGAGAAAGGCTACACACCAAATTGGACAACGGAAATTTTTATGATAAGAAAAGTAAACCTAACCAACCCGCCAACATATCTCCTTGAAGATTTTAATGGTCAACCTATCAGTGGATGTTTTTACGAAAAAGAATTACAAAAGACTAAATACTCTCATATTTATCTCGTGGAAAAAGTACTTAAAAGTAATGGAGACAATGTATATGTTAAATGGCTCGGCTTCCCATCGGCTAACAATTCATGGATTAATAAATCACAATTATTATAAACGACATAAAATATTTGTTTCCTTTCTATTATTTCTTAAATTGTTTTTCATAAATTACTATCAACCTTCAAACAACCAATGCATCTTAAAGTCAATGAACTCCCACTGATGTAATATGATCTCATTACCATACAAAACTCATATACCTATACTCTAATGAAATCTACCTACAAACCATACAAGAATCCCTTTTTTCTAGCATCCTACTGTACACTGTACATACACCGCATCCTCCACGTCAATATTCAAGCTAAAAACATAAAAAAAATTTGTAGGTACATCACTAACCGCAATTCACAGTCACGAAAACTAAATTCACACCAAAATTCACAATTTACAACAACAAAATACATTTTACCCAAATGCTCTATTCCTCACAAAATTCACAATTTACAACAACAAAATACATTTTACCCAAATGCTCTATTCCTCAAGTCCGATATTTATACTACTGTATAGTTGTTGTAATTAACATACATGAAATTTTCCCATCCCTATTCCCATGCCCAAAAAGTATATTCTTACAGTCCCAACAATAGTTCTCTACCAACACTTTTTTTTTCCTTACATTTTCATTCATTATCAATTCGAAATTTCCTATCACATTTTCAATCCCCACAAATTTCATCCACCTTTTTTTTTCCACACACAAGCACACACATGACACTCAATGCATACTGCCCATGATACTACACCAACGATCCAGTGTCATAGCTGTCCTCCTTTAGGAGCAATTTTGATGCTCGGAGCACATTTTTTACACTAGGGAGGAGCATTTTATTCCTCAAGTCCGATATTTATACTACTTATATACTCGATCGCATTTTGGTTTAGATGACGATTGTCAAAGTTCAAAGAAATGGCCAACGAAATCGAAACGGGTAATTTTTATTTTAAATAGCACTTGTCGACAAATACTGAATCCAAAAAGCCTCCGTATAGCTTCAACTTTAATTTTTTCACCATTGAGGTCAAATTTTCTATCACTGTACGGCGGCTTTTTGGATTCTGTATACATATCTTTTTTAACCTGTGGCCTGTTTCTCATCAACTGTATTAATTGCATCAACGAATTTTAACAATATAATTATTAAACTTTACGAAGTATTTTAAAATTTCAATGCAGCGCGATTGTTGCTTTTTAAAATCGTTGATGTAATTTGATGAGAAACAGGATTATCTTGTTAACTATATTGGATTCAGTTAATGCTTTCTCCTGTGACCGAGTGTATACTTAAATGCACCTATGTCTTTCAGTTCCAGAGGAAAATGCCGATAAGTGCTACCAAGCACTAAAATTTGACAACCTCAGTTCCGAGGAATTCGATAAGTGCTGGAAGGCGTGTTCAAAATCCAGACTCACTGATATAAAGAACTCCACAGCAACATCGGATATTCTAAAGAAATGGCCCCAGTATAAACTTCCCACTGGTTTTCGATTCGTAAGTCAAGTTTAAGTATTAATTTGTCTAAAATTTTCTTTTTTTAAATTACCAACTTCTGAAATTTTTTTAAAATCCTTTAAAAAATACACTGTATGAATAAATTTTTTAATTTTTTTCTTGTACAGTATATGTTTAAAACCCACAACTCTCTCCTTGAACGATGGGAACACGTATACTCCAAAATCCGAGAGTTCCTAACAACGGAAGATCGAGTTAAAGAAAAATCGATAAAGGACGTTCAGGATAAAATGGTGTCTGATAACACTCCAGAAAGTAAGTTGAATATAATTTTGTTATATACAATTTATATATTTCCGTCCTCAAGATTTGGTATTTGTATTAAAAATGACAGGTACTAAAAGACAAAGGGTACAATTGTATGCGTTACATCCCATTGGTGTAACACTTAAATATCTACACATGGTACTATTTTTTATATAGGCAGAAATCTGTATTTTATGCAGGGAAAAGCTATTTTGTAATGGTTGCATTTATTTTTTCAGATTTTTTTTTAGGTACTTAGGGTTGTACTTATTCCAAGAAACCAACCATCATAGTTTTTTCAATGCACAACTTATGCCTATACCATACAAACAATCACCCCTATTACGATTGTCGTTTTCACTGAACGACGACGATATGATATGGGTCTTTAAGTGTCACACCAATGGGACGAAACCACCCATTGCATTCGTGGTCTCCTTTATCTTGTCTTTTACGAAAGTTTATATTATAAATACCTACTAGTTTTATTTAAGTAATAGATAATTATATCACTAAATTTTATATCCATGTCTTCATTTATATTTTTAGACTGTCGGGATGCCGCTCTCTTGTGGGCACTTCATGGGTACCTTGTACCCACATTAAAGTCTGTGCGAAAGGACCGGAAGGGAATGAAGACAACATTGAAACCAACCATCAAGGACTCCCAGGAGTCACTTATTTTTGTTGCAGCCTCTATCCAGAACGTTGAGGATCACATCCATCACCTACAACAAAAAGGAGATAACGTGCAGCCGTTTATAATTGTGGTTGGCAAGGATGTAATTAATTTTAAAGAAATATTTTTGTATTTCGATGCCGTAAAGTTTCCTTTTATTAGTTTCATCCGGGCGGTGGATATTTGTTTTAAAGCGTTTTTCCTTTTTAACTTAGAGTTTCCTAATCCAAGTTCCAACTTTTGGAACTTTATTCAGTCATTGTATTTTGATAGTAAGAAAAAAAAAGTTGTACAAAAGCACACATCCTCCTTAACGCAATTAATGAATAATTTTTATGCTTTTTAACTTTGAGTTTCCTAATCCATTGTACAAAAGCACACATCTTCCTAACGCCTTTAATTAATAATGTGGATATTTGTTTTAAAACGTTTTTCCTTTTTACCTTCAGTCATTGTATAAAGCACACATCCTTCCTAACGCAATCAATAGGGATTTACCCATGATAGGGATTTATGTTTTTTACTTGGTGAAATAAAATATTTCATAATGTTTACCTAACTAAAATGTTTAATTTTTCAACTTAAGACTCTTACAAATTTCAGAAAAGGTTGCAAATAGAAAAAATAAAATGTAAGTATTAACATGTACCTGTACCTACATATTGCCACAGTAAAATATTTATAGAAATTTTATAAATATATTGAAATTTAATTTATTTATATAAATAAATAAATAAAAATTTTAATATTTTACTAAAATTTTTAGCAATATGCTATTTGTGGCAATAAACTGAGTTTTTTTTTTTTTTTTTATATATTTAGCACACACAAAAGGGGATTTTATGTACCCTTTACATGTCGAAACACAGTGCAAGCTTTAGGTAAGTAGGAGGAGGTTTAGGTAAGGTGTCGGTGAACATTAGTCTTGAATTTCAGTATATCACAATGAGAGGGATAGACAGAGCGTGGAAGGTAATTCCACATTCATGTAGTACGGCTAAAGAACGAATTCCTGTACTTGACAGTTCGGCCGAAATTGGGTTCAAGAGCAAACTGATGAGCATTCCTGGAAGCGCGAGTATTATGGTTGAATCTTTTAAGGGGAGGAATGCAACTGGCTATTTTATTTGAGCACTTACCGTAAAAGTAACGATAAAAGAGCGAGAGACAAGAAACGTTACGCCGGTGTTCGAGTGACGTAAAAGTATCGATGATGTTCCTGTCTCCGATCATTTTGAAGGCTGGTCTTTGTATACTATCCAAGAGGCTTAAGCAAGTTGCTGGTGCACCAGCCCAGAGATGGGAGTTATACTCAAGCTTTGGACGTATATAACTTTTATAGATAATAGCCAGATCAGAAGGGGAAAAGAATTTCTTGCATCTCCAAAAAAAACCTAAACATCTTGCGGCATTTTTGGCGACGTTAAGTATGTGATCATTCCACAAAAGATGGTTTGTGATACACATACCTAAAATCGCAAGCTGATTAGTTTCTTCGATGCAAGAGCCACTCATAGATAATAGCAGGAGGGGTATGTCTCGCTTTAACGACAGAAGGCAGCATTGAGTTTTCGAAGCATTAAATTCTACGCGATTTTTTATTCCCCATTGTACAATGCTGTTTAAATCAGAATTTAATGTACTTATCATATTTAGCCGTTTCAGTTCCACCTCCGAAGAGCAGGTATGTGAGTCTGGAAACGGGGTGCTATCGTCAGCGAAACAATTTAATGGATTAGTAGTTGCAGACAGGAGATCATTAATAAAAATGAGAAAGAGTGTCGGAGACAAAACAGAACCCTGTGGCACACCAACTGCGAAAGCCGTATTGCTGGTCATTAAGAAGCTTTCGATCTTCGAGATATTTCTTGAGCTGATAATTTATCAGAGTTTCCATGACCTTGGAAAGAAGGGAAGTAAGTGCAATTGGTCGGTAATTAGAGGGTGAAGAAGATTCGCGTTTTTAGGGATAGGCTGGACAAATGCTGTTTTCCAACTGCTCGGAACAAGCCCAGAAGAATAGGACAGATGGAAAAGCTTACGCAGGGGCTTTGCCAGCGTGGAAGAACACCTATTCAGAACAATGGCGGGGATACCATCCGGACCAGCGGATTTATGTGTGTTAAGATCTCTCAAGAACTGGGGGAGTCATGACACTATCGGACAGCGTAGAGTTGGCGGCGAACTGCCTAACGAATAAGTTAGCTTTCTCGAGAGAACTAACGAAGGGAGTGGCATTGACAACGAGTGTTGGGACCGAGGAAGATGTTTTGTTCCTCATGTTTTTTACAAATGACCAAAAATTTTTACTACCTTTGGGACATTGTAGTATTTTTTGCCTTAATTTTTGGTCATGCAAAATTAGGTCCTTCGAATATGGGCGTTGCAGGCCTTCCTGGATTGTTTGAAATTTTTCCGGTTTTCCTCAGTTGGGTTGGCTCTAAAACAACGGAAGCTAGCCTCTTTGACCCTAATAACCTCTTTACAGCTTCAATCAAACCATGATTTCTCTTTGGGTCTGATGCTTTTAGCCCTATTCGGGATAAAAGTTCTCATTCCCAAAAGAATTATATTAGTTATCATATCCGCTCTGGAGTCTACGTCACTACTGAGGAAGCATAGTGACCAGTTAAATATCCTGAAAAAATTGTTGAGACCGTCGCAGTTGGCTTTCACGTATTGCCAAACGGTTCTCACAGGAGCTTTTTCTCTAACTGGATTTTTTTGGCACGAAAAATTTGCGGAAATGATGCTATGGTCTGATGTGCCTAGAGGTGGTAATACACTGTATATTTATCGGGGTCAGATTTTAGAATCAAGTCAAGAGTGTTTAACGTCCGATATTCAGGTAGGCTCGTTGACAAGCTGAGTAAGGTGGTTAAACTCAGCGAAGATCTCAGCACACATACCTTCGGGTGTTGTCTGGCCTGAATGTTGAAGCCAAGAAGAATTGTGTACATTGAAATCGCCCGTAATAACGATTTCAGTGTGAGGATGCAAGGAAACAATTTTTTGGATGGAGTCAGACAGAGCGTCAGATTCATGAGAAGTTGAAACTCTGTCCAAATTGGGGCTTCGATAGAGAAAACAATAATGTATGATGTGCCTGTTTACCGAGAACTTGAACCACAAGAAGTTAAACAAGGGGTTGTTACTAGGACTGGTAAGCAACATCATTTCTTACGTAGACGGCGAGACCATGGTGGGAAAGCAATAACGGCACTAAATTATACCCATGAGCCATGAATTTGAAATTCAGCATTATCAGTAGTTTCACCTACTTGGGTTTCACTTAATGCCAAAACAGCTGGCCTGTTTGTAACAGAATGGGCGTACAAAGCAAGGAAATTTGCTCTAAGCCCACGAACATTACAATAGTCAACTCTGAAATTTACAATCATTGTGATATAAAAGAAATAAAAAAGACTAAAACAGACGAAATCTAAGAGAAAAACTGAATATGATTATAAAATTCTTTTCAATACACAACACTACTAGTGTTATGCCTTAGCAGTGATGTGAATTGATCCGAACCCTAAAAATCAAACAGTGCTTCTCAATGCATCTGTCGTTGTTCGCTCAGCAAGTACATCAATTGAAAGAGCTTAGACAAGCTCAATACAATTCATGTACCCGCTAAGACAAACAACTGCAGGTGGGGGAGGAAAAGGAAGGAATACTCACTGCGCTCTGTGTTACGAGGGGGCGACAAAAACGCACAAACAGAACAGCACACGCGAGGTGACCCTTCCCGTTCCACCTGCTAACGACAACTGCGCCAATTAACTCGTTTATTGAACCAATAAACTGAGTTAATTGAGCCTATAAACGTTTTTATTGCACCAACAAACGAATTTATTGCGCCAATAAACGAGTTTATTATAACAATAAACTCAATTTTTAGTTTTGCTTTTTATTTCAACTAACCGTTTATTGTCCCAATTAATCGTTTATTGTGCCAGTAAACGGTTAATTGAGCCAATTGTCTCAATTAATCGTTTATTGTGCTAAACACGGTTAATTGAGATAAAAAACTGAGTTAATTGAGCCAACAAACGAATTTATTGCGCCAATTAACGAGTTTATTGCGCCAATAAACGAGTTAATTGCGCCAATAAACGAGAATGCTCAGTTTATTTTCGAGGTAAAAAATGAAAACGCTCATTGTCTCGACTTTATTCCTTATTTTCACGAATGATCTTTTGGTAGAAATGTCTAATCCTTTACATTGTTTTGCTGCTTTTTACCCTCAGCTTTTTTCATATTGTTTCCAAAACAACATACCGATTCCTAGATGTGGGTCTTTAACCATAGGGATTCAACATAAGCTTTTGAATACTTATTTCGGCAGCATCGTCATTGGAGAGTTAAAAACCGTGTTGAGTTTAGTGCTTCGAAAGCTCTATACTCTCTGGTGGTGTTAAAACAAAACATACCCTTACCACTGTCCATGAACACTACTTACATTAAGAGGCCTCTTTGTATATCAAAACTATAGTACTATCATAGCGATTTTTTTAGGGTTGACAAGACCCTTGTGGTGGCGCTGCAAAATGTGAGGTGTAAAATTCGAGTCTTTAAGCGTCGGAAATTGGTGGTATGGGCAAGAGGAGACTATTCTTTGGATTATTGCATCCAAAAAATATCAATAAATATCGATTAAAACCTCCATAAGCTCTCTGCAAAAAAAAAAAAGAGTAAGGGTTGCCGGCATACTTTAGATGTCGACCCCATTCCACTTTCACCATGAGCATTGTATATAAATTTGCATAGTACTATCATCAGCACGTTCCACACGTCGGCCCCCAAGCGATCACATCACTTACTAATTTTTTGGTTGCTTTTTCTGTGTATATACAAGTGCGCCCTCAGACGACCACAGCACACAACTCAAAAATCATCGTGATGATAGTACTATAAGTTTTATATACAATGACCATGACTATAGGTAGTTTATATATACAAAGGAGCCCTTCACCTAAAAGCGGGAGCTAAAAGTAGAACCTATCCGAGTGCTTCACCAATGTTAGGTTTAAACATCAGATAATACAATCCAAACCAATCCACGAAAAGAACACTCACCACCATTCACTTGGTACTCAGTAAAATATCCAATAAGTGAAAGCAAGACAAAAGTTTATTACGATCGCTAATGATGAAAAGAGTAAAAATATTTTTCCAGATTCTTTATGTGTATGTATTTTGTTTTCTATATACATACATAATATATATACCTCTCAAAAACTAGTTTGGTTGGTTTTGGTATTTTTCTGTATTATTCGCTTGCTTGGTGCGAAAAATTTGTTTCATTAATTTTTTTGTTTAGGTATTTTTTTTTTGTTTTCAATTTCACCATATAAGATTGTAAATCCTTCATGGACAATTAATTTGTTGTATTATTCTGCAATACGAAAATTATAAATCGTTTGGAGAAAAATTAGGTACCAATTTGAAATTGTGACTTAAAAAAAATAATGATTGATGCGAAAAAACAATTTCAAGTCTCATTGGAATGAAAGTAAAACCATTCTTTATTTTATATCAAGAAAGGTCTTTGAAGTTTCAAAATAATAAATAATAAGTATATCGATTTAATTCAATATTAGATTTAATTTCTATTCAATGAATAATTTGGGGGAGAGTACGATAACTCTGGGGCCAAGATTTGATAACGGTTTCTTGTAGAGGGGTCCAAAACAAGTATTTTTTGCTATGGGGCGGGGTCTATCTTGCCCCGTTTGGGCGGGAGAGGCAATTTTATAAATTTATAAAAAAGGACAAAAATCGGAAACAAAATCATTAAAAAATAACGGTAATACTTACAATTAAGTTTAATAAGCCACTTTTTAAATCAGGCAAAATGTATGCACAGTTTCGAAAAAAATAGTTTCAAACTCAAAATTCGAAAAAAAACACGAAAAAAAAAGTTTAAAGTGTAATTTCTCAAAACCGTAAAATTTAATATAATTTTTTTTATAGAATTGCTTGAATTTGAAAATGCTCTTATTAATTTCTAATCAAAAACTGAAAACTAGATTATTTTATGACTTCTAGTTTTTGAGAAAATTGAAAATTACTGAAACTACTTTTTTATAATTTATGATTTTGCTCTTCTGGTATCTCTCACTTTGAGGAATAATGTTGATGATAAGTTCATCTTTGTAAGTAAAGTACTACAATTCATTTAGCGTTACCCAGAATGCACCAGGAGGAGGTAGAATGGCATTGCATTCCGAGTCTTAGTCAGTCAGTTGGTCAGAGTAAGTCCAGAAGTTACTAAAAATTGTCAAGTAAATTTCCAGTTCATTTTTTAAAGGTATGTAAGTCTCGTCGATGAAGTCATCGTCAGTACTGTCGTTACTGTCGAGTTCGTTGAGTTCTTTATTGATGGTCAGAAGTCGAGGTTGTGTCGGCGGTGGGAGGGTCGAAGTCTGTGAGTTGTAAACCTTCTTTTTTTTCACCACCGATAAAACATGGGTACACTTTTTTTACGTCAAGTAAAAACTCCATGATTTGACAGCCCAAGTCGTCCTTATATTTTTCTTCAAGGCAGTATTTCCTATAAAAGAAAAGTGCCATATATTGCTCAAGGTGTTTTGTTGTTTTGCGGCATAATATTGTTTTCTTCAGGAGTTTGTTCTGATTCTCTAAATCATTTATAGTGTTGGTTGGATCGGTCTTGTTGACATATTCGCCTTAACTATGGTTTGTTACTTCATGTGTCGTAGAATTTGAGAATATTTTCTCGACACCTATGCACTGGCGTGCGCTGTCGGTACAGATACGACTGGTGTTGGGGTGAACGTATCTATGGATGTAAGGCCACAAATCTTCCTTACATTTTGAGTTCACTTTAAAGAAGCGCCCCACTATATCTTCTTTGCAAAACATTCCCAACACTACGATTGTCATCTGTTCTGTTAAACGGCATCTGTGGTACCTATTTCCTTTTTGTAAGAAAGGCCTCCTCGATTTGTACCGTTTTTTCTTGGCCACCAATATTAACATCAACATGAGATGCTACTATTTCCATTATTTCACGAAAATAGAGATAATTATAGCAAGCACTTCGCGAATCTCTAACCGACATTGAGGTCCATGGAAAAATGTGCCGATTAATGGATTGATTGTATTCCTACAATTTGTATCACCTTTTTTTAGAATTTTTTGAGCATCGCCACATCCAACCGAACTTGGTATTTTTATAAATTTCCACCTGAATCGGTAAGTTGCAGCACATAGGGAGTTGATTTTTGGTTGGAATTAATCCGGTTTCTTCTAAAAAAGTGATGCTTTTTTCGTTGGTCGACACCAAACCACCGAACGGGCAAAATATAGAAAAATAATGTAATTTTGGATGAAGTAGTGGATGCTTAGCTGCCATATTTAATAAAAAAAATTAACACTTTAGAAAAGAACAATTCACTCTTACAATAATTGACTAATGAATGGCATTGGTAATCAATAACCTGTATAATTTTTGTATTAAAAAAAATAACGGTACATTTTTTTTTTAAGATCTCAGTAGGCATTAAACATTACAACTGCATTGTATAAGTGTGAAAGAGACAAAATTTGGTGCAGTCGTTACTCGTTAGCACAGTTAATTATGTATGTACATAAGTAATGTAAGTTCATTGTAACGCATTACATTTTTATGTCTCAAAATATTTAAGCTTGCACCCACTTAACTTTGCACCCACCCCAAATCCTATAGTGAAAGTTTAGTCACCATTTGAGTTTCCCAAAAGTCGTCATCCTTTTCAACTCTTTCAACGTATAGATCATATTTGCTGCTAGTCCAAACTGCAAAAACACAGACATTCTTTTGGGAAATATGCAATTGCCCTTGAATTTGATAATAGTAAATATGACTCTTATTTATTCCTCCTACGCAACCATCATCTGAAACTGTGATGAATTTTAGTTTCTTGTCTTTGATGGCTGCAATCGGATCCAATTCAGCAATTGAAAAGGGGCATTTGATCTGAACTGTTCGTCAATGAATAATCCACTACCTTTTATTTGCTGACCGAGTTGAGTTTCCAGCTGTAATCTTGCCGCGTCTTCATTGATTTTTCCATGTATTACAGACTTTGCAAAAATTTCCGTTGGATGAGCGAGTCTTTTTAAATGTCTTTCAAATTTTTTGGTCTTCCAAATAGTGCCGAAGGAAGAAGCAGTCAGCATGAATTTCCTGGTCTCACTCCACGCCATCTCCATAACCAATATCATTTGAAGTATAAGCCCGGTTTATTTTGAAATATGTTCTCCGTTTGCCGTAAACTTTTCTTTTTCTCCCTCTTTCATTGCTTCTCAACCGACGTAGCTCAACTTTCCGGATTCTGGCTTCTGGACTGGAACTATAAACTAGAGTATATAGTTCCGACATCTGACTTTTCGCTTTGAATTGAACTACAGCTGCAAAAAATCTGTCATGAGAAAAAATAGTTTATTACAGATGTTAATTATAAAATTCAAATTATTATATTGTTACAGGAATATTAAAAAATGTTATTTAAATTACTGACCGGTTAGAATATCCACTGCAAGGGGAAAAATTTATCCTTTTTCCACCAACAAGTTTTGCCACTATCGAGTTAAAATGTTCAGCCAGGTTATTGGTATATCCAAGCAGAAGACTTTTAGCGTTCCAAATAAGTCGTTTTGTTGGGCCCATAAGTAATTGATTCATAAAGTCCGTCCTTTACCATAAGAGGTATCAAATTGGTGTCGTTAACGTTGCACCTTTCTTTTATGTACATTGAACACTTTGCATGACCTCTAAAAACATGATGAATGACGTTTCTTATGTATTGTTTGATTGCCAATAAGGAGCTTTCTTTTGTTTAAGTAGCTTCAAAGTAGTATCAAATTGGTGTCGTTAACGTTGCACCTTTCTTTTATGTACATTGAACACTTTGCATGACCTCTAAAAACATGATGAATGACGTTTCTTATGTATTGTTTGATTGCCAATAAGGAGCTTTCTTTTGTTTAAGTAACTTCCAGCTTGTTTCTAAAGTTCCTCATCAAATGGTTGCAACATTCAATTTTCTTCACTTTCCTTCCGTTGTAGGGATCATTTTCTAATATTTTTTTGAATTAACTGCTGTCTCCATCAGCAAGCATTGTAAGGTACCTAACACCTAACAAACGCAATTCTGCGCTAACAAACCAAATGCTTTCAAACTTATTACTTTCATTATTCAAATACGAAAATCTTATTATGATTTTGATTCAGTTGTCAGGTCAGGTTGTTGACCCATAGTAACGTAAATCATAGTTACAGAATATACACAAAATATAGAAAAAAAACCAACAGGCAGTAAATACAAAAAACAAAAAAAATAACAACAAAACTTCTACACTACACAAATATCACGCAATAGTCACCATATAAACAGATATTGTTTTGTATATATGTAGGTACCTCTTTATCTACTGCCAAATTGTGTGCATCATGCTATTTGAATTTTTGTTTTAGTTTACATGAAAACTCTACCGGTTATTTGGAGAAAAAATAGAATCAAATGATTTGTGTCTTAGCTAAAATAATGAGATTTTATTTTACACAGACGTCCATTGTATATCAATTTGCATAGTACTATCTTCACGATGATTTTTGAATTGTGCGCTGTGGTCGTCTGAGGGCGCACTTGTATATACACAGAAACAGCAACCAGAAAATTAGTATGCGCTCTGATCGCTTGGGGCCGACGTGGTGGAACGTGCTGATGATAGTACTATGCAAATTGATATACAATGCAGACGTCTTAAAAATTCGATGTTTCACATAAAAATAAAAGAAAATTGAATATTTTTTTATGAAAATTAAATTTAGAATGTCGGTTTGTTATTTTGGATAATAATTTTAGTCAAATTCATTAAATAAATATGTCAAAAACAGTATTTTAAGTGTTTTTTAAGTCAATATATTTCCAAAACTTTTCAATTTTTAAAAAAATCAATTCCAACAATTTGAAGATATGTTTATTAAATTTTAGAAAGTACCAAATTTGATTTACTCAGTCGAGTACTTTTTTAGTTTCAGCTATTTCTCAAAATATAGATATACATTTTTTCAAATATAATCCGCTGTGAGTCAATTTGGAAAAAAGTAATTCCAACAATTTGAAGATATAGCGTTAAAATTATTGTCATATGCACACAAATGACTTCAGGAAATTGCGCACCATTTCACCATTTTCTCGTATTTCCCGCAGGGCTGAAAGACACAATCTTGGAAAAAAATGGAGTTTCCATACAATAATCGATAACTATAGAAATACCGCTGAGCATAGGTGATGCCCCAAGGAATCTCTGGGCATCGCCATGCCCCAATAAGGCTTAGTTGTTGTTGCATTTACCACGTGAATTGTTTAGCCCATTGGGTTTTTAACATGCTAATTAAGGCTTTAAAAAAATACACCTTATATTTTTTTATGTGTGCATAAATATTGCTCTCTTCCGTCATAAATCATACAGTTATTTTTTAACTTGCGGTAGGTACTACAGATTATGTTTTGGATTCTTAAAAAAAAATTAACTTGAGATATTGACTTTTCATTAGCATGATTGAGGAGGCGAAAAAATTGAGTCTACTTACCAGCAATTCTGTCTTTCGGTGTGTCTGCCACGACATACATCCTTAACTACATACTAAAAGAATCAATCTAGAAACGAGAGGAGAAATTGATTTTTTTTTCGCTTTAAAAATAACAAAACATAATTACCAATACGACAAACTTATTCATCTCGGAAGCGGCTCTAACGACTTTGATTTTTTCCAAAAATATTTTTTAAAAAATGTTAGTTACAGGATTTTCGATTTTCTTTGAAATTGTATGAGGGATTATGATCAATTTTTAAAGAAAGATGTCCTATATAATCTCAATAATACTGCATATCAAAACTTCAACAAAAAAATTATTTGGAGATTGAAAAAAAAATAATTTTTTTTTTGAAAACGGGTGAACATTTTCTTTTGAAATTCTTAAATTTAAATATCAGTAATTTTTTCAAAAAACTTTAAGATGTTGGTTGTTAATAAATTGCAATTTATTTTATGTTTTGAATAAAGTTCCCCCTGAACAACAAGACAGAAATTCCTGCCGGAACGTTCAGTAACGGTCGATCGTAAACATCTTTAAAATTAGTCATAAAAAAAGTAAAATGTTATGAATCGATAATTTATCCCACAAAAAAAGGCTTTTTTTCTTTGGAACAAATAAACACATATAGCAAATGTAACCACTTGTGATTTTACTAATACTACTTTCACCAAAAACAATTCAAATTGGTCATTAAAGCTTTATTCACAATAAAGTACCAATACACTAAATGGGTACACCTTGTACGGCAGTTGCAATGAATCTTATTCTGCTGGCGGCGCCGCGCCGCCGCCGCCGGCCGGCGTAGCAGCTTTTGTCAGAAGTGATCTTTTGTGTGATTGTAAACAAATTGAATCTACCAGTTTTTATTCTCTTAAATAGTAATTGGTATACCTTAATTTGCATTTATCGATTGCAATATGTAAGTAAAAATATTTTTCTCGAGGAACTTGAAAACATACTTAAAAGTAAAAAAGAAAAAAAATTTATAATACTAGGTGATATTAATATAGATCTTTTGGATAAATTTGACAAACATACGGAAAGTTACTCGATTTTAGTGGCTTCTTTTGGTCTCAAAAGTCTTATAAATGAGCCTACCCGTATAACAGATACCACTGCTAGTTGTATTGACCATGTGTATGTGCGTTTCCATAAAAACAATAAATCTGTATTTAAAAGTTATGTGTGCGATTATAAAATAACGGACCACCATTTTTGTGTTTTAAATATGTGCAAATATAATGAAGATACTCAACTTCTCAACTTATATTTCCTAGTTTGTTGAAACGTGCTGAAGTAATTCCTATTTTTAAAAAAGGTAATAAAAAAAAAATTTGTGATTATAGGCCGATCTCACTACTTCCCACCTTCTCAAAATTTTTTGAAAAGTTAATCAAAATACGAATGCTCTTTTTTTAGAAAATAATGACCATTTTTCCGGTAAGTCCACAGAAGATGCCATTCTAAAATTATGCTGTAATTTATACAATAGTATAGAACAAAAACGGCCAACTATGGCACTTTACATTGATATGACCAAGGCGTTCGACATGGTAGATCATAATTTGCTATTGGTCAAGCTTTATAATGCAGGTTTCAGGGGATCTATTTATGAGTGGTTTCATTATTATTTGGTAGGTAGAGAATAAAAGGTTCTTGTGCATCGAGTTTTTAGTAGATCGCTTTTTATACAAAATGGTGTTCCACAAGGATCTGTCCTCGGTCCATTATTGTTTCTTATTTTTATGAACTCTTTATTCCAACAAAGATTTGATGGTAAGCAAATAGCTTTTGCTGACGATATAGCCTTCACTTATGCAGAAAAATCTACTTTCGAATGCATAGTTAAGATTAATGAGGACCTTGAAATGCTCAGATCCTGGTTTGCAGTTCATAAATTAATTATGAGTGAAAAAACTAAGATGATGCATTTTGAGCCATCAGGGTGCACTTTTAATGATTTTGAAATTATTATCATTCACATGATTGAAAAAAATTTAGCTTACCACTACATATAATATGTGGAAGAGGCAACTTCGAAGGTAATATCCTCTGCTCTAAAAACTGTTTTGAAATTGATTCTGTTAACTCATTGAAATATTTAGGAGTACATATTGATAAGAGGCTAAACTGGAAATGTCATATTGAATCATTAAAAAACAATTTGATATGCTTAACTAGAAAGATGTATCTCTTAAAACATTACTGTGCACGCAGAGTTTTGTCAATGATTTATTATGGACTTGTTAATTTTGGGTCCCTCTTAGTTGCTCAGAAACATATAATACGTATCATATGTGGCGCATTCTACCTCTTAGGCATCTGTATGTTTTCAAAGTTCTGCGGAAATTTTTTATAGAAAGTGGCAATGTCCCATCTAGAAATTCATCTATATTTAACCTAAGAGTAAATAATTTAGAACTTTTCAATGTTCCAATGGCACGCAGATCACTTTTTAAATTTTTTTATCTTACAACCTCCGTTAAACTGTTTAATAAGCTTCCGTTATTTATCAGAACTAATTGCAATTTCTACTCATTTTTAAGGAATATTAGATCATTGCTTTTCACTTTGGACATCAATGATGTTGAGTTATTGTTTAGAGTCACGACATAAGAGTTTTAAAACATAAAAATAAACCTAATAGTATTAAACATAAAAATAAAAATAAAACAAGAAAAAAAAAATTTAAAAAAAAAGATTCTTCTTCTACTATAAATATTTTAATATGTATAAATATGTTGTATAACAATGTGTTTAATAAATTATAATTTAAATGTAAAATTAAAAAATAAGAAACTTACTAAGATAAGCTGATAGTACCCCATGTCAGTTATTCTCAGTTAAATGTACATATCTGTAAGATCAATCATCACTAACTACATATGTAGTTATAGATTGCCCTTATTGTATTCTTACTTCACAATTTTAATTATATTATTGCTTACATTATATTATATATCAAATAAATTATTGTAAATTAGATTTAAGTGAAAATGAATACAAAATAAATTGAAATTGAAAAAAAAACTTTAACGATGCTTAATAGGTGTGTTTGATGGTTCTAAAAGGATATGTATGTAACCAAGCAGTTAAATTATTTTTGGTCCTTAAAAATCTTTTATATAATAGGTAAAAACGATTTCATGCGTAGTCCCGACTTTTTTGGGAGTATTATTAGACTACATATGTATAAGCTGTATTATTAAATTGTAACTGTATTTTGAACAATGTTCGAATAAATTTTGTTTTAATCTATAGTAAACATTATTTGCGGGAAAGAGATTATCTTAATTAAAACATGTGCAAATGTTTAATAACAAATGAAAAACCCAACTTTTTATTCCTAATTAAAGTGATAAACCGATAAAAAAAACATCCAAATTGAATCTTCTTTGTTTTGCTATCTTTTTAGATGTTTCCAACAAAAAGTAATGCCACCTTATTATTAAATGACTTCACAATATCGCAATAAATTAAAATTGATATCTTAAAAAAATGAAAATAAATCGCCGATATCAGTAACCAATTTTCTGATTTGATTTCAACGAGCAACAGGTATAAATAGTGTAACGATTGCCGAATTAAGAATAGTTCTCACAATGGAATTTACGAAGGTTTTAGCTTTAGTTATTGTGACGGTTACTGCAATAAACGGACAGCATAACCCTAACTATTGGGGTGGACGGGATGTTATGGTTCAGCTTTTTGAATGGAAATGGGAGGATATTGCAAATGAGTGCGAACAGTTTCTGGCTCCAAAAGGATACGCTGGTGTTCAGGTAAATGGTCTAAGTAGTATTCAAACGATGAAACTTATTTATTATGTTCTTAGCTTTCTCCTGTAACTGAAAATGCTGTTGTAGAAGGACGTCCTTGGTGGGAGCGGTATCAACCTGTTTCATATACGCTTACCACTCGGTCCGGTAATGAGGACCAATTTCGTGACATGGTTACCCGTTGTAATAAGGTTGGGATTCGAATTTATCCCGATTTTATCATGAATCATATGGGAGCAGGTGATAGTGTTGTAGGTACTGCTGGTTCCACAGCCGAGCCGAACAATAAGAACTTCCCAGCTGTACCATATTCAGAAAATGATTTTAATCCAACGTGCTCGATTTCAAATTTCAATGATCGTGTGGAAGTCCGAAATTGTGAGTTGGTTGGATTGAAAGATCTGGATCAAAGCAAAGAATATGTTCGTGAACAAATCGTTACCCTTATGAACAAGTTGATTGAAATCGGAGTAGCTGGATTCCGTATAGATGCAGCAAAACACATGTGGCCACATGACATGGAGGCAAGTACATTTTGTTTAAATTAATAATTTATTATGATAACATTTTTCTAGGTGATTTTGGATTCACTTGATGATTTAAACACTAATCAAGGATTCGCTCCTGGTTCTCGACCATTTATCTACCAAGAAGTAATTGATAATGGCGGGGAAATGATCACTCGCGAGGAATATACTCCTTTGGGTGCCGTCACAGAATTCCGTCACTCGTCTAAGATAAGCAATGTTTTCAACAATGGTGATCAGTTGAAGTGGCTCAATAACTGGGGTACTGGTTGGAATTTTCTACCTAGTGAGGAAGCTTTGATTTTTATCGATAACCATGATAACCAAAGAGGCGAAGCATTAAATTATAAAGCATCCAGACGTTACAAGATGGCATCAGCGTTCATGTTGGCATATCCTTACGGTATTCCTCGTGTCATGAGCTCTTTTGATTTTGATGCTTCCGATGATGGGCCACCAACCAGTGACGGAGATAATATTTTGTCTCCAGCATTCAAGGATGACGATTCATGTGAAAACGGCTGGATCTGTGAACATCGCTGGCGTCAAATCTACAACATGGTTGGGTTCAGGAATGCAGTGGAAGGTACTTCGGTTAATAATTGGTGGGACAACGATGGCAATCAAATTGCCTTCTGTCGTGGAAATAAAGGTTTTGTAGCATTTAACCAAGAGGACTTCGATTTCAATAAGCGCCTCTATACTTGCCTACCAGCTGGTACATACTGTGATGTTATTACAGGAAACAGGTCTGGGTCACCTTGTTCAGGAAAAAAGATTGTTGTTGACAAAGATGGATCAGCTCAGATCAGTATTTCAACTACTGATGAGGATGGTGTCTTAGCAATACATATTGGATCAAGGATTTAAAAATTATTTCGAAAAAGGTCTTCAATAATTAAAATTAAATTATATTAAAACAAAATAAAATCTAAAATGAATTGAATAGTTTCTTCGGTCCAAACACAAGCGCCAAACACAAGAGTAGGTATCAACATCTTCAACTACTTTTTATGTGCATTAATAAATAAGGAAACAATATAATGTTAATTGATTTTAACAAATAAACAGTTATGTTTAAGCCTCACGCATTTGTCTCTCATGAGGACGTTCCATACAGCTGTGTTGTGTGGTCGTTTGAGGGCGCACTTCTATGTATATAAACAGAAACAGGAACCAGAAAATTAGATAGGTGTGTGATCGCTGGGGGCCGACGTGTGGAACGTGTTCATGAGAGTACTATGCAAATTTATATACAGTGGCCAAGGGCATTGTATATGAAATCTATAGTACTCTTTGATAAGAGTGCTGTGTGGTCGTTTTAGGACGCACTTGTTTATAAATAGAAACAAGAACCGAAAAATTAGTTACGTAGATGGGGGCCGTAGTGTGGAACGTGTTCATAAGAGTACTATGCAAATTAATATACAATGGCCAAGGGTTAATTTAGGAATTCAAGAAAAACTTGTAAACTAGAATAGTAAACCTTTGTATATGAAAACTATAGTACTCTCATGGCGAGTTTTTTTTAGGGTTGCCCGGATCCTTCGGATCATTCGATTTGGTGAGTCTTTAAGCGTCGAAAATGGGTGGTAGGAGCAAGAGGAGACTATTTTTTGGATAATTGCATCCAAAAAATATCAATAAATATCATTTAAAACCTCCATAAGCTCTCCGCAAAAAAAAAAAGAGTAAGGGTTGCCGGCATACATTAGATGTCGCCCCATTTGACTTCCACCATGAGAGTACTATAGTTTTCATATACAAAGAGTAAACTTAAGTAAAACTCGCATGTTATAAATATAATGATTCATGGCAACGGAAATTATGAATTCGATGGAAGAATAATAAAAACCGAACTTGAAATATATTACATCACTGAGTTTTCCTACAATTTTTTCAACTATTTTCTTAAAGACTAGACTCCTTGCTTTAAGAAAAGTTGCAGTATTTTATTAAATATGAACATTTTGTAAATGACGACTTCATTGTGTCTAACGACTGATTCAATTGCGAAGCACGCGTTCATTTTGCAGTTTTCTGATAAAAAATTTAAATTTATTCTAAACATACACGTTTATGAAGTGAGAAAATTTGATGGAAGCTTTCATGACAAACAAAATTATTTATTTGTGATAAACAAATAAGGAAAATATTAAATAATAAAATAATTAATAATTCAACGTTTGTGGCAAAACGCAAATGTACCATCACTTTCCAGCGAATAACATTGTTCTTATTCATATGATTTTGTGCTTTTTCCACAACATGTATTCATATTCAGTTTCAGTACTTTTGTTAATATGGAAAAGTAATTTCGCTAGAAAAGTTATCACATAATTAATGGTATATATATTCTTATGTGATAAACGATAAATTATTTACTGCAATGCAATTGTGTGGATCGTTTGATCCAAAAGAAAGATCTTGGTACAAGCGCTCGAAAATCTACTAACCACTATAAAATACAATCACTCCAAGCTAAATTTTAGCGATAACAGAAACTCAGAAAGAAAGATCAGCTAAAAGTAGAAACCTATGCAAACCAACAAAAGTGTAATGCTTATTTGATTATTGATATGAATGAAAACAATACGTTATCACAAATATTACATGACTCTTATGATATCATATAACATGATTATTAATGTGTAATTCATACAACACAACTACTATGATCGATGATCGGACCCACGCTACGTGAAACACTGTTTGTGACTAGAGTTTTTTTGGACTATTTGTTTGCTGTTGATTAATTTACCGCAGAGATAAGACTATTATATATTTATTGGTTTAGCTCATAGTTTATATTTGCTTTTATTGATTTATAAATTCCAATATTTTTTTTAATTTATTATTTGATTCCTACTTGATGAATTTTACTGGTTTTAAATAATTTAATTTTTAGTGAGAAATAAATAAATAAATGACAAATACATACATAATAAACAGACCGGTTATTGGTTGCATGCTGACGATCTTGAACTCTACAAATTAATAAGTTAACTTAATATCAGCAACAAAATATTTTTAAAACCTTAAACCTATGTACATATAAAACTGGTTGATAAACTAACTGTACAAGTACATACAGTACATACTCCCGTAATTGATGGATTTCCTTGTAACTGCTGGTAGCAAGCTTTATCGCCCGCCGTTCAGAATAAAAATATGAAAAAGTGTCTATTGTGATCTCCATGATACATACATATTATGTATTTGTATCCCAAAAAAGTTTATAAAAATTAGCCTATCTTCAAATGATGTTTAATTTTTTCATGCCGCCAGTAAAAGTAAAAACTCCCAAAAGAATCGTATGACAATATGTGAAAGCTAGTTGGGAAGGTCTAAACAACTTTTCGTCGTTCTGTGATTATATCCTAATTATCAACGGTCAGCAGCCCAGGATTTACCCTTAGGCCAACCAGGCCCAGGCCTGGGGCATCACGAAAAAAGGGGTAACAAAAGTAAGTAGAAGCAACTGAATCTTTATTGCTCATAAGAGCAAAATGGATAATAGATTTTCACAAATCTTCAAATTCGGCAAACGGCAACGCAAATGGCGAGAACTATCAGCGTGAATGGATTTTGTATTCCATCTCAAAAGAAGGGTTGTTCTGATTTTATTGTAAGCTATTTCCTGATCACAGTAGGCCAGGAATAACTTTTATAAATCGTGAAAGTTTTTCTGATTGGAAAAATGCGTATTTAATAGATAATCATGAAAAATCGAGCTCTCATAAAGAAGCGATGATGGATTACATTACACGTAGATCTCACCGCGGAATTAAGACAGATTTTGACAAACAAATGCTCATACTGGAAACATGTACTTAAAATGGTGGTTGCTGTTATTTGCACATTGTCTTAACCTGGTCTAGCATTTAGAGGATCTGAGAAAAATTTGGTTCATCAAATAATGGCAATTTTATGGGTCTTCTTGAATTAATAGCAAAGTTTGATCCTTTCTTGTCCACTCATATTTCAAAATTCGGACATCCTGGTTCAGGAGCAACTTCATATCTATCTAAAACTATATATGAAGAATTGATTGAAATAATGGCTCAAAAAGTTCGCGAGGAAATTATTAAACAAATAAATATTTCTGGGTATTTTAGCTTGTCTGTAGATTCTACGCCAGATTTGTCTCATGTGGATCAATTGAGTCTTGTTATGCGGTATGTTAAAGATGGCCAGCCTATTGAACGTTTTTGGTGATGCATTCTCATAGGTACTGGATCCGGTATTGCTAATCAAGTATTAAAGTATCTGAGTGAACATAACATATCAATTTTGAAATGCAGAGGGCAAACATACGACAATGCTCCAAATATGTCCGGTCAATATAAAGGGATGCAACAGCAAATTCTTCTGACAAATCCATATGCAGTCTATGTACCTTGTGCACCACACTCTTTAAATCTTTTTGGTCGCTTTGCTGTGGATTGCTGTCCTATCGCAGTTGATTTTTCTTCTGTCGTACAATCGCTTTACAATTTGTTTCTGCATCAACTAGTAGAATCAAGAGTTGTAAGGACTACAGTCTTTTGGGTACTGCAGTTAATTGACTAAAAAGACTAATTTCGTTCAGTACTTTAACTTACAAAAAGACTTTAACTGTAATCCGGGCAGTCGCAGTCAGTACTAAAATTTTAACTGTGCAGTTAATAAAAGCAGTTAATTGACTAAAAGTTAATTAACTGCAGTACTTTTTAACTGGTCTTAGTCTTTTTTAGTCAGATGAAAGTTAAAGAACTGGCCTGGTTTTGGTTTTAGTCAATAAGTCTTTTAACTGCAGTTAAGTTAAGTTAATTAACTGCGACTGAACTGACTGCATTACCAAAGTACTGCAGTCTTTTACAACTCTACGTAGATGGCAAACGTTAAAATCTGCTCTTCAAAATGATAATGGCAGCTACATGATTACACGAAAACGAATTCGCAAAAAAATGGCTAACGATGGTAAGGCTCCCGATGTAGATTTAAGCCCGAAGGATAAGTTTCGAATAAACGCTTTTTATATTATTATCGATAAGTTAAGAATACAAATGAATTCCAGAGGTCAAATATATAAAGAAATTTCTGAACGATTTGATTTTCTTTGCACAAGCAATGAAAATGTCAACGTTTTAGCCTGTGCCCAGCGTTTGGTGCCAAATTATCCGGAAGATTTAAATTCAGAACTTGCTGACGAGTTAATACAATTCCATCGTTATGTGATGCATACAAATGGCAATAATTTAGAATTTTTCAATCAAGTTAATTTATATAAGATTATGTGGGAAGATAAAATTACATCAGCGTTTCCGATAGACACGGCATTACTTTTATTTTTAAGTCTGATGGTGACAAATTGTTCTGCGGAAAGATCACTTAGTCAAAAAAACGCTTAAAAAGTCCTTGTCGGACAATGATAACGCAGGAAAGACTTGATGCACTATCTCTGCTCTGTATGAGAGTGATTTGCTTCATGAAATAGATTTCGATGAACTTATAAAAGACTTCGCTGCTAAAAAAACGAGAAAACAATATTTCAAAAATTAAGTAAAAATCTGTAAAAAAAAAATTCGTATACATATTATGTACACATTCTTGTAACTACCATTATAAATAAAATTAATTTTAGTTTTATGGAATTTGCTGTAATTTGTTTTCTTAAGTAGGTATTTAATTTTGTATGATGTAAACCATACAATATAAGAGAATATATGCAAAGGGGGCACCATTTACTTTTCAGGCCTAGGGCCCAAAAAAGCTAAATCCGGCGCTGACGGTCAGCAACACATTGACTACTGCCATGGCTATCCTATTTAATAGCCAGTTATGTTTTCAATGGTGCCATGGATATCAAAAATGATAGCCAGGTTTGTATTCATATAATGCTTTGTCTATCAAAATTGATAGCTACTAGAAACAAATTTCAATAAAAACTGAAAACCCCGGCACCCAGTGATGTGCTAGGTAAACTTGGTTTGAGCAATTTCACGAAAATAAAGATTGAACAGCCGTTTTTTTTTTTAAATGATAAAAAATATTTTTTTTTAATTTTTAATTCAAATAAGTAGCTATAATGTAATTCAAAATAAATTAATTTCTTTACAAAAATTTAACTAAAAATTAGTAAGCTTTTGAAAAATTAAATTTTTATCTTACGATATTTTTATCTTATTTTCAATGTTTTTATCTTATAGATATCTATAGTGTAGTTTAGGAACATATTGCAATATTTAGGAATTTTTTTGTTTTATTTTCAAAGGAACTAAAATTTTGTTGAGCTTGAAGTCTGATTTATGTTGCAAGTTGAAACAATCACGGTACATTTGGGGCTGTTCTGAACAATCTTCACAGAATGTATATGTTTGTTTTGCTTCTTTTCGAGCACAAACTTGACCTTTTTCTTTAGTTGTTTGGTTGTAGCAAGCATTACACTTTCTGCGATTTTTAGAACCAGAATCATTCACCCTGTCCTTTAAATCCGGATGCTTGGCTCTAGGTTGTTCTGGTCGAGATGAAGATGATGGCATATTGAGAAGTTCACCGACAAGTTTTTCTCTAAATTTGCGAATGCAAATTTTTGTTTTTGCGTTACATTTTTGTAAACCACCCAAGTGTTAACTACTGACGTTCCAAGCAACAGCTCAATTCCTAGTTTGCGGCTTTGTATATGAAAACTATAGTACTCTCATGGTGGAAGTCGAATGGGGCGACATCTAATGTATGCCGGCAACCCTTACTCTTTTTTTTTTGCGGAGAGCTTATAGATGTTTTAAATGATATTTATTGATATTTTTTGGATGCAATTATCCAAAAAATAGTCTCCTCTTGCTTCTACCACCAATTTTCGACGCTTAAAGACTCGCCAAATCGAATTTTACACCTCACATTTTGCAGCGCCACCACCAGGATCCGGGCAACCCTAAAAAAAACTCGCCATGAGAGTACTATAGTTTTCATATACAAAGGTTTGCGGTACCACTTCACTTTTCTGAGAGTTGTTGCAAAGGAACCCATTTGGTCGGACAAATCAATTCCAGGTTTGCCTTTATTGTATGCTAGAATGGCTTCAGGCTAAGTTGACAACCGTTGCGTATTCCTTCTTGGTCTTGTACCTTGAGGTGGATTAGAGCTTGTGGAAGGCTGGGCAACATCTTCTTGGATGCGTGCGGTGCGTCTGTTTGTTGGAAAGCATTCGAACATCTCTGGTGTCTTTCCATTTCAAAACCACGATTCCATCATTACCTTCCCTCGAAATAACTTCACCTCTTTTCAACTTCGCAAGAATGACTTCTTTTGGAAGGCTTCGCTTATTGGCTCTGAGGGTGACTACAACATGGGTCTTCTGTTGCAAGAAAGACTGAGCTAATTCGTAGCTAGTATAAAAGTTGTCTATGTAAAGACATCTTCCTTCATTGAGAAGTCCTTGGCAAAGTTCAGTAAAATATCCAATGAGTGAAAGCAAAACAAAAGTATAATGATGAAAAGAGTAAAAATATTTTTCCAGATTCTCTATGTGTACCCAGCCGTATGTTATGGCATACATACATAATGTATACCTCTCAAAAACTAGTTTGGTTGGTTTTGATATTTTTTTCGTATTATTCTACAATAAGAAAAATATAATTTAATTTTTGCTCAAGATTTTTAAAATAATAAGCATTTGAATCAATAGTTAAAATATGACACTTTTACCTTTTAGGTGTCTTAAGTTCATAGAAATTGGTCATACCTATTTGACTGATTTATATTTCTGTGGCGTTTGGTATAAATGAGATAACTCCAAAAATTGACTTTTAAAGCGTACGAAGTACGGCTTTTAAATTTTGAGTTTGGTATAAACCAGATATGTACCACTTATCTTATTAATACCAAACAAAATTGAGTTAAAAAAAATTGTGATATGTCCACTAGGATTGAGCTTATTTTGTCAATATCAGAATTTCTTTCATGCCAGGGCCTATAAATGTTAAAGGATAATAAATCAAAAATCTCTGCAAAATTTCATTGAAATATGTTAACACGTGCCGCCGAGCACTTGAAATTTCCCATACAAAATGTAAAGCGTTTTTCTAGTGTTTTACTAAAAAAAGCCATGAGGGCGTAATGCCGTAATAGTTAGTGGATAAAACTCAAACTTGGCACAGGTCTTAAGTATAATGTAAGGTATAAAAAAAATATTTTCATATTTTGTAAAAAAAATACCTAATTAAAAAAAAACAATAAATATGACTTATCTTTCACTTTTTGATCATTTCAAGCCTTTTTTAGAAAAAAAAAATTAAATTAAAGCTGTTAACGGTATATTTTGTGATTTTTTAAATTGCTTAATAAGCTTATCAACAGTTATTTACATATGTATAAGTTTTAGAAAAAAAAAATGAAATATTATTTAATGTATAAAAGAAAGAAATTTAAAGCATAGTTGAATATCAAACTTACATTTTAAGGTTGATTGTTCTTGTCTTTCTGCATATATCTGGAATTTTTTTTATATTCGTCGAGAACTATTTATTTTCTGAAGAAATATACTTTTTTATTAGTACTTAACATTCTTAAAAGAACTGAAATTAATTGTCAATTCTTCGATAAAGATCCGTCTAATTGGCAATTAGATGAAGACTTCCTGTTATTGTGAATTGATTATTATACCAATTACACTCTTTGTATAATTGTATTTTGACACTTAAGATGATTTTAATAAAATATATTCTCTTCTTCCGGTTGTAATTCAACTAAAACAACACGTCTTCTCTTTGCTGCTCTCTAAAACTATCCGAGTTTTGCGTCCACATCTCAACACTTCCAATACGATGTAAAATTTGTTAAAAATTTGAGGGTTGTCAACGATGTAGCTGAAGGACTCATTAGATTAATTTCAGAAGTAACCAAACTTTGAGTGCAGATGAAGAGCAAAAACAATACATTATTCAAGTTCTCGACGAATATAAGAAAAATCCAGATACAAACAAAAACACATGGCTCCAATCAATCTAAAAATGTAAGTTTGAATTATGCTTTGAATTTCTTTCTTTTATACCTAAAAAAAATCTGTGAGTCGGAAAAATGTCCGTTCCCATCGAATAGGGCAGAATGATATCCAAGATCTGCTGCCATTTATCGACCCGATTTGTCATATTTTTCACAAATTTTAAAACATACCCTTCTAATTCGCAAGAAGCGTATTCCTATATCAGTAATAGCGGTGCAAATTATGAACAGTAAACTTTTTTATTTCATTTAAGATGAATTCTGTTATTTGTTTTTTACTCGTATTACGATGAATAATTTTTCTTTAATTTAAAAAAGAAAAAATTAAGATAAGTGTTCTCAACATTGAATTCCTTTAGGTACCTACATATTTGTTTTATAAACCTATAAAAAAATTACGAAAAATAATCTTTTTTTTATGAACTTATCTAATTAAAGATAATGTGCTCTTAATTTTGAATTAGAATTATAAAATAAAATATTATAAAATTAAATATAAAATCTAAAAATAAATTGATTTTTATGATAACTGCCAGATTTTCTTATATTTTTTGTTAGTTTGCATTTGGTATAAACAGGATAACTGCCACAAAATCCTGAAATCGAGTTTTTTTATAAAAAAATTTAATGTACATTTGAAGTGCAGACTCATATATGCGTAAACTTAAAAAAATAATTCCATTATTTCCAAACAGTTTTTTACAATGCTTGAATAAACATTCAAATGCGTTTTCTGCAAAACTCAAAAAATGGAGTTATCTCATTTATACCAAACGCCACAGATTTGTTTGTGACCTAAAAAAATAATTTATTGATTCAAAAAAAAACAATTTCCAGTCACATTGGATTTTGGATCCATTGTGTATTTTATGTCATTCCATAAAAAAATATGAAAATTTACTCACCATTTGAGTTTCCCAAAAGTCCTCATTTTTTTCAACTCTTTCAACGTAAGGATCATATTATTTGCTGCTAGTCCAAACCGCAAAATCACAGACATTCATTTTTTGCAAGATTATACCTTATCCAATTATTGTGCCGGTGCCAACAATTAAAACTTGTATAGATATACATATTTTAATCCCTTAAGTATTATATAATCTTTAATTTATTAACTGTGCGAAAAATCTCTTAGCTCTTTTTTTTATGATAGATTAGGTATGAAATCCTTCCTTTTTACTACCCTCCTCATAAAAAATAGTTACCTGCATACCTGTTGCAAACCAATACAAAATTAGTTTGAATCTGAGGTTTTTGATACAAAAAAAATATTTTGCAATATTGCAATTTTAAATAAAGCCCAAAATTCCAATATGCCTGTTCATCTGTGTTAAAATTCAAAACTTATCTATTATTACATATTTCATCTAATTGAAACAAAACACGAAATATGGGCTGCAGCCAAGTTGGAATCATAGGCTCATAGCTATATTCAAAAATAGGGTTAAATATTGAAATTCTAACCAAATTGAAGTTTTTAGTCAATAACTACAAAAAATAAACGGTCGAGATACACTTTTTCCTAGAGATCAGAAATAATTGTCAACCTTTATTTTCAATAACTACATTTCTTTAGAAAGAATTTGGTTACGGTTTGAGATTTATTTAAAAAAAAAATAATTTAGGTTATCGGTTGACTTTTACTTTTTATTTTCAAAAATATCTCTCTATGGTTGAATTTTTTACGAAAAAAATTAATAGTAAAGGTCAACCTTTAACCTTTTTCGCTGAAAATAAATCAAAAATGGTTAATGCAAAAAGAAATTCGGTTGATGAAAACGTGTATCATAGCTTACAAAATACTAACGGGCATTCTGATTGATAAAATTGCAGATGAGATTTATTTTATTCCATCAAAAATAAAACTCAGTCGTGAACCGTTCCCTAAAAAAAAATAAAGGTTACTCTCAGACCTTGACCGAATTTTTTTTTTTTTGGTTAAAATTGAAGGTTATTAAGTGAGCATTTATGAAAAGCTCATCAAATGACAGGAGATAAATCAAAATGTTGGGATTTATTTCTGATCCTAGCTTTTTCCTATTATAGGTAGTAAAAAATTAAAAATAACAATGTTTTTTTTATCTGCATAAATATGCATGCATTTCTTATTTTTATTGATTTCAAGATTCAGAAACATTTGTTTGCTTATTTTGCAATTGCATGTTTCATCTACTAGTTACGTAAAGTGTAAGGTGAAGGATTTAAAATCATTCACAGGTCAATTTTGACCCAATGCTCTCACGCAGGTGTTCTCAATGAAAAAATGTGCGAAATATGGTTAACCCAGTGCTTTGTCACTTTATTGTATGATAGTAAAAATAAAGTTAATCTTTTGACTTTTCAAAATGCTTTAGCATGACTGTAAGTATTACCGTTATTTTTAAATATTTTTTTCTGTTTTAATTGATTTTTGTGAAAATTGCGCCTAACACCTAAACGGGGGAATATTTTGATAAATTAGCTTAAACTGCTTATTGGTGCCTAATTTTGTAGAAAAAGTACTTGACTGAGTGAATCAAATTTGGTATTTTTTAAAAGGTAATGAATATATCTTCAAATTGTTTGGATTAAATTTTTTAAAAAATGTGAAATTTTGAAAATACATTGACTTAAAAACATTTTAGGTACAGTTTTGCAATACGGTTTTTGACAAACCAACATTCTAAATTTAATTTCCATAAAAAAAATATTCCATTCTCTTGTATTTTTATGTAAAACAGCGATTTTTTGAAACCTCTGCATCTAATAAAATTTCATTAATTTAGCTAAGACACAAATCATTGGATTCTATTCTGTTCTCGAAATGACCGGTAGAGTTTTCATGGAAAATAAAACAAAAAACAAACAGTACGATGCACACAATTTGGCAGTATAGCTTTGTATATAAAAACTACAGTACTATCATAGCGAGTTTTTTTTAGGGTTGCAGAGGTCCTGGTGGTGGCGGTGCAAAATGTGAGGTGTAAAATTCGATTTGGGGAGTCTTTAAGCGTCGAAAATTGGTGGTAGGGGCAAGAGTAGACTATTTTTTGGATTATTGCATCCAAAAAATATCAATAAATATCATTTAAAACCTCCAAATGCAATCTCGTCTGTCATTTAGCCTTGCTGAGAGTTAGTGTTGTGAAATTTTAAGATTTTAAAAAAGTGAAAAACGTACTACAAAACTTATAAAAAAGTGAAATAAAAACCAATTTGAGTTGAAAATCGAAGCATGAAAACTTGTAAAAACTTGTATAACCGGAAAAACAAAAAGTTTTCATTTCACATGTAAGTCTTGGCTCATATTCCACAAAAAGTAACTTAAAGTGATGTTATTTAGGTAAATACGTTATCGTAGAATACTTTTTAATTGTTATTTCATGGTATTTTAAGATAAAAAAGCAATATTTTTCAAAATAAAAATATACTTTAATCATGTCATTTGTGCAATCTGTAATGTAAAATTAGAAATTTTAGTACAGGGACGGATAAGATTTTGTTGGTGATGGCAAGGCGCTAAGAAACGTTAAGCGCCCGTAGTGCAAAGTTATTTCTCCACGTTTTAGTTTGTATGTTTGTATGTAGTATGTATTGAAATAAATTATGATTTCAAATTATGTATTTGACTGAGGAAAATATCTGATGGTGTTTTTTTTTGTCATTAAAATTATACATAAAACTAAACACCATACTTTCATTTATCCATCTAAAATTCCTGTAAGAGCTAAGTTTAATTTTATTACTTCAAGTGTGCTTTGTTCGATATTATAATCCAGCCAGCAATAAACCCAAAAAAACTCATCCAATTATTTACTTACTTACTTACTTAAGGTGGCGCTACAGTCCGGGACGGACCTGGGCCTCAACAAACATGCGTCTCCAGCCAGCTCGGTCCCTAGCTAGCTGTCTCCAGTTTCGCACGCCAAGTTGGTTGAGGTCCTCTCCCACTTGCGTGCGCCACCTGAGCCGCGGTCTTCCTCTACTGCGCCGTCCCTCGGGATTGGATTCGAAGACTCTCCGGGCCGGAGCGTTGATGTCCATACGCTCTACATGACCCAGCCATCTAAGTCGTTGGACTTTGATTCGCTTGACCAGGTCAGTGTCGCTGTACAGCCCGTACAGTTCATGGTTGAATCTTCTCCTCCACTCACCATCTATGCAGACGGGACCAAAAATCACCCGGAGAATTTTCCTCTCGAAGCATCCTAAGACGTTCTCATCCTGCCTTGACAAGGTCCAAGCCTCAGCACCATAAATAATAACTGGGATGATAAGCGTCTTATAAAGGGTCACTTTGGTTGCTCGAGAGAGGACTTACTCAATTGCCTTCTAAGTCCAAAGAAGCAGCGATTTGCAAGAGTTATTCTCCGTTTAATTTCAGCGCTGGTGTCGTTGTCTGAATTAATAGCGGTGCCTAGGTAGACAAAATCCTCAACTACCTCGAAGTTATAGCTGCCTATGGAGACGTTTTGTCCAAGACGTCGCCGTTCTATGTCCTTTCTTGAAGACAGCATATACTTCGTCTTGCCCTCATTGACCACTAAACCCATCTTCTTCGCTTCCGTCTCAATACTCACAAACGCGCTACTGACATCACGCATTGATCTTCCAACTATATCAATATCATCGGCGTATCCGAGTAATTGGACAGACCTTTGGAAGATTGTGCCCCTGGTGTTGACGAGTGAGTCCAAGCCAAAACAAGAAATTACTGTGAGAAAATTCGACGTTGAACGGCTACAATCGCAAGAGATCGCCATGTCCTTCTCCGATCGAGTCTCTAACAACCTCTTAAGAAGTCCTATGCTGCCTGCATCAAGTATTGAAAACCAGTGGCAACATTGCCAAGCAGCCATCAGAGATGCCGCCTCTGAAGTGCTGGGTTTCACACGGCCACCACAGCGAAACCCCTGGTTTGACGACGAGTGCCGGCAAGCGCATGCAGCTAAACAACAGGCATACAAAGCGCGCTGCACAGGCGGACCAGAGCTGCTCGCGAGCTCTACGAGCAGAAGAGGAGAGAGGAACACCGGCTTCTCAGAAGGAAAAAGAGGGAGCACGAGAAGCTCGCGATCGTGGAGATAGAGGGATGTCACAACAGGAATGAGGTTCGGAAGTTTTACCAAAAGGTAAAAAAGACTTCCCAGGGTTACCGACCGCGAACCGAAGCCTGCAAAGATGATCAGGGGAACATCGTAGTAGAACCGCAGTCCATGCTGAGAATATGGAAAAACCACTTTTCCAAGCTTTATAACGGCGATGACGAATCGAATTCCGCTGTAAGGGAGATAGCACCATTCGACCTAGGCGACGCAGACCAACAATTCCGCCTACCCGACCTCGACGAAGTGAGGATAGCTATATCCAATCTTAAGTCCAACAAAGCTGCTGGGACTGACGGCCTCACTGCCGAACTGTTCAAAGCAGCAGGCGATGACTTGGTAAGGAGTATGCACCAACTCGTCTGCAAAATATGGTCGGAAGAAAGCATGCCCGATGAATGGAATCTCAGCATTGTTTGCCCAATCCTCAAGAAAGGAGACCCTCTGAACTGCGCTAACTATAGAGGCATCAGTCTCCTGAACATCGCATACAAGATCCTTTCTGCCGTACTATGTGAACGTCTGAAGCCGTTCGTCAACAACCTGATAGGTCCATATCAGTGTGGCTTCAGACCAGGAAAGTCCACCATCGACCAAATATTCACACTACGGCAGATCTTGGAAAAAACCCAGGAACTTCAAATCGATACCCACCACCTCTTCATCGATTTCAAGGCCGCGTATGACAGCATCTATAGGCAAGAACTGTATAGAGCAATGTCTAGTTTTGACATCCCTGCCAAACTTGTCCGTTTGTGCAGAATGACGATGGAGAATGCACCCTGCTCCATCAAGGTCGGACAAGATCTCACCGACGCATTTGATGTCAAAAAAGGTTTTAGACAAGGCGATGCACTGTCATGCGACTTCTTCAACATCGTTCTGGAAAGAATTGTGCAAAAATCCAATTATTTATTTGATCAAATAAATTTAACCAAATTAAAAAATCTTTTTTCTTTTAAGGCTTAATGATAACAGCTACGAGTATGTTCCTTTGTATGTGACTAAGTACTTCCCAGAAGATGAAACCCATATTTCAGTACTTTTAGCTACACATATTTTTACTTTTTTCTCGATATGTCTCTTCCTGTACTTTTTATTCAATAATAGTACTATAGGTTCTATATACAATGGTGTACTCTGTAATTATTATTTACGTTACTATGTTTTAGGTTGTTCTCATTCAAAATCATCATAAGATTTTCGTACTTGAATAATGAAGGTAACAAGTAGGTTGAAACCATTTGGTTTGATAACGCAGAATGGCGTTTCGATATACGAATATATTAATTTTCAAAGTCAAAATTTTGAAATTTTTTTTTAAACAAACTTTTTTTCAAAATTTCCATAATTATGTATTATTTTTTTCCTAATATTCAATGCTCCTATTAATTTTTGATGCAATTTACACTTTACATAACTAGTAGATGAAGAATGCAATTGCAAAATAACCAAACAAATGTTCCTGAATCTTGAAATCAATAAAAATAAGAAATACCTACATGCAAATTTTAATCATGCATTGGCATAAGAAATCCCATCCAAAAGTGCTGATAACGCACATCTAATATTGTTCCAAATTTCATCATTAGATGAAGATATTTTATTACAGCACATTCGTTCATCCAAACAAAACAAACAAAACAACAATGCAGCACCCAGGCAAATATCCTTCGATTCGGCGATTCAGCAGAACCTTTGTTGGCGATCGTAGCATCATTAGTTTAATTAGGTTACATTATATTTAAATGAATATTGAAGCCTTAGATTTGATTTAAGCTTGAACCAGAACGCAACTCTTAGTTGCACAACAATAAAAATCGTTTTAGGATCTTTTTTAAAAGATCCTCCGATCAATAAATTGTTTAATTGGCGCCCAAAGTGGGACAAGTTTTTAAAAAATCAAATCTCAAAAAAAGCTAAGAGCTCCTGCTAAAAAAAGTAACACGAAATAAGTAAAAAATATTACTACTTAACTATTTTCTTAAAGACCAGTTTCCTTGCTTTAAGAAAAGTTGCAGTATTTTATTAAATATGAACATTTTGTAAATGACGACTTCATTTGGTCTAACGACTGATTCAATTGCGAAGCACGCGATAAAAATTTTAAATTTATTCTAAACATACACATTTATGAAGTGAGAAAATTTGATGGAAGCTTTTATGACAATCAAAATTATTGGGGAGAGTACGATAACTCAGGCGACGAAGTTTAATGAGGGATTTGTATCAGGCCGACTCCACTTGATATCTGTATCGCCAACCAGATCTCTGACATTAAAATTAGAAGTTTTTTTTTTTCTTGACATCTCATTCGAGCAAGAGAGGTTAAAGTGAATTCATCTCTGAAAAACGTCAAACAATAAAAAAATTCTTCCCACAATTTTTCGGCTTTTGTGTAGAAATTCGTTTGTTTTTCAATTTAATAATAATTTGTTTTGTCAAAAGAATAATAATAATATGTAATTGTATACGGTTGGTTAAGGGCGATGGCGAAAACAATGCGTGAACATGGTGCAATTCGTACACTTAAAGCTCTGCAAGTGTTGGAAAATCTTGAAGAGTTAGAAATGAGCGAAGAGCAGGAAGCTAAACGGAAACATCGTTTTTGGATTAATCCTTTCCTTACACTAAGGGACGCCCATGACCTTGAGCAACATTTGCTCAAGGATTTACTCTGGGATCAAGGAGAAGACTATCAAAATTTCTGTAGGATGTCCATCGACAGATTTACCGCGGTTCTTATTCTGGTAGGAATGCAAGTAACTTTTTTTAGTTTGCTAATTTGAACCGTTTGCTAGGTTGAACCATTAATAAAAAGGCAAGACACGAGTATGCGATTTGCAATCACACCCAGAGTTCGGCTTGCGATTACTCTTAGGTACATTGGAACTGGTGACTCCTATAGATCGTTGGAGTTCTTATCAAGGGTGTCCCGCAAAACAATTTCAACTTTTGTTCCAAATGTGCTGAATGCAATATATAATACTCTTCAAAGTGAAAACATGAAGGTTGACCAAAAATTCAGTGCATTTGAAATGTTATGTTCTTTTTTAATTCATGAAATATTTTCCATTCAGGACTCCTACAACTGAAAGTGAATGGTTGCAAGTTGCCAACGATTTCAATATGTATTGGGATTTCCCACATACAATTGGAGCGATTGATGGGAAGCACATTCGAATTAAAGCACCGCCACATTCAGGCTCCGACTTCTATAATTATAAAGGCTTTTTCAGCATAGTTTTGCTTGCCATTGTGGATGCTCATAGCAAATTTCTGTACATAGATGTTGGAGGAAATTGAAGAGCGTCTGATGTAATAATTTTTAAGAACTGTACCATGGGATTGTTAAAAATTGTCTTAATATTCCAAATGCACAGCCATTGAAAGGGCAAGAAAGTCAAAAGACATACTTTTTTGTTGGGGATGATATATTTGCACTTGACAAACATTTAATGAAAGGTAAAGAACATTTAAAATAAATATTATTACTAGCAATAATTTTTTAATATTTTTGTTATGAAAGGTTTTGGCCGGAATTCAAAATTAACTACACAACAGGAAGTTCTAAACTGTAGGCTTAGTCGGTGCCGCCTGACAGTTGAGATAGCATTCGGACGATTGGCATCGAGGTTTCGAATTTTCCATCGTCCTATTGACTTGGGCTTGGAAACTTGCGAAGCTGTGGTTAAAGCTTGTTGTGTTTTACACAACCTTCTCTCGCCATTAATAAGGTCATCTCCTGATACTGAATTAGTTTCTGAAACTCTACCACAAACAATGTCACCTCTGACAACACAAGATCATTCCAACTATAAACACGCATCAAGAATTCGTGAAAATTTGGTGCGTTATTGTGTCACTGATGGAGACAAAAAATTAATAAATGAAAACATTTCTACGTATGTATCTATGCCTGTAAATTCTTTTTTACTTAATTTATAAGAAAAAAATATGTACGATGTGGTTGCACGAACTTGCTCTTAGCACATTGAAATCCGTTTAGGTGGTATAAATTTATTTTGTATAAGGTAATTCTATTAACGACACTTTGATACATCTTTGCTTCTTTACAATGAACACAATTTTTCAAAATCACTTATTTATAGTTAAATTATTGCTAGAATTTAAAGATAAAATAATTTTTAAAACTCATCAAATAAATCTGAGTTTATCATTGCACTTTGAAGAAGATCACTTCCTTCCACTGAGCTTGATAAGGATGAGTGCGAAGCTATACTTCTTCGCTGTAGCGACTGAATAACATGCCTTGACAGAACTTGTTGTAATTCAGCCATAGCTTCAGCTGCCTCGATGTTGCTTAATTCTTCCAGCTGACTGGCCACACTGGTACCAAAACTTTCATATTTAGTTTTTCGTTCTGCAAAAAAAGTTAAAAACCTTTGAAATACACAAAAAAGAAGTCATCTTATTAAGCAATTGTTTACCTGGCCGAGAATTTGTACAATGGCAGCTATGGCGTCCTCGTATCTTACACTTCGGGCGCTCGATGATGATGTGGATCCCCCTGCCAGCCCGATGACTGCTTCGCCGATGCTATTTGCATTGGTTTAGATGTTGATTGGGAAAGAGCAAGAACATCAGCAGTGGCCTGCACACTCTCCACAGCCTCTTCAGCCTCTACAGCCTCCATAGCTCTCTCAAGTGTATCGTCCTAAATTTTTTTTTTTCATTTATAATTTTTATGAAGTTGTTTATTACTTACCAGTGAGAAATTGTTCTGTGTTTTACGCAGCACAATAACTGCATCCAGGAATGAAAACTCACTGAAATAAAAAAGGTGAGACTCATAAACTTCCTCGTTTCCAGCACCAGAATGTTGAGAATCTGTAATTTTTTTTTTCAGGCACATAAGCTGAGCGAAGATTTTTAACTTTTTTTTTAACATCGATCACGTCCTTGTTCATTGCTTGGGATATGGATGCCCAAGCTTTGTTCTTCAAATCGTTCCTCTTGTATAGGTTGCTCTTGTAGTTCCACAAGCACTCCTTTTCCCTGTACAAATTTATCAGGAGCTTGGTTTCATTCTGGGAAAGTTTCCACTCACTCATGATTGTGCTGTTTAAAGATTTGTCAAAAACGCATTTCGTATAAAAATGTGTTATTACCTGATTTAATCCTTTTAAATATATGAATCTAATAAAAAAAAACTGCAAATGCCGACTTTTTTTAACACAGTAATTTTTTTTTGTTCGCGCCAAATGATTACTTGTCGGTTTGAGACACACAAAATAATGAAATTGAGATGTCATCCGCACACAAAAAAGGAAAAAAGAACTCAAACGTCAAATTTGATATCAGACATCGATGTCAAGACAAAATAGCAGAGAGAGATCGCTAACATCATATCATAAGATGAAACAACGCGACTCCATTAGACTTTTCATGTCAGGATGAGTATTCTGAGAGAAATTATCTCTAGTGGAGTCGGCCTGTATAGAACACGGCAATACAAGCATTTTTTACTATGGGAGAGGAGTCTATCTCCCCCGTTTAGGCGGTAGGGGCAATTTAAAAAATATGTACGTTAAATGAAAAAAAAATAATAAAAATAACGGTAATACTTACAACTAAGTATTATACGTTTGTTTAAAGCCAACATTCTACTCTATTAGCCAGTTTTTAAATCAAGTAAAAACTATGCATAGTTTTTGAAAAAAATTGTTTTAAACTCAAAATTTGGACAAAAAAAGTTTAAAAAATGTTTAAAATGTAATTTTTCAAAACTCTAAGATTATAGTTAAGGATGTCCTGGAAGAGGACTCCAAAAAAATGAGAACGCCAACCCCCCGAGGGGTTGGCCCAACGGTTCGACTTACTGTTAGTTTAATTTAAACGAATTTAATATGTTCGGAGAGAATTTATTGGTTACGATCGTCACTGTGGTCAAGAATAGACTGAATGCTCCAATCATTCGCCAACCACAGGTTTCCTTTGTTCAATGACCCGTTCCCACGAAATGTGCTGACCCGTTATTCTTGGTCTTCGCGTGCATCCAATATGGTGTCAGATATCCGGTCAGTGCGTTAACCTGGCGAGGCAAATAGTGTGCACCCAATAGGGTGTCAGATATCCGGCACATGCATTGGCATAGGCCAATGCCCCTTTGTAGTTATGTGAACCGTAATAACTGTTGACTCAGCTGGAAACGGTTGCGCATGTCTAAGGCCGGGTATCTTGGATGGTGATAAGTGATAACTTTATCTACTATTATTTTTTTTTTTGAGTTCATTGCTCTTATTTGTTTTTGATCAAAAACTGAATACTAGATGATTTTATGTCTTCTAGTTCTTGATAAAATTGAAAATTACCAAAAAAAATATTTTAATAAAATTATTTTTTCCTTGCTTGAGTATTTATGTACGTAGTCTTATTTTGATAGTAATAATCGAATATGGATTAAGATATACCTAGGATAAATTAATTTTTCTTAAATCCAGCTTATTTAAATGCAAAAGAAACTTTGCATATGCACCCCACCCCACCTTCCACCCACCCCAAATCCCATAGTGAGCCCAAGCAGGGGGGTTGCATCACCCATTAACACCTGGGTGTGGCATACACCCAACCTCGCACCTACCCCAAATTCTACAGTGGGCCCAAGCAAAGGGGTTGCAGGGGGCAGCATGCCCCCCATACACACCCCTCTGTTGCATACACCCAAACTCGCACACACCCCACCGTTACATATACCCAAACTCGCACCCACCATTATTACTATCAAAATAAGACAACTCAAGCAAAAAAAACATAAATAACTTAAAATAGTAGTTGTGGTTATTTTCAATTTTCTCAAAAACTAAAAGGCGTAAAATCATCTAGTTTTAAGTTTTTGATTGACTATTAATAAGAGCAACAAATTATTAAAAAAAATTATTTATAAACATATGGTTTTGAAATATTGAAATTAAAAATTTTCTTTTAACTTTTTTTTACTCAAATTTTGAGTCTAAAATTAATTTTTCCAAAAACTATGCATAGTTTTGACTTGATTTAAAAATTGGCTTTAAAAAAAGATCTTGGTACAAGCGCTCGAAAATCTACTAACCACTATAAAATACAATCACTCCAAGCTAAATTTTAGCGATAACAGAAACTCAGAAAGAAAGATCAGCTAAAAGTAGAAACCTATGCAAACCAACAAAAGTGTAATGCTTATTTGATTATTGATATGAATGAAAACAATACGTTATCACAAATATTACATGACTATTATGATATCATATAACATGATTATTAATGTGTAATTCATACAACACAGCTACTATGATCGATGATCGGACCCACGCTACGTGAAACACTGTTTGTGACTAGAGTTTTTTTGGACTATTTGTTTGCTGTTGATTTAATTTACCGCAGAGATAAGACTATTATATATTTATTGGTTTAGCTCATGGTTTATATTTGCTTTTATTGATTTATAAATTCCAATATTTTTTTTAATTTATTATTTGATTCCTACTTGATGAATTTTACTGGTTTTAAATAATTTAATTTTTAGTGAGAAATAAATAAATAAATGACAAATACATACATAATAAACAGACCGGCTATTGGTTGCATGCTGACGATCTTGAACTCTACAAATTAATAAGTTAACTTAATATCAGCAACAAAATATTTTTAAAACCTTAAACCTATGTACATATAAAACTGGTTGATAAACTAACTGTACAAGTACATACAGTACATACTCCCGTAATTGATGGATTTCCTTGTAACTGCTGGTAGCAAGCTTTATCGCCCGCCGTTCAGAATAAAAATATGAAAAAGTTTCTATTGTGATATCCATGATACATACATATTATGTATTTGTATCCCAAAAAAGTTTATAAAAATTAGCCTATCTTCAAATGATGTTTAATTTTTTCATGCCGCCAGTAAAAGTAAAAACTCCCAAAAGAATCGTATGACAATATGTGAAAGCTAGTTGGGAAGGTCTAAACAACTTTTCGTCGTTCTGTGGTTATATCCTAATTATCAACGGTCAGCAACACATTGACTACTGCCATGGCTATCCTATTTAATAGCCAGTTATGTTTTCAATGGTGCCATGGATATCAAAAATGATAGCCAGGTTTGTATTCATATAATGCTTTGTCTATCAAAATTGATAGCTACTAGAAACAAATTTCAATAAAAACTGAAAACCCCGGCACCCAGTGATGTGCTAGGTAAACTTGGTTTGAGCAATTTCACGAAAATAAAGATTGAACAGCCGTTTTTTTTTTTTAAATGATAAAAAATATTTTTTTTTAATTTTTAATTCAAATAAGTAGCTATAATGTAATTCAAAATAAATTAATTTCTTTACAAAAATTTAACTAAAAATTAGTAAGCTTTTGAAATATTAAATTTTTATCTTACGATATTTTTATCTTATTTTCAATGTTTTTATCTTATATCTATAGTGTAGTTTAGGAACATATTGCAATATTTAGGAATTTTTTTGTTTTATTTTCAAAGGAACTAAAATTTTGTTGAGCTTGAAGTCTGATTTATGTTGCAAGTTGAAACAATCACGGTACATTTGGGGCTGTTCTGAACAATCTTCACAGAATGTATATGTTTGTTTTGCTTCTTTTCGAGCACAAACTTGACCTTTTTCTTTAGTTGTTTGGTTGTAGCAAGCATTACACTTTCTGCGATTTTTAGAACCAGAATCATTCACCCTGTCCTTTAAATCCGGATGCTTGGCTCTAGGTTGCTCTGGTCGAGATGAAGATGATGGCATATTGAGAAGTTCACCGACAAGTTTTTCTCTAAATTTGCGAATGCAAATTTTTGTTTTTGCGTTACATTTTTGTAAACCACCCAAGTGTTAACTACTGACGTTCCAAGCAACAGCTCAATTCCTAGTTTGCGGTACCACTTCACTTTTCTGAGAGTTGTTGCAAAGGAACCCATTTGGTCGGACAAATCAATTCCAGGTTTGCCTTTATTGTATGCTAGAATGGCTTCAGGCTAAGTTGACAACCGTTGCGTATTCCTTCTTGGTCTTGTACCTTGAGGTGGATTAGAGCTTGTGGAAGGCTGGGCAACATCTTCTTGGATGCATGCGGTGCGTCTGTTGTCTGGTGTCTTTCCATTTCAAAACCACGATTCCATCATTACCTTCCCTCGAAATAACTTCACCTCTTTTCAACTTCGCAAGAAGGACTTCTTTTGGAAGGTTTCGCTTATTGGCTCTGAGGGTGACTACAACATGGGTCTTCTGTTGCAAGAAAGACTGAGCTAATTCGTAGCTAGTATAAAAGTTGTCTATGTAAAGACATCTTCCTTCATTGAGAAGTCCTTGGCAAAGTTCAGTACATACATTTTGGGCCAGTCCGATTTTTCTTTCGCCTGTAGCTGATTTTCCAGTGTAAACTTTGAGGGCCCAAGTATATCCATCAGTGGAACATAGTTTGAACAGTTTCACTCCATAGCGCTGAGTTTTATTTGGTATGTACTGCCTAAATACAAGACGACCTCTCCATGGCACTAAAGTCTCATCAATAACAAAATCTTCCCCAGGGTAAAAAAGAGCTTTGAAGTTGGTCTGAAGATGATCAATCAGTTTTTCAATCTTGCGCAGTCGATTGGTTTGGCTACTTGTTTCATTGTTTTCAAAATGAAGCATCGAAAACAAGGCCTGGAAACGATTTCTGGACATAATTCTCCTAGGTAGAGCCATGTTGTATACGCCTTTTGTTTCCCAATTGTCTTCCATGTGGCCAAGAGGTACTAAGCCCATCCACATCATTAGTAGGAAAAATTTCTTCATTTCTACCGAATCAGTTGGAATCCACTGGTTCATCTGACCATGCTTTGATCTTCGTTTGGCTACTATAGTTTGTTAGCAAAACGGTTAGTTTCGTCAACAATGAATTTGATGACCCCTTCGTCCACAATGTGTGAATATATATCATTAGGTGAGACTTGATCCGAAATTTCAATTTGAAGCCCTTTTTCCCCGACGAACTCGAAAACTTTGTGCCTACCCACATACTCAGTCCACTGATGAAGATTTCTTCACCATTTGATTTGTGTGTGACCTAAAAAAATAATTTATTGATTCGAAAAAAACAATTTCCAGTCATATTGGATCCATTGTGTATTTTATGTCATTCCATAAGAAAATATGAAAATTTAGTCACCATTTGAGTTTCCCAAAAGTCCTCATTTTTTTCAACTCTTTCAACGTAAGGATCATATTATTTGCTGCTAGTCCAAACCGCAAAATCACAGACATTCATTTTTTGCAAGATTATACCTTATCCAATTATTGTGCCGGTGCCAACAATTAAAACTTGTATAGATATATGTACATATTTTAATCCCTTAAGTATTATATAATCTTTAATTTATTAACTGTGCGAAAAATCTCTTAGCTCTTTTTTTTATGATAGATTAGGTATGAAATCCTTCCTTTTTACTACCCTCCTCATAAAAAATAGTTACCTGCATACCTGTTGCAAACCAATACAAAATTAGTTTGAATCTGAGGTTTTTGATACAAAAAAAATATTTTGCAATATTGCAATTTTAAATAAAGCCCAAAATTCCAATATGCCTGTTCATCTGTGTTAAAATTCAAAACTTATCTATTATTACATATTTTATCTAATTGAAACAAAACACGAAATATGGGCTGCAGCCAAGTTGGAATCATAGGCTCATAGCTATATTCAAAAATAGGGTTAAATATTGAAATTCTAACCAAATTGAAGTTTTTAGTCAATAACTACAAAAAATAAACGGCCGAGATACACTTTTTCCTAGAGATCAGAAATAATTGTCAACCTTTATTTTCAATAACTACATTTCTTTAGAAAGAATTTGGTTACGGTTTGAGATTTATTTTAAAAAAAAAATAATTTAGGTTATCGGTTGACTTTTACTTTTTATTTTCAAAAATATCTCTCTATGGTTGAATTTTTTACGAAAAAAATTAATAGAAAAGGTCAACCTTTAACCTTTTTCGCTGAAAATAAATCAAAAATGGTTAATGCAAAAAGAAATTCGGTTGATGAAAACGTGTATCATAGCTTACAAAATACTAACGGGCATTCTGATTGATAAAATTGCAGATGAGATTTATTTTATTCCATCAAAAATAAAACCATTGAATAAATATAAATAGAAGTGACACCTCAGAGCTCAAAGCGGCACCGGCTACGTGTGGCAAATTTGAGAAACAAAAAAAAAAGATGTGGGGTTTTCATGAACACAAACCAATTTTCAACGGGATATTTATTTATTGAATTTTAAATTTGTGCCTTTCCGTATCCATAGAGATTTACTTCTGTTTTGATTTTTTTTTCAAATTTCAATATAGGTTCATGAATTATAAATGTGTATAGGTAGTTTTCTTTAGGGGTATGGGTTGTATTTTATTATTTTGTTTCATGTGTCGATATTTCTTTGTCGGAAAATGAATGTACATTTTTGCCTATTGAAATGTAAACATAAGAAATTAATTGAAGATTGTTTGTTTACTTGATTTGTAAATATGTTTTTAGACACCTAGTTTTTGGTGTAGATTATTTATTATTTTTTGAACAAGGAGATTAAAAGCAAATCGAACACATTTTTTACTCAGAAAAATACCTAATGTTAAAATAACGTTAAAATAATGCATTATATTCAGATACACATCAGATTTTTTATTATTTTACAGATTAACAATATAGGTCAGAAAATTGTATCTACCATACACCTTTTTTCTGTGTGGATAACGGTTTTCCCGCAATTTATTTGCTTAAATAACTTGATTTAAGTAATGTTAAATATGAAAAAAAAGAGAAAGATGATGTTTAAAGTGATGTAACATATATGTACATAATTGAATCATACCTAGAAAAAGCTTTGGTTAAAATGTGGGTGTAGTAAAATAATTGACGAATTGCTGGGAGATCACTTTTAAAAAATTTGATTCATGTAAAAGTATTTGGTAGATAAGAAGATATGAAAAAGAAAATAATGTAAATATACTCTAAGAAAGATGCCTTAGATGGAAGACACTTGTCTGTGCAGGATGCAAGGCTTAAACGTTATAAATGTAACTGCATACGTAGGTACATATGTAGTTAAAAATAAGTTCTTCATTTGACTTTAACTCAAACAAACACCAGAATCCCTATAAGTTTGATACCGATAGACAATCCCGTTGTACGCCAACTTTCACAAGGATTGAGAACAATCCGTAGCTCGGAACCCACTTCCATGGTAAAACCATCTCTGCCTTCCCTCCATCTACTATATAATGTACTACTATAATCTCTCTTGTAATTAAAGGCCCTCACTCAGATCAAGGCACATTGGGCCCTACCAATAATCAAATTTAGTGACGATTTAATATTTCTGTGAAATGGACCATATTGAAAAGAGCTCTAAATAATAAACCGTACATTGTATGACCTTAATATTTAAGTGGACAATAAATAATGAACCATATATGCAATGGCTTTCAAAGAAATACCATGCAGTGTTTGGTTAAGTATTTAGGATCCATGGTTAATTTTTTCGAAATATTTAAGTCGTTGCTAATGTTGATTACTGGTAGGGCCCATTATGTCCCTACCTAACTAATGTACTACATAACTTTCGTATCAAAAAAAAAAAATCAAAACACAAATGCAACCCTGTTTTGATTTTTAATTTAGAATTAAAATAACGAAAATTTTTATAGGCACATATTCAAATATATACATACATACATACATACCTACATTCATAAATATTTGAAAATAAATTATTTTGAAACAAACAAATAATAATTTGAATAATAGAAAACAAATAGAACAATCGTTGCCGTAGAAACGTAGATAAACAACAAATTTTCAAATTGAGAAAAAATCCCTTTCGAATACACAACTCATTTATAATTAAGGAAAAATTTTCTTATTGAATATCCAGACCTATTATATTTTTTCAAGCGATGGTGGCGGCACCGACCAACCATAGTGGCGATTTTCTGAGTGAGACCTTCTATTTATATTTATTCAATGATAAAACTCAGTCGTAAACCGTTCCCTAAAAAAAAAATAAAGGTTACTCTCAGACTGCTGCCACCGGTTTGTGGCGAGGTAGTGAATAACGACCTCATTACCTCAAACCAAGGTGACGGGGCGTCTCATCCGAAAGGATCTGAAAAAATGGGAGTTGACACTCCGGGAGTGGGATCCCTGCTCAATCTGCTGCTCAATCCCATGGTGGAGCTGCAGTTCTGAACAAGAACTCCAACTCGGCCAAGAGAACGAGCAAATCAAGGTCAAAACCGTCCAACGAGCGTCGTCGTGCAAGGCGGATCATCGAACTCGCAGCTGGAAAAGCCACGGGGGAGAGAAGTCGCACTGAGCTCGGCAAGCTTAAATGGGCACAAAATATAATGGAGAAGACCAGCCTAGACGCTATGTCGAAGCGCGAAAGGTCTTTCGAAGGCGATAAACCTCATCCCAAAAAGACGAAGGTGGGGGATGGCGTACCATCGGCACCTCGTATTGGAGAAAGATTTTCTGATGTGGTCGGAGACAGGCTCACTGTTGCGGTCATCGACAGGAGCAATCTAGATGGCAACATCTCTGCGGAGCGTTGGGTGGACGTCAGGGCTCACCTCGGGCTCAGGTTTATACCTGTGCTTGAGTCGAATCCGGGACCTCTAAGCGATGGAGGTTGGTACCAAAATAGGGTCAAACTCGTCGTTTGCGAAGACCAGAGATCGTTGCATCTCTATAAGCTCGCTGTGGGTGGCTTGGGTGACGTCACAGAGATGGTTCTCCGACTGATCCAATTCAGCAATCTTTCTCTGCCCACTCAGGACTGGAAAGTCCCAATAATCGAGAAGGAGCCGATGGGGCGTTATCGTTCAGCCCTCGTTATTCTAAATAAAGAGTCCCTGGATCCTCTGGCTGCAAACGGGGGAGTCATCCAGTATAGTTTTGACAGCCTTGTGCTCAAAATTTATAAGAAAGACGAGGAGATGGCAAGGCTTGCAGGTCATAAGGTTTGAGTCTGAGATGGAGGAAGTGGGCATATGCACCGCACTTTCAGAAATGGAGGTAGATGCATCATGCCGTTCTTCTTCCTCTCTCTCTGAACAGCCGTCATCTTCGAGAACAGATCCCGAAAAGGGATCGATACCAACCTCAGTGTCCGCAAAGGACACGAAGAAATACACTGTGTCCGAAGAGGACGCAAAGGATAGGAACGTCGACAGTCTTTCAGACATGGAAACTGACGACGATACGATTGAGGCCCTTCTTTCTAAGGATGAGTTACTAAACTCTACCTCAGAAACGGAGGACCTTAACGCCACAGTGGTGGAGGTTGATCGTACTGGTTGTAGCAATGCTGCAGGTGGTACAGATTAACCTCCAACACTCCATAAAGGCTTCGGCCGAACTGCTTCTCCGACTAAGCAAGTCCGGAGAGGACATAGTCCTGATCCAAGAGCCTTCGATTGGAAAATTTTTGGTGAAGGGCCTCGGGACGAAGAATTATTCTCTACTGTATGCCACGGATAAGGGTGAGCCTAGATCCTGTATACTAGTAAAGAAAACACTAAAAGTATTTTTACTACCTTATTACAGCGACCGTGATAACACAACCGCTAGACTGCAGACTACCAGCGGTATATACTGGATAACGTCAGCATATCTAGGCCACGATCTTGGGCCGCCACCAGGGGAGACATTGACAAAAGTGATCGCAGAAGCAGCCCGTCAAAAAATAGATCTCCTAGTTGGAAGTGATGCAAATGCTAATCATACAGTTTGGGGGAGTACGGACATAAATGAAAGAGGTGAGTCACTTTTTGATTTTATACTAAGTACCAGTCTCCTTATTTGCAACCTACCTTTGTCACTAAAAATCGACAAGAGGCATTGGACATTACCCTTTCTTCTCAAACTATTTACCATCAGATTAGAAATTAGAAGGTATCGAAAGATCATTCGTTCTCAGATCATAGGTACATCCAATTCAGTATCGATGATAAAGGCCCAAAACCCACGGGTTTTCGAAATTACAGGAAAACTGATTGGGTGAAATATAGGGAAACGTTCATCACGTGTTATAATTATCAGGACCAAAATTTCCCTTCCAATACTGATGGTCTTGACCTAGAAGTCAACAATCTTACTAAAGCTCTTAACAATACCATGGTTAACTCCTGTCCTCTCACAATAATAAGGGGAAAGAAAAAACCGCACTGGTGGAATAAAGAGCTGGAATCACTCAGGAAAGACTGCAGGAAGTCTTTCAACCGAGCTAAACTAACAAGGTACCCATCAGATTGGGACCTGTACAAAGTTTCATTAAAAACGTACAAGAAACAACTACGGAAAAGCAAAAGATCCTCATGGAGGAATTTCTGTAGTAAAATTGAAGACACCTCAGAGTCATCTAGACTTAGGAAAATCCTCTCTACTAACCCAACCATGCCGTGATCCCTAAAAGACTATAACGGTGGTTGGACTAGCTCATATGAGGAATCACAAAACTTGCTACTAGACACTCATTTTCCTGGTAGCACGGTTTCAATAAGGGACCTGCATCACCGTCCTAACCAGATCTTACATAAGAGTAATGGTCTTATCTCCAAGGACAGACTAATATGGGCAATAAACAGCTTCGATCCATACAAATCACCAGGGCCAGATGGTATCATACCCGCCGAACTACAACACGTCCTAGATATCATGCTGCAAAAGCTAGAAATAATAATATAAAGCTGCATAAGCTTCTCATATATTCCGAAGGCCTGGAGAGAAGCAAAGGTGGTTTTTATTCCCAAAGCGGGAAAATGCTCTCATGTCACTCCAAAGGACTTAAGACCTATTAGTCTATCATCCTTTCTACTTAAAACTCTAGAAAGGATGATAGATATACATTTAAGACATGAAATAGCGCCCTGTCTGATCTCAAAGGCACAACATGCCTATACGAAGGGGAAATCGGTGGAAACGGCTCTACATTCTCTGGTTAGCACCATTGAATACTCCCTACACTACAAAGAATACACTCTAGTCGCATTTTTAGACATAGAGGGTGTGTTTAATAATGTCAGGAACTCAGCAATCATGAATTTTCTAGACAATCTCAAAATAGAAGACCCGATTAAAATGATAATTGACATCATGCTTAGCAGCAGAATTATCATTTCTGAGTTGGGAAACTTCAAAACACGTAGAGCAGCCAACAGAGGGACCCCTCAAGGGGGAGTCTTATCACCTCTCCTATGGAACTTGGTAGTAAACGAACTGCTACTAGACCTAGAGGGGGAAGGCTTTAAGGTTACAGCCTACGCGGATGATGTGGCAATTGCCGTATCAGGCAAGTACACACAAACCCTCCCTGAACTGCTACAAACTGCTTTAAACAAGCTAATTAACTGGGCCAATGGATGTGGACTGGATATAAATCCCCACAAAACGGAACTTGTCCTATTCACTAGGAAATACAAGATTCCAGAATTCAAACCCCCGACAATTAAAGACGTAACACTTACTCTATCCGATCAAGCCAAATATCTAGAACTGATTTTTGATAAAAAACTGACCTGGAAGCTCAATATCGAAGAAAGAGTTAAAAAAGCCAGTTTGGCACTCTTTTCATGCAAGAAGGCCATTGGTGGCAAATGAGGATTCTCTCCTAATATTGCTCACTGGCTGTATACCTCGGTCATAAGACCAATACTTACATACGGGGTGATAGTATGGTGGACCGCACTGGACATAAAGATAAACTTGAACAAGCTTATCAAAGTCCAAAGGTCAGCGAGTATATGTATAAGCGGAGCGCTAAGGTCAACCCCTTCGGACGCCCTGGACATACTACTAAATCTTACACCCCTGGACATTTTTAGCAAACAAGTAGCGGTAAACTCAGCTACGCGTTTAAAAGCAACCTTGCAGTGGCCTAACAATCAAATTGGCCACACTATCATTCTAAACAATTTCGAATTTATTCCAGATTGCTTAGACTACACCACACCTCAATTGGTGTTCGAAAATAATTTCCAGACCTCTGTTCCATCCAGAACTGCATGGGAGGACAGGAGTCTTCTGGACAATGAATCTTTGCACTTCTACACTGATGGTTCAAAAACCGACGATGGTGTAGGAAGTGGTATTTTCTCGGAAAAACTGAATATCAGTCTTTTCTTCCGCCTACCAGACCACTGTAGCGTGTTCCAAGCGGAAATTCTGGCGATTAAGGAAGTTCTTTCTTGGCTCAGAGAAAACGTAATATCCAACACGGATATTCGGATCTTCTCAGACAGCCAAGCGGCTATTAAATCTCTTGCCCATGTCTCCTCAAAATCAACCACGGTCCGAGACTGCCAATCATCTCTGAGGGAGATGTCTGGGCAGTTTGATATTCACCTCATTTGGGTGCCGGGACACAGAGACATTCAGGGCAATTGCAGGGCGGATGAACTCGCCAAACAAGGAACAATCACTCCTCTGCAACCAGAAAGGAACAATATAGGCATGCCTTGTGCGTATGCCCTTCGGCTTGAAGAATGCGCCGGCTGTCTTTCAGAGGTATATTCATAATATTTTTAGAGACTTGATTGATGATGGCTTAATTATCATCTATATGGATGACATCATCGCTAGGACAATTAATTTTGAATCACATTTGCAGCTAGTGGCGAAAGTTTTACCTAGAATGAAAGAAAGTGGTTTAGAACTAAGATTGAATAAATGTAAGTTTGGCTACAATGATATAGAATATTTAGGCTACCGTGTGAATTCAGAAGGAATATGTCCAAGTGACTCACACATAGAGGCCATTCGGGATTACCCAGCAAAGAGAAGTAAAAGCGTGCTTGGGTTTATTTTCTTATTTCAGGAAGTTCATTCCCAACTATGCAAGAATCGCCAAGCCCTTACAACAATTAACTCATGATGGGGCACAATTTGTTTTCACCGATGAATGCGAACGAACATTTAACGAACTCAAGAGAAGACTATCTCTGGTACGGTTCTCTCTATCTATGACTCAAAGAAAGAAACTGAATTGCATTGTGATGCAAGTTCCGCTGGTTTTGGTGCTGTGCTTTTGCAACGACAGTCAGATGGAAAATTTCATCCAGTAATGTACTTCTCTAAAGCCACAACTACCTCCGAAGTGCGGTGTCACAACTTCGAATTAGAGACATTGGCAGTTATATATGCCCTACGACGTTTTGATGTCTATTTAGATAAAATCCCGTTTAAAATCGTTACGGATTGCAACTCGTTGATAATGACGTTGAATAAAAAACAACTTAATAAAAAAATTGGCAGATGGGCGTTAGAGTTAGAGAATTATAATAATACAACTCAGCACCGAGGGGGTGTAAATATGTCATACCGCTGAAACTGCTCATCCTTTAGGATCCTTATGTAGTTCTATAAGCAAAAATGTTGAAACTCCCGATTATCATTGTAGTGTAGTGCATGCTGTAGATTCTGATGAGATAGATTTTCAAATTCAAATTACTCAAAATCGCGATGAGACTATAAAGCAGCTGCGAGAACAGTTAGAGAAAGAAGCGGTAGTAAGTTATGATCTAGTGGATGGATTAGTTTTTAGAAAAAACTAGCAAACCCGGCGAACTCCGTTTCGCCACCAGATGGCTTCATTTTTTGTAACATTTCGTTTGGGGATTAAAAAAGAACAATTTTTTTTGTTTTATATTTAAAAAGGAAAAACTTTATTCCATTTCACAACAGTAATGAATTCATTTCGATTACAAAAAATGAAGTGTAATTAAGTTGAACTTCTCTAAGTAAAAAATGGAAGTGAATCCAAAGTAAATATTGAATCGAAGCGTTATACCTTACGCGTCCGCAAATTATCTGTTTCATTGAAGTGCTCTTTGGTAAACCACATTTTTTGTTTTTTGGTCTGACGTTAACACAAACAAAGCGGACGGTTTCCCAAGTCGTGAACACGCAACGTATCGCGGTGGATTCAAATTACGCAATATCATAATAACTGAACCAACTTTGAACTGCAAGTTATGTGGTGGAAATCCTGGTTGCTCCAGAGAGTTCAAAACTCCGTTGGATAATTTGCTACATCATCGTGATTTGTTATGGAATCAACGGATTTGTATGTCACCAAAGCGCCATCGATTTTTGATTGAATGGTGAAATTCAGTGCGTGTATATCATTATTCTTTGCGACGGGAATCGCTCGTTGACTTAACCAAGCATAATTCTGATAATTCTCAATAATGTTTGGGAAAACATTTTCAATAAGAGCTAATTGAGAGTTTACAAATCGGCAAAAGTCGTTGGTAAGAGTAATTAATCCAGTTGTCGTATCAACTGGGACTTTTCCATTTCCAACAGCTAACAATTGTTTGGAAAATTGTGCAGCACTTTGATCATTTTGAAGTTGAACTCTCATATTAGTGGTAAGCGATAATGGCAAACAAGATAGAATAATTAATTTATTTATTTTTGAAGAATACGGTGTGACTTCTGATCGTGTGGTGTGTGGTGTATGTGTAGTTGTTATGTATGTGTTGCAATTGATTGTGTTGGTGTGATTGATTGGTTGTATGTGTTGTATCTTTTACCTTGCAAGTCGGCATGAAGCCGCCTTCTCGAATGATATTAGCTCCAAAGGAAGTCATGCGAAAGCAGTTATTGTGTTCAAGGATGTGTTGAAGAAAATGGTTGGAATCGGGATCAGTTCCATCGAACAATGGCTGTAGTGGTGTAGGTAATGGATCCAGTTTGACTTTTCCACTTGCGCAGCACAATCCAGCCGTTTCTCTTTTGAACTTTAACGCATTGCAATATCGGCATACAGTCGTCATTGGTCCAATATCTAAATTGTCATTATCACTGTAGTTTGCAGTGGGATCATATTGGAATGCCAAGCGATTGTATGATGCCAATGATCTTCGTGTGCTCACGCGTTGTCTCAATCGGGCATTTTCTCTTATTATATTTTGTGTTTCCTCGCTTAAGTTCTGTGAATACACTTGTTGCTGGCTTGCATGTCTTGTGCGGCGGCCGATGTTCGCACGTCGTCCTCTCGGCATTTTGGATTATGGACAGACTGGTGAATTTAACCTCGAATGCACGATCCACATAATTTACACAGTTCAACTTACCACCTTAACTACAAATGCCTGCTATTAAAGCTGAATAAAAATTTACACAATACGCGTGATTGATTTGATGGTTTCCAGTTGAACTGTTAGGGAACGAATAACTTTAACCTCAATTTTACAGTGAGCACAATACCGGATTGAAGTTAGCATTTGAAAGAACGTGCGCCTAATAAATGTCACATGAAATTAACTGAGCAGAGCACAATGAGTAGCTGTCAAACAGTGTTTCACGCACCAGTGCCATCTAAATAAAATGAAACGTACTTATTTTCGTGAGGGATACTAACACACCACGTACTGGCGCCGTTGTAGTACATGCTATGTATCAGAGATGGCGCTTTATGTGAAAAATGATTTTCCCTGTTTTCCTGCTTTTCTCTTGAAATTTTTCCTGAATTTTCTTTGCTATAAACCTCACGGACCCCGAGACCTTTCCAAAGAATACAAAACCGTGGAAATCGTTTCGTGCGTTCTGGAGTTATGTATAGCGTCAGGAAGTAAAACCCGACTTATTTTTATATAATAGATAATGCTGGAGTGTTGCAGCTATTCGTTTCAAACGAGATGGAGGGCAATGTGATAAGGCTAGTTCACGAAAAAATCGGTCACTTAGACGTTGGGAAGACATGCGATCAGTTGAAGAAAAATTATTGGTTCCCAAAAATGACGGAAAAAGTCGAAAAGTATATACAAAACTGTATCCGCTGTATTATGTGTTCAGCCCCTTCTCGTATAAATGAGCACAATTTGTATAGTATCCCTAAGAAACCGGTCCCATTCGATACCATACACTTGGATCATTTTGGTCCCTTGCCGTCTATAAATTCGAAGCGTAAACATCGATGCCTTTACGAAGTATCTGCGGTTATATGCAGTTAACTCTACGAGTACTAAGGAAGTTAAAGCTTGCCTAGATAAATACTTCAGCTATTATAGCCGTCCAAGACGCGTCATAACTGACCGAGGTTCATGTTTCACATCCCTTGAATTTGATGCTTACCTATTAGAACATAAGATAACTCACGTTAAGGTAGCTGTTGCGTCTCCACAAGCGAACGGCCAAGTGGAACGTGTGAACAGAGTCATCAAGTCCATGCTTAGTAAAATAAGTGAGCCTGTAAGCCACGCTAATTGGTCTGTTATGCTGGCTCGTGTAGAATATAGTTTAAATAACACCGTTCATTCCACTACAAAACAGACACCAAGCAAATTACTTTTCTGTGTAGAGCAAAGGGGGGAACTAGTTGATGATTTGACAGAGTATCTCGAAGAGAAACAAGGTGCAACTTCAGAACGTGAAGGGATGAGAGCCTCTGCCTCGGACGCTATTATTAAATCACAAGAATACAATTTGAATTATTTTCTCAAACGAAGTAAACCCGCGAAGACGTACTCCGAGGGCGATTTTGTTGTAATACGTAATGTAGACACGGTCGTCGGTACCAATAAAAAATGTATACCAAAATACCGCGGTCCGTATCTTGTCCATAAGGTTCTGCCACATGACTGTTATGTCATTAGGGATATAGAAAATTTCCAGATAACCCAAATACCCTACGATGGTTTCGTTGAGGCTTCACGCATGAGAAAATGGAAAACAGACGGTGAGGCACTGAAGGATCCGACGCAATTTGATGTGGTCAACACTTGTTAGAATCCTAGCAGTCATAGTTATAAATAAGTCAATTAAATCGAGGTGGATTCTAGTGTCAGATCGGCCGAGTTGTAATACTATAATAATTACTACGATAAGAAATTGACACATCTAACAGCTTAAAGTGTAAATGTTCTATTACTTTGGACGATCGTCTCGAGCTGTCAAAACTATTTTCCGATTTTGGACCAATGGCATTGCTCGTTCTATCTTCCAATTAAATAGCTTGTTGTATTTAAGAAATATAAAATAATAAGAAATAACGACGGACGACGCACTCTAGAAAGAAAAGCGAAGACGAAACGTTGATTTTTGTAACTCGTCCATTTTTTTGAAATTAGAAAAAATAAAGTTTTCTTAAAAATACAATAGAGAAGTACTTAATTTCCCAGTGCATTAAAAAAGGGAAGAGTTTATGGACTTCTATGAAGATCAATCTATTTAAATGGAAGAACCAAAGGGTGAAGGGGAAGGTAACTTCACATTTACCAATAACATAGGAAACTCGGTGAATAATATTTGTGCTATATAGCAAGTATGAAGGTGAAGGTAGCTTCACATTTACCAATAACTAATAACTTTTAAATGAAAGAACCAAAGGGTGAAGGGGAAGGTTACTTCACATTTACCAATAACATAGGAAACTCAGTGTATAATATGTGTGCTTTATCGTAAGAACTTTTAATGTAGATATGTGGAAAAATTCAGTGAAAAGAAAGAGATATGGTCGGATCACCTGTCTTTAAAATTGACCCTTAGAAATATTTTTACCACAATCAGATCAAATAACTTCAACCTATTACTTACCAAAATTATTGTGAAATGACCGGGAAAAAGCCAAGTATCAAAATAATCTGAATTGCAACTTAAATAACTTAAAACTTCAGAAGGAAAAAATTGAAATTATAGACTTAACAGAAATAATTAAGAGTTCAACAGTAGAATATCTCAAAGGTCCTTAAGAGGCCTCTGTACAAAAGTTCGAACTCAGATTCAAAGATATTAATGTTCGAATAAATAACAAATGTAAATCTTTCTTTGTATATGAAAACTATAGTACTATCATGGCGAGTTTTTTTTAATGTTGCCCAAACCCTTGTGGTGGCGCTGCAAAATGTGAGGTGTAAAATTCGATTTTGGGAGTCTTTAAGCGTCGGAAATTTGTGGTAGGGGCAAGAGGAGACGAGTTTTTGGATTATTGCATCCAAAAAATATCAATAAATATCAATTAAAACCTCCATAAGCTCTCCGCAAAAAAAAAAGAGTAAGGGTTGCCAGCACACTTTAGATGTCGCCCCATTCGACTTTCACCATGAGAGTACTATAGTTTTCATATACAAAGAAAGTTGTAACATAAACTTTGCATATGAAATCTATAGTACTCTGATCAGCACGTTCCACACAGCTTTGTGATGTGGTCGTTTGAGGGCGCACTTGTTTATAAACAGAAACAGCAACCAAAAAATTAGTAAGTGGTGTGATCGTGGTGTGAATGCACGAACTTTATTCTTTCACTTTCAAAAATAAAACTGTATCCAATCGGTAGCGCCATCAACCTTATATAGGTAGGGAAATATCTGGTTCTGGTCTAATCTCGAAAGCAATAGAAATCTTTAGAACCTGTATCTCGATCTTTCTATTCTGACAGATAGATGGAATAATTCCCCTTCGGGCTTCGACATTTACCAATGTTCGAAAAAGCTCATTCAAAGCTCAAAGTTGTTTTAAATCGCAAAGGTACTAGATGGCGCTGTCATCGCATTCGAGAATCGATATAGGTCGAATGTAAAAGTCGTTATATTATGATTCAAAAGTAGTTAACTAATCTTCGTTACATTGTCCCCCTCTTAGAATTGATCGTCCCGAACAATTTCATCACCTCTTTCACCGTTATATCGATGTAACCGGTTAGCGTGAACTACTTTTAGTTTGCCTCTTACGCCTCTTTGTATACGGTAAACCACATAATTGATTCTTTTCACCACAGTATATGGACCCTCCCAGTTTTGTTGGAGTTTTGGTGATAGCCCCTTTTGTCGATGAGGATTGTAAAACCACACAAGGTCTCCTTCTTGAAATCCCGTTGCTGTCGCTCTTGCGTCGTATCTTGTTTTCATCCGATCACTAGACAATTTTATATTTGTCCTTGTTAACTTCCCATAGGGAGTTATTGTAATCGGTCCGATTTGTCAAATTGAAATTTTTGACATTTCTCGACGTTTCAAGGTCACTAGAGCCTATATCAATCATTTTTAGAGAGATGTCTGTGTGTGCGTGTGTACGTACGTTCGTACGTTTGTACGTTCGTACGTTCTTACGTCCGTACGTTCTGGTACCATTTTTCGTCGTCGATATCTCAAGAACGAGTAGAGATATTGACTTGAAATAAATTTTGTTTTACAGATAATAACTTCGAAAGAATCTGAAAGGGCGTTCATTAATATTCAATCAGTTGTTTTTTTACTACAACAGTTTAAAAAAGAAAAGAAAATTTTGGTTGGACTCAAATATCTCACGAACAAATAATGCTATTGACTTGAAATAAATTTTATTCGACACATTATGACGTCATACAAATTTGATATGAATTTGGAAAAAAATCAATATACCGTTATTTTTTTAAATCAAAAAAACTAAAAAAAAATTTTTATAACTCGAATATCCTTAGATAGAAAAACGATATTAACTTTAAAATAATTTTATTTTACGAAAAATATTGGACTACTGGTGAAAATTTCAAAAAAAATCAGTGGGCAGTTTTTTTTACAAAAAATTAAAAACTACAAAAAATTCTACTAAAAATTGGTATAAATTGTCTTTCGACTCAAATTTCTCAAAAACGGGTAACGATATTGACTTCTTGTTTATTTTATTTTCTACATAACATAATTGTTAGCAACTCATAAAATTTTGACAAATATTGAATGGGAAGTTTTTTAACAAAAAATCAAAAACTGTTAAAAATTCTAAAGAAAAGTAGTTAAAATTGTATTTCAGCTCGAATATCCTGAGAACGAACAACGATTGTGCCTTCTAAAATAATTTATTTTATACATAGTACAATTTTTTATGAAAGGTTAAATTTTGACAAATATCTAATTGACAATTTTTGACAAAAAATATAAAAAAAAAATTAAAAAGTGGTAAAATTGGGTTTTCGACTCGAATATCTTGAGAACGAGCAATGATATTGACTTTGCCATTAGGTATTTAAATTTATACATAATAAAATTTTTTACAGCTGGTATATATTTGACATAAACATTTCGTAAATCTCTTTAAATAATTAAAATGCTTTTCAATATTAAAATAATGATTGTTTGAATTTAGAAGCTAAAGTTTGTTTCGCAGAAAATTTGGTTATTTGAAAAATACTAAATATAAAGTTTTCAAGATCACAAATGGGAAGTTTTCAGTGTGGGTCGCACCCAGCCTCTTTTTTGTTGATGAATGTCAATAAGCCTTTTCTTGAGGTCATCCACATATTCCTCTGTTCCCTGTGCCTCATTTGGATGACAACCAAATTTCACTTCACTTGGCAGCCGTATAGTTGATCCGAACAGGATTTCCGATGGTGTTTTTTCCTGTCGAGCTATGGGTTGCACTTCGATATGCCATAAGGAACAATGGGATATGTCGGTCCCAGTCTCGTTGGTAGTCGCTGACAACCTTAGACAGATGTTCTTTAAGGGTTCTGTTGAATCGTTCAACCATCCCATGGGATTGTGGATGGAGCGGTGTTGTTCTTGTCTTTTTAATGCAACGCAATAATTCCTTTCTGGCTTCGAGAGTACCTTGTTGTAGTAGACGACAACTTTTTCCTCTCCTTCATGTACTTGCGATAGTACAGCTCCAATTCCAACGTTACTTGCATCAGCGTCGATGAGTTGGATAGGCCAGTACAGGTGCATTACATAAACGCAGTTTCAGTTCTTGAAAGCTTTTCTCGCACTCACCTGACCATTTGAACGGCTTCCCCTTTTCAGTAAGGTGATGCAAGCTTTTGGCGATCTTAGCAAAATCCTTCACGAAACGCCGATAATATGTGGCCAGACCAAGAAAGCTCCGGAGTTGATGTTTGTCCTGAGGCGTTGGCCAATTCTTTACAGTGTCAACTTTCTCAGGATCAGTTTTTTCTCCTTGGGATGAGATGATATGTCCCAAATATTTAACTTCGGTCTTGAAAAACGAACATTTCTTAGGATTTAACTTTAAATGTGCCTCTCGAAGCCTCTGGAATACGGCTTTAAGGTTTTTACAATGTTCGTCAAATGTTTTTCCATACACGATGACATCGTCCAGGTAGACCAGGCAAGATTTCCAGGTTAGTCCATGTAGAACGCACTCCATCAAACGCTCAAAAGTTGCTGGAGCGTTGCATAGTCCGAATGGCATCACATTAAACTGCCACGCCGTCTTTTCCCGATCTTCTGGGTGAATTTCGACTTGCCAATAACCGCTCTTCAAATCCAAAGTTGAAAACCATTGGGCTCCTTCCATCACGTCTAAGCTGTCGCTGATTCTGGGTAGAGGGTAGCTATCTTTCTTTGTCACGTCGTTCAGTCTTCGGTAGTCTACACAAAATCGAGTGCTTCCATCCTTCTTTTTGACAAGAACGACTGGTGATGCCTAAGGGCTTTTGGAATTTTCGATTACCCCATCTTTCTTCATTGTCGATATCATTTATTCAACTTCAGTTTGTTTTGCTAGAGGGAGACGTCTTGCTGGTTGGCGAATTGGTCTTGCATCTCCTGTATCAATTCGATGCCGTACTAGTTGTGTTCGACCATATTGTCCGTAGGGTGAAGAGAATATATCAGCATACTCATGAAGAAGATCTCCAGCAACATTAAGCTGATGTTGACTCAGACTTGATGACTTCAGAATTTGGTCTTTGAATCTATCAAAGCTCAGGGACCTCTTTGTTTCCGCTTTGGTGATCTTAGTAATCGCGGATACAGGTTCACATTGCCCAACTATTTCTCCCTTCTTGAGGTTAATTTCGTACGGTTTAATGTTCAGTATCCGTACAGGCACCATGTTGTTCTTTGGTGCCACCAGAGTCTTCCCTACCATGATGTTTTGGGAACGTTGTTCCGCATCTGGTTCCACCATGAGGTATCGATGGCTTCCAAAGTCACCCTTTAGTTTCGTCCATACGAATACTTCCGAAGAAGCAGGCAAGCAAATGTCTTCTTTCATGACGGTCCTGATAGTTGTTGAGTTTTCGTTGCCATAGACCATCGGAATCTCCACATTTTGGTACTTAAGAACTTGCTTACCAATATCCAAAATTATTCCATGCTCCTTCATGAAGTCGATTCCAACGATGCACTCGTCACATATATCCGCTACCAGGAATAGGTGTGAAAACTCTTGTTCTGCCAAACGGATCATAAGACGAACCTCACCATACACTTTTGCTGCCTCTCCTGTGGCGGTCTTCAGACGGTAGCTATTGGTGTTGTGTAGCCAAGACATCTTGACCAAGTCTCTTCGTACAATGGAGGCGGTGGCACCGGTGTCGATTGTAGCCACGTGTTTCTTATTGTTTATTATTGCCTCCACTGTCAGACTTTTGTTGTCTCGTTTAGTCTGTGAGACTTGGATAGTGTTTCTGGGGCCATCGATACCAGAAACCAGCTTCTGCCCCTCGAAGTTGGTTCTTAGCTGGATATTCGAGATGCGCCAACCGTTCAATATCCGCTTGAAGTTGCTGGACTCTAGTATTCAGTTGGACGCGGAAGACTTCTTGCATATGTCCATCTGCAAAGCGTTTGTCTATGGCCTAAACAAGAGCACTGAAGTTACCATTCTTATCTGCTGGAATGGTTTGCAGCAGTTCAGCAGCAGATCCTCTGAGGGCAACCGTCAGAGCTATAAATTTGTCTTCTTCATCCCAGCCATTTGTCGCTGCGGCTGCCTCAAACTGTTTTTTATAGATCGACCAAGAAGTTTGCCCGTCAAAAGTCGGTGGACGTATTTCCTTCTTCCTTGGGTAATCGCCAACACTTTCCCTAATCTTAATTTTTCGAACTTTGTCTAATTCGTCGGTTATGCTTTGTATTTTGCCTTCGAATTTTTCTTGAACACTCTCGAGCTTTGCGTCTACTTTTGAAAATTGCTTTTCGACGCATTAAAATCAATAGTAGCGAACTTGTTCTCAAAGGCATCAAGCTTACCTTCGATGAGAGTCTTCTGTTCTTCTAAAAGGTTCTTTTGTTGTTTTTCCAGTTGTTCGCGAAGGTTCTGTTGTTTACACTTTTGTTCTGTCCGTTGTTCTTCGAGAAGATTCTTTTGTTCTACACGTTGTTCTTCGAGAAGATGCTTTTGTTTTTCCATTTGTTCGAGAAGGTTCTGTTGTTCACACTTTTGTTTTGTCCGTTGTTCTTCGAGAAGATTCTTTTGTTGTTTTTCCATTTGTTCGAATTTGCCAATGAGAAGTGCCATCATTGCCGACAAGTCGACACCAGTACTTACTTGTTCTTCAGGCATTTCTATTTCGAATAGGAACATGTCTGGGTCTTCTCCGCGTTGACTTAAATCCTCTTGCAGACGAATTATGAGGTCAGCTTTTCTTCCAGCAGTAGGAAGGCCTCGTTTATTCAGCTCTGCCTTAAGTTCAACACAATTCAATTCAATCACTGTCTTACCCATTTTCTTTTTATTTTTCTTCTTTAATCACAGTCACTTTTTGTCTTTCTTTTATCGAAACACACACACGTAATAAAAACTTATTTACTTTATTTCTTAACTTCTTCTTATTTCATTTAAAATAAAACACACTTTACTTCAATTGAAATCACTTTTATTAATCACTGGCACAACACTTTACACGAACTTTATTCTTTCACTTTCAAAAATAAACTGTGTCAAATCGGTAGCGCCATCAACCTTATATAGGGAAATATCTGGTTCTGGTCTAAAACATGAAACAAACAACATTACAAAAACAAAAACAAAAAAAGAATTTATTTTAATTTTTATTAAAACCACGACTTATCGAGTTTAAACTGTAATAACTTTTGATTGGGAATTCGTATTGGTAAGATTTATACCTTTTTAGAAATTTGAAAAGCAAGGCAATTTTTTTAACGTAAGGGCCAGTATTGTGTCATACGGTTTTTTTTTCAAGGCGCTCTTTCAAATATTGAAGTAAAAAATTAATTTTGATCAAACTATGAATTTATCTAGTAATTTTAAAAAAATGGTGGACTAAATCAAAATTTTTGAATGCACAAAAAAAGTTTTATTTCTGGTCAATATTTTGGTTAAAAAATAAAAAATCAATTATGGACGGGGTGAGCAAAACAGTGGTCCAAAGTAGGGGTTTGGGCAAATTTCAAAAAAACAGCCGTTACTCGAAAACCGTTACGATTTGGGATGAACAAGTTACCAAATTCTGAATGATCATGAACTGGCCTATCACCATATTCAGTTTGGACTATCCTTTACGGGACACCCTGTATATACGGTATACATACATAATACCTTTTTTATTATGTAAAACTGAAAAAAAAAACATTTGGGATTCTGGCAAGAAGTGATGAAATTAATAAATGAAATCCAGTTGACTTCGCGTTTTCTAGTTATGACATACATTTTATTTAAAAGTGCTCTGGCGGTTACACGGTTTGGCCTAAATAAATAATTAAGATGTTCATTTTATAGAGAATTTTATGTAGTTTTAGAAAATTTAGAGATATTTGCAATTACAAGTACAGTTTTTGAAGTCTGAATGAAAAAAAAAAAATCGAGAAAACGGGTTTTAAAAAAAAGACAAATTTTAGCGTTTTTTCAGCTGGCTATAGCGGCAAAACGGCTTAACCAAAAATAATAATTGAAATATGTATTGATCCCAAAAATTTAAAATTTCTGAGTTTTTGACAAAAACTTGAAAAAAGTCGAAAATTGTGGTATTTTCTGCGATTGGTTTTTCGAGAATGGTGAAGGGGTGGAGGGGGTGTGGTTGTGTAATTTATTTTTTTTTTCTTCTACTATATATACTATACAACATATAAAAAAAATAGCACTACCCTACCTTTTTTGGGGCAACTATCTTCTTTTTCGAGTTCCGTTTACTTGACTAATTTAGTTACCTTCGGCAAAAGTGACGAAATTAATATGAAACTAATATTAAATCGATGGAAATTATAATTTTCAGATTGTTTGCTTACTAACAAAAATAAAATTAGCCATAAACCGAATGTTAGTGGGGATAAAAGTCGTCAGTTTTTCATTTAAAGTGACTGAGTAACGCTCAGGTCAACTGGGAGGGCGTCATGTTGATGACGTCGGCTGACGGTCTTTCCACCGCTACCCGGGCGACTGACGGTTTGTTTTATTATCTTGAAAGGTTGAAGATTCATCTGTAAAAAAATCAGCCCGAGTAAAATGACTTTTTTTTTCAAAATTTTTTACAAGTTCAGGTGCCTGGCTGACGATCTTTCCACTGCCATCCATGCGGCTGACGGAAATTTTTGGATTCAGTAGAACATCAATAACCATTCCTCAAATTTTGGAGCCGGGTAAAATGACTTTTTGAAAAAAAAAAATTACCACTTTGACCCGCCCTCACACCTAGGTCCACCGCTACCCAGGCGGCTGACGGCCAGATATATTATGTATTAGTGGAAAACTATCTATACTATTAATTTCAGCCCGGGTACTTATCACTTTTCCAAATTAACGCTACCTCCCATACTATAATCTCGATAGCAATAGAAAGCTCTGGAACCTGTATCTCGATCTTTCTATTCTGACAGATAGATGGAATAATTCCCCTTCGGGCTTCGACATTTACCAATGTTCGAAAAAGCTCATTCAAAGCTCATAGCAGGTTGTTTCTTTGTATATGAAAACTATAGTACTATCATGGTGGAAGTCGAATGGGGCGACATCTAATTTACCTATGCAACCCTTACTCTTTTTCTTTTGCGGAGAGCTTATGGAGGTTTTAAATGATATTTATTGATATTTTTTGGATGCAATAATCCAAAAAATAGTCTACTCTTGCCCCTACCACCAATTTTCGACGCTTAAAGACTCCCCAAATCGAATTTTACACCTCACATTTTGCAGCGCCACCACCAGGACCTCTGCAACCCTAAAAAAAACTCGCCATGATAGTACTATAGTTTTCATATACAAAGGTTGTTTTAAATCGCAAAGGTGCTAGATGGCGCTGTCATCGCATTCGAGAATCGATATATGTAGGTCGAATGTAAAAGTCGTTATATTATGATTCAAAAGTAGTTAACTAATCTTCGTTACAATATATTTGTATTTAAAACTAAATTAAAGCTGGGAGGATGTTATATTCAACAAATTATAAATGCTGGTAACTCTTGTCTATAACAATTTACTATCATGAAATCTAGCTTTGTATAATATGAAAACTATAGTACTCTCATGGTGGATGTCGAATGGGGCGACATCTAATGTATGCCGGCAACCCTTGCTCTTTTTTTTTTTGCGGAGAGCTTATGGAGGTTTTAAATGATATTTATTGATATTTTTTGGAAATCGAATTTTGCACCTCACATTTTGCAGCGAGTTAACATCTCCATTACATATTATGACTAATCTTAAATTGGTCATCATATTGAATCATATTAAATCATACATAAACATCCGCTTAGGATGTTAAGAAGTAAAGTAAGGCATATCCATTTCATTTGCAATAGACATAAACATCCACTTGGATGTTATGAAATAAACATTCAGATCCATGCGAACTGCATAGTTTGCATTTATCATCTCAAAAGGAACTTGGGTGACTGTATCCATCAGATCAGTTATCAATTTTAAGATTCAGATTGATTTATACCGCATAATTGAACGGTCGTATTGTAGTTAGTATTTTAAGATAGAATAAAAATATAAATTCTTTTTAAAAACTAAATACCGATCTCATAATTAATTCAGCGCCACCACCAGGATCCGGGCAACCCTAAAAAAAAACTCGCCATGAGAGTAGTATAGTTTTCATATACAAAGAATCTAGCTTATTCTAAATAAATGTCAGATAGGAATCTCTCTCCCTATCCAGCATATTAAGGGTTAACTTCAACTATTAATTAATAACTAGACTATTAAGATGGAAACAAATGTAAAATTGAATTAATAAAGAACTTAAAATATAAAACAGTTTGGTACAACGCTCTTTTAGAGTCGATGGGTTCTCTTATTCGTTGGATAAGTACAATTGATCGTTCAATACAAGTTTCAAGCTTTCAAGTCGCAAGACTATTGGTGTGTTCCGAGTCTACTCCTTTATAAAAACGAGAACAGAAAAACAATCCGAAAACTTTAATCTGAACAGTCAATCGAAGCAAAGGCTTTTGGAATTATAGGAGTCAAAAAGGATTAAACCCGAAGCTCTAAACGAAAAAGACGTAACGTACAATTTTGTAAAAAAAACGTCTGCCTGAATTTTTTTTTCAAAATTCTATGTTTGAAAATTAATTTTTAAAAAACTTTTTATATATTAAAGAAAATTGATTGAATGAACCGTCTAAAGAAAGAATTTTAGTTTTAAATAGAGATTTAACTGGACAGTTTAGTTGTTGCCGTTGTTTTTCAATATTTTTTATTCAGTTTGAAAAATTCTTTTTTTTTTGAAAATTATCTCTCCCAACTAACGGAACCTCGGCCATACGATTTTTTTTTTGTGTTTGTATAACCCACACGCCTCAATCTCTTATCCCACATTATGCAAATTGCCCGGCCCTAATCACGTAACTTTGCTGACGATATTGCTAGACGAACGCGATAGCTGTAAACGATATCATTAATAGTTTGGGTTATGTATCAGTACTGCTCTCGTGTCGTGTATCGTTCTCGTTGTTTTAAGTTTGAGAGCCACTAAACACAACATTGTTTTATCTGTCAATATAATTCATTGAGTATCTTTTCAAAAAATTTTGTGTTTGTTGCTGTTAGCTGTTGCGGTTTGGTGGAAAATATAAATAAAATATAAAAATGTAAGTAAAATCTTAATAAATTAAAGGAAATTAATGTTTAACTTAATACTTAAGGTCTGCATCACCTTCACAAGTGAAGATTTTGTTGGAGTTTATGGACGAGCACCCTCACGTGGCAAGGTGTTACGTGCCAAACAGTTCACACGGAAAGCAGAAACTAAATAAACTTTGGGCGGATTTGTGTGTTAAACTTAACGCGGATGGGCTGCCCACAAAAATATAAAAGCTTGGAGAAAAGTAAGTCATTATAAAGGATATAATTTATCTATTTCTGAAGTACTTACATTACATATCATCGAAAAAATTCAATTTAAAGGTGTGGACTGATATAAAATACAGAGCCAAAAAAAAGTGCAGCCACAACTTGATGTCAATGCAGAAGACGGGTGGGGGTCCATCCGAAGAAGTACCTATGTATATCCGAAACGTAAGAAAAGGTCATCCAACTAACTTCACTCCGTGTCCGTGCTGCAGTGACTGGAAGTAGCTCGAATTATTTCGATGCTCCAAAGCCCATCGTCACAAAATAAGAAGATGATGATTTGGAAGAAACACTTCGAGGACTCATAGAAAGTCCAACTCCAACACCAACAGACATTATGCTTCAGCCTGTAGCATGCAAACGGTGGGTTGCGTCAATTAATTAGTTTATTTGTATACTAATCTTACATAATATGCTCTAGATCACCGACACCATTAACACCATCCACTGGCCCTCCACAAATAAAAGAATTAAAATTAGGTATAATGACGAAAACGAAAATGCAACAAAAATCTTGAAGGATCAGATTAAAAATGATAAAATTTTTCAAGAAAACTTAATAAAAGTTTTAAATGAGCGAAACCAGCAAGAATCAATATTTCAAACGCTATAAACCTATTTCAAAGATTAAAAACACTCTTCGAGGAAAAGTAACTTTCATTTAATGTGATTTTAAGTTAGATTTAAGTTATGTACTGAATTGTGCAATGGATTGTTTTCTTTTTTTTTGTTTTTAGTTCAATGCAATGAATTACATATGTATTTTGTTTGTTTTGTTTTGTTTTTAATAAAATATATTTCTTAGGTAAACAATAAATCTTTTATGTCATCCCGTTTTCTCTGCGCCAGTTGCTTCATTCTCCTGTTCGTGATTATGGAATTTGCTGAAGTTGTACTAAAGTTGTCTAATTCAATGTCATCACTTTGTTCATTTGTATAAAAATTTACTTCGTTTCGCTCAATACAAATGTTGTGCAAAGCAGCACAGACATTTGCAATAATCGCAATCTACGATTTAATTTTTGTTGATACTAAAAACAAACTAAACAACAAAGACGATAGCTAAATGGGTATAGCGCAGTGGCTATCGACGAAACGATAGCTTTAGTGAAGTAAAAACTAAATCGTCAATTCGATATCGTTTGAACGATAGAGGTTTTTTATGCTAACGTGAAGGATAGCTATCGATGTCGATATCGAAAACGATATCGACACCCTTTCGTGATGAGGTCCTTATCGCTATTATCAGGTTTGTCAAGTTAAGATGATGTTAGAATGACCATAGTTTTTTTTAAGAAAAAAAACACTAAACAATTCACGTTCTAAACGCAACAAGAACAAAGTCCATTTTTATACTTCTTATCGATAGTTTGTATGGAAAGTTAATTTTTTTTTCAAGTTGGTGAAGTTCAGCCAAGTTGTCGTTTTTTTTTTGAACATTAAGTAATTAATCTTTTATCTAAAATCCAAATTTTTGAACATCAACCAGTTTTTTTAAAATGTGAGTATTTTGGATGAGTCATATATGGCATGGTCGAAATAGAAGTTAAAATATAGGAGGTACCGTTACGTAGAAAAAGATAAGGACATAACGAACGTTCTATCGTTTTAGGCCTTGTCAAACAAAAGGCGATCCAACGGGCTGGTCAGAACGTGCAGCTAACCGTTGCGATCTCTGTGTTCATACAGAGCGCAGCAGATCTCAGCGTTCTAGTGTCATGATTTCTTGTGAACAGCTATATTGGCAATATATTTTTTTTCTACTTGGAAGCTTCATAATTTGTTCACATTTGTTCATGAGAATAAGAAATTTGAGTAACATCTCCGATAAAGATGAAGCCCTTGTTCTACGACTTTTGCCAGCAAAAGGCAAAGAATATGGGTACATGACGTAAATTCAAAAAGGACATCTTTCGTAGAATTCTACCGACTTTTTCAGGAACTTCAATTATAAATAAAGATCGGTTCCATACACATTTTAGATTATCTGGGGAACTATTTGAGGAGTTGCACACCCTCTTTGCACCGCGAATTTCAAAGCTGAGGACGAACTGGCGAGATCAAATTGGTACTAAGGAAATACTGACAGTCTGTTTGAGGTTAGGATTTTATTTGTCTCTGTAGGTCTCCCATTCCTGCTCCAATACATGTACAGGAATGGTTGAGAATTGTAAGCATTTTGAAAGTGAAATAGTACGCTTTTTGTAAAAATTGAGCTATTAATAGAACTTTACTCGTCATTGAGTTCTCTGTACCCTCATTTTACTGTTATTTCTTCATTTTCAAAGCAACCGATTTAAGACTTAACTATAACCAACTTAACTATAACCAAATAAAAAAAAACATGCTCTATGATCTGAAATGATTTACGAAACGATTGGTGAAGAACGGAAAGATCTCATTCAAAAACCAAATTGACCAAAAGGGCCTAGTAAAATCGTATCTTAACTTTCGTAAAATTTAGGACAAATTTACGAGCTAATGAACTTAAATTTTGATACTTACATATGTTCTTACTCTTTTCATCTACCTGAGCGTCGAACTTGTCGAGTTGTAGAGGCTGAGTAGGGTCAATGATTCTCGAGTAATCATCTCCAGATGAGTCCTGAAACCAAAGGTCGCTCACGTATACCCTTTACCCGTCCCTCAATCCTATCCCATCCCACATAGGAAGCGAATAGCCGACTATTGTTACCAACTCCTCTCCCACCCATCCCACGTTGATGGTGAAAAAACCATACAACGTTACCCTCCACTGATTCCTTTCTCATCCTACTGGGCTAGTACAGCTCATAATCCTTGTAATCAATCTGTTTATTCAAAAGAAAACTGGGTGAGTAAAATTCAGGGCTTAAAAATGGGTGAGTAAACTTCGGAAAAAAAGACTTTATCGTTCGGTTTTCTGTTCAACAGTGAGGTATGTACATTCTTTATTTACATAGATTTTTACATTCCTTTTAACCTTCATTTAACCTTTTCAAAATCTTATATAATTCAAATTTATTAATACATATTAAGATGACAATAACTAGAATTAAGAAAGAAAACATAGAAATTGTTTCACAGATTAAGTATTTGGTATAATTTAGGCTGTGTTTGTTCCTACAATTAATGGCAGCATTCAACACAATCCTTTCCATCAGTACGGTGCAAGCACTGTCTGATTCCCGACCCTCTCTCTCCTCTTCCAATGTCTATTTCCCAATTGGGCTGGATCTAAGGTGTTACACGACCCGTGCCGATGATCAGCCTGGCTGAGGGCCCAATTAAAAAACTAGCTCAGTCGTTAAGGTAGTATTCGGATACCTGGCGACCTCCGAATTAACTAGCCTTATCTGTATATACGGATCTCTGTACAGATGGACAACCCCTTCTCCGACACTCGTGGGATCAAAAAAAGAATTCAAAAAAACAAAAACAAACAAAAACAAAACCAAAGTCCGAATCGGCCAGCATTACGGCTGTAAAGCTGTCTGCTGCTCATCCTCCCTCCACTGACGACAATATGGCCATGGACACCCATGGCCCTGTTGCCGCCAGCTGTAGGAAGGATGATCAGGTAGTTTTACTACCTCCTTCTTGTAGTGAAGGGGTTGTGAAGTATGGCCCCTCCACTACTACTGAGAGAAAACCTCTCAAAACTTCAACTCCGCGGCCTAGTGGGGGTAGGGTTGTGAAGCATGGCCCTGGCAAGGCTTCTTAGCAAAAGCCTACAACACGACCTGCGAGGACTCCACGTCCAAGCGTGATAGGTCTACGGAGGGTATTGTCCCAATACCCAAGCGCCCCAAAGTGCATAACATCCGCACGCCTCCTAACCCTCACAAGGTTAAAATGTCTTTTAGCGACGTGGTGAAAGACAAATTGGTAGTCGCGATCATCGATAGAAGCGACGTGGATGGCACGATCCCTGCCGAGAACTGGACAAAGGTCAGCTGGCCCTTAGATTTCTCGGAATTATGTCCGACAATCCGGGACCACGCCCATCACAAACGATGGCGGTTGGCATCAAGGCCATATCAAGTTGATGGTCTGTGATGATCAGAGGTCGTGTGATATACTGACGCTGGCTGTCAGCCGACTCGGGGAGGTCTGGCCTGGTGCAAAGCTGGAGGTCGTCGCCAAGGAAGACATTCCTTGCCGGCCAAGAGCTCGCACCATGGTTCCGGCCGTTTTCGAAGGCCTGGATCAAGTCCTGGAGGTGATCCGGCTATCAAATCCATCCCTCCCTACTCACAACTGGAAAGTTGCGAAACTGGAAGAGGCTAAGGGACCCTATAGAGGTGCTATTATAGTTATCAATACAGAGTCCCTTGCCCCTTTGGCGCAGCTGAAAGGCGTGATTAGGCGTGGGTTTGAAGCCATAACCTTGAGGGTCTATAAAAAAGATGGGGCCGATGCTCAATCCCTTCACCCTGCTCTCCTAGAGTCATCCTCGGAAATCGAGGACTCCGACATTACAGTGTTGGAGATTAGTCGGGAGTACTGTAGCAAAAATGCTGCAAATACATCAGATTAATCTCCAACACTCCAAAAAGGCTTCGGCGCCTCTCCAGCAGCGATGAAGATATAGTCCTGATTCAAGAACCGTGGATCGTAAAATCCATTGTTCGAGGAATCAGGACTCCTAACCACTACTTGCTATATGCATCAGGTGAGGGTGAACCCAGATCTTGCATATTAGTCAAAAGTAGCCTAAATGTATTTTTACTCCCTAATTTCAGCGATAGAGATATCACCGCTGCAAGACTGGAAACAGCCAAAGGAACGTTCTGGCTGGCGTCGGCGTATCTTGGCCACGACCATCTTGGCCCTCTCCCGGGTAACACCCTGGAGAGATTAGTAGCTGAATCCCAAAGGCTTAACATCGGCCTCATCATCGGAAGTAGGGATGTGACTGATATATTAGTATTCACTAAGATATTACTAATATTTGAAAATATTCGATATCCCTAATACTAATATATTAGATATCATAATATTCTGATATTCATTTAATATCCCAACAAAGTATTGACTCTTCTATACACCAGAACAAAAATAATAGCTTCTGCCTGCAACACAAAAGTATTGACTTCCCCACACAAAACCAAAAATACTAACTTCTCCCTACAGCCTACACAGAAATATTTACTTCTCCCAATCCCATTGTTCAGTTTATCCACTACCACCAATCCACCACCACCAGCCACCACCACCACCGATTCTAATACGATATACGAACAAATCCAAAAATATTCGTTTCGGCCGACAAGAATACAAGATCTAGATCTACTAATACCTTTGTATATGAAAACTATAGTACTATCATGGTGGAAGTCGAATGGGGCGACATCTAATGTATGCCGGCAACCCTTACTCTTTTTTTTTTCGGAGAGCTTATGGAGGTTTTAAATGATATTTATTGATATTTTTTGGATGCAATTATACAAAAAATAGTCTCCTCTTGCTCCTACCACCAATTTTCGACGCTTAAAGACTCACCAAATCGAATTTTACACCTCACATTTTGCAGCGCCACCACCAGGATCCGGGCAACCCTAAAAAAAACTCGCCATGAGAATACTATAGTTTTCATATACAAAGTAACTACTCGTATCGTATGTATTGTAACGAAGAATAGTTAACTACTTTTGAAAATTAATATAACGACTTTTACATTCGAACTATATCGATTCTCGAATGCGATGACAGCGCCATCTAGTACCATTGCGATTTAAAACAACCTGCTATGAGCTTTGAATGAGCTTTGAATGAGCTTTTTTGAACATTGGTAAATGTCGAAGTCCGAAGGGGAATTATTCCATCTATCTGTCAGAATAGAAAGATCGAGATACAGCTTTGTATATGAAAACTATAGTACTATCATGGTGGAAGTCGAATGGGGCGACATCTAATTTACCTATGCAACCCTTACTCTTTTTTTTTTTGCGGAGAGCTTATGGAGGTTTTAAATGATATTTATTATTATTTTTTGGATGCAATAATCCAAAAAATAGTCTACTCTTGCCCCTACCACCAATTTTCGACGCTTAAAGACTCCACAAATCGAATTTTACACCTCACATTTTGCAGCGCCACTACCAGGACCTCTGCAACCCTAAAAAAAACTCGCCATGATAGTACTATAGTTTTCATATACAAAGGATACAGGTTCTAAAGATTTCTATTGCTTTCGAGATTAGACCAGAACCAGATATTTCCCTATATAAGGTTGATGGCGCTACCGATTGGGACAGTTTTATTTTTGAAAGTGAAAGAATAAAGTTCGTGTAAAGTGTTGTGCCAGTGATTAATAAAAGTGATTTCAATTGAAGTAAATTGTGTTTTATTTTAAATGTAATAAGAAGAAGTTAAGAAATAAAGTAAATAAGTTTTTATTGCGAACCCTTAGCAGAATATTACATTGGTGTTAGAAGTGGAATAAAAACTTATGTTGTCTGTGCATTCAGATAATTTGTGGTGATAAAAAAAAAAAAAAAATATACGTGTGTGTGTTTTGATAAAAGAAAGCCAAAAAGTGACTGTGAGAAGAAAAATAAAAGCGAAATGGGTAAGACAGTGATTGAATTGAATTGTGTTGAACTTAAGGCAGAGCTGAATAAACGAGGGCTTCCTACTGCTGGAAGAAAAGCTGACCTCATAATTCGTCTGCAAGAGGATTTAAGTCAACGCGGAGAAGACCCAGACACATTCCTATTTGAAATAGAAATGCCTGAAGAACAAGTAAGTACTGGTGTCGACTTGTCGGCAATGATGGCACTTCTCATTGGCAAGTTCGAAGAACAACGTACAGAACAAAAGAATCTTCTCGAAGAACAACGTACAGAACAAAAGAATCTTCTCGAAGAACAACGGACAGAACAAAAGTGTGAACAACAGAACCTTCTCGAACAACTGAAAAAACAACAAAAGTGTGAACAAGAGAACCTTCTTGAACAAATGGAAAAACAACAAAAGAACCTTTTAGAAGAACAGAAGACTCTCATCGAAGGTAAGCTTGATGCCTTTGAGAACAAGTTCGCTACTATTGATGGACGTTTTGATTGCGTCGAAAAGCAATTTTCAAAAGTAGACGCAAAGCTCGAGAGTGTTCAAGAAAAATTCGAAGGCAAAATACAAAGCATTGCCGACGAATTAGACAAAGTTCGAAAAATTAAGATTAGGGAAAGTGTTGGCGATTACCCAAGGAAGAAGGAAATACATCCACCGACTTTTGACGGGCAAACTTCTTGGTCGGTCTTTAAAAAACAGTTTGAGGCAGCCGCAGCGACAAATGGCTGGGATGAAGAAGACAAATTTATAGCTCTGACGGTTGCCCTCAGAGGATCTGCTGCTGAACTGCTGCAAACCATTCCAGCAGATAAGAATGGTAACTTCAGTGCTCTTGTTCAGGCCATAGACAAACGCTTTGGAGATGGACATATGCAAGAAGGCTTCCGCGTCCAACTGAATACTAGAGTCCAGAAAAGAGGAGAAACTCTGCAGCAACTTCAAGTGGATATTGAACGGTTGGCGCATCTCGCATATCCAGCTGCAGGGGATAAAATCGTCAACCAACTTGCAACAGAAGCGTTCATCCGTGCTGTATCTGACATCAACTTACAGCGAGCAATTAGAACTGCTGGAAAACGTACGCTTCCTGAAGCTTAAGCGTTTGCTCTGACTATGGAAGCGGCAGAACAAGCTTCCCAAGGAGTTCATCGAGTCAGAGAAGTCGAAGTTGAAGAATGCTCTTGTCAGAAAATCGCATTCCAAAGAAGCCAGCGTGAAGGACTTGCTCGATGCTGGAATTGTAACAAAACCGGACATCTCCAGCGGCAGTGCAGATTACCACCGAGAAGAGCTGCATGCCAACATTGTGGAAGCAGAACCAACGCTCGAGAACAACCAAGCAATAGTACCAACACTCCTTGTATTCCAGACGGCAAACGAGTAAGAACCAACTTCGAGGGGCAGAAGCTGGTTTCTGGTATCGATGGCCCCAGAAACACTATCCAAGTCTCACAGACTAAACGAGACAACAAAAGTCTGACAGTGGAGGCAATAATAAACAAAGAGAAACACGTGGCTACAATCGACACCGGTGCCACCGCCTCCCTTGTGCGAAAAGACTTGGTCAAGATGACTTGGCTACACAACACCAATAGCTACCGTCTGAAGACCGCCACAGGAGAGGCAGCAAAAGTGTATGGCGAGGTTCGTCTTATGATCCGTTTGGCAGAACAGGAGTTTTCACACTTATTCCTGGTAGCGGATATATGTGACGAGTGCATCGTTGGAATCGACTTCATGAAGGAGCATGGAATAATTTTGGATATTGGTAAGCAAGTTCTTAAGTACCAAAATGTGGAGATTCCAATGGTCTATGGCAACGAAAACTCAACAATTATCAGGACCGTCATCGAAAAAGACATTTGTTTGCCTGCTTCTTCGGAAGTATTCGTGTGGACGAAACTAAAGGGCGACTTTGGAAGCCATCGATACCTCATGGTTGAACCAGATGCGAAACAACGTTCCCAAAACATCATGGTAGGGAAGACTCTGGTGGCACCAAAGAACAACATGGTGCCTGTACGGATACTGAACATCAAACCGTACGAAATTAACCTCAAGAAGGAAGAAATAGTTGGGCAATGTGAACCTGTATCCGCGATTACTAAGATCACCGAAGCGGAAACCAAGAGGCCCCTGAGCTTTGATAGACTAAAAGACCAAATTCTGAAGTCATCAAGTCTGAGTCAACATCAGCTTAATGTTGCTGGAGATCTTCTTCATGAATATGCTGATATATTCTCTTCACCCAACGGACAATATGGTCGAACACAACTTGTACGGCATCGAATTGATACAGGAGATGCAAGACCAATTCGTCAACCAGCAAGACGTCTCCCTCTAGCAAAACAAACTGAAGTTGAAGAAATGATATCGGCAATGAAGAAAGATGGGGTAATCGAAAATTCCAAAAGCCCTTGGGCATCACCAGTCGTTCTTGTCAAAAAGAAGGATGGAAGCACTCGATTTTGTGTAGACTACCGAAGACTGAACGACGTGACAAAGAAAGATAGCTACCCTCTACCCAGAATCAGCGACACCTTAGACGCGATGGAAGGAGCCCAATGGTTTTCAACTTTGGATTTGAAGAGCGGTACTTGGCAAGTGGAAATTCACCCAGAAGATCGGGAAAAGACGGCGTTCTCCACAGGAAACGGTCTGTGGCAGTTTAATGTGATGCCATTCGGACTATGCAACGCTCCAGCAACTTTTGAGCGTTTGATGGAGTGCGTTCTTCATGGACTAACCTGGAAATCTTGCCTGGTCTACCTGGACGATGTCATCGTGTACGGAAAAACATTTGACGAACATTGTAAAAACCTTAAAGCTGTATTCCAGAGGCTTCGAGAGGCACATCTAAAGTTAAATCCTAAGAAATGTTCGTTTTTCAAGACCGAAGTTAAATATTTGGGACATATCATCTTATCCCAAGGAGTAAAAACTGATCCTGAGAAAGTTGACACTGTAAAGAATTGGCCAACGCCTCAGGACAAACATCAACTCCGGAGCTTTCTTGGTCTGGCCACATATTATCGGCGTTTCGTAAAGGATTTTGCTAAGATCGCCAAAAGCTTGCATCATCTTACTGAAAAGGGGAAGCCGTTCAAATGGTCAGGTGAGTGCGAGAAAAGCTTTCAAGAACTGAAACTGCGTTTATGTAATGCACCTGTACTGGCCTATCCAACTCCAGGAAAACCTTTCATCATCGACGCTGATGCAAGTAACGTTGGAATTGGAGCTGTACTATCGCAAGTACATGACGGAGAGGAAAAAGTTGTCGCCTACTACAGCAAGGTACTCTCGAAGCCAGAAAGGAATTATTGCGTTACGAGGAGGGAACTTCTCGCTCTGATATTGGCAACAAAGCACTACCATAAGTACATCTATGGACAAAAGTTCCTTCTTCGAACAGATCATGGTGCGCTCAATTGGCTTTTAAACTTCAAAAATCCAGAAGGTCAAGTAGCAAGATGGATCGAGAGGTTGCAGACGTATGATTATGAGATTCAACATCGAAGAGGAAAGCTGCATTCAAACGCAGACGCGCTATCCCGGCGACCGTGTAAACCAGATTGTAAGCATTGCACACGCCAAGAAGAAAAGGAAATGATTATCGTTCAACGAACAAGAGCTGATCCCATTTACGGTTAGAACAACGAAGAACTCAGAACGGCCCAACAAGAAGATCCGGATATCGAACCCATTCTTGCCTGGAAAGAACACCAAGAGAAACCAGAGTGGTGTGATATCTCCTACCGAAGTCCAGCTCTCAAAGCATATTGGGCACAATGGGACTCGCTTCATGTGCAAGAAGGGGTATTAAGGCGTAAGTGGGAATCCGCAGACGGTAAATCTTATGTGATGCAGCTAGTTGTACCTCGGTCAAAGGTTAACGACGTACTTCAAGAGATGCATGATGGAACTTCTGGAGGTCATTTGGGAGTGAATAAGACGCTGGAAAAGGTACGACAACGATTCTACTGGCTACATGCAAGAGATGACGTCGAAAGATGGTGCCGAAAATGTGATACTTGTGCTGCTAGCAAGGGACCAGGTAGAAAAATGCAAAGTAAAATGCAGCAGTATAATGTGGGCACACCTTTTGAGAGAATCGCAATAGATGTCGCGGGTCCTTTTCCTCAAACTAACAACGGAAACCGATACATCCTTGTAGTCATGGACTATTTCAGCAAGTGGCCTGAAGCATTTGCCATCCCAAACCAAGAAACCAAAACAGTTGTGGATCAAATTGTCTTTAATTGGGTGAGCAGGTTCGGTGTTCCCATGGAGCTTCATTCTGACCAAGGAAGGAACTTCGAATCAAAAGTCTTTCAGGAAGTTTGCTCGCTCCTTGGCATTAAAAAGACGAGAACAACACCGCTCCATCCACAATCTGATGGGATGGTTGAACGATTCAACAGAACCCTTAAAGAACATCTGTCGAAGGTTATCGGCGACTACCAACGAGACTGGGACCGACATATCCCATTGTTCCTTATGGCATATCGAAGTGCAACCCATAGCTCGACAGGAAAAATACCATCGGAAATCCTGTTCGGATTAACTATACGGCTGCCAAGTGAAGTGAAATTTGGTTGTCATCCAAATGAGTCACAGGGAACAGACGAATATGTGGATGACCTCAAGAAAAGGCTTATTGACATTCATCAACAAACAAGGACAAATATAAAATTGTCTAGTGATCGGATGAAAACAAGATACGACGCAAGAGCGACAGCAACGGGATTTCAAGAAGGAGACCTTGTGTGGTTTTACAATCCTCATCGACAAAAGGGGCTATCACCAAAACTCCAACAAAACTGGGAGGGCCCATATACTGTGGTGAAAAGAATCAATGATGTGGTCTACCGTATACAAAGAGGCGTAAGAGGCAAACTAAAAGTAGTTCACGCTGACCGGTTGCATCGATATAACGGTGAAAGAGGTGATGAAATTGTTCGGGACGATCAATTCTAAGAGGGGGGGCAATGTAACGAAGAATAGTTAACTACTTTTGAAAATTAATATAACGACTTTTACATTCGAACTATATCGATTCTCGAATGCGATGACAGCGCCATCTAGTACCATTGCGATTTAAAACAACCTGCTATGAGCTTTGAATGAGCTTTGAATGAGCTTTTTCGAACATTGGTAAATGTCGAAGTCCGAAGGGGAATTATTCCATCTATCTGTCAGAATAGAAAGATCGAGATACAGGTTCTAAAGATTTCTATTGCTTTCGAGATTAGACCAGAACCAGATATTTCCCTATATAAGGTTGATGGCGCTACCGATTGGGACAGTTTTATTTTTGAAAGTGAAAGAATAAAGTTCGTGTAAAGTGTTGTGCCAGTGATTAATAAAAGTGATTTCAATTGAAGTAAAGTGTGTTTTATTTTAAATGTAATAAGAAGAAGTTAAGAAATAAAGTAAATAAGTTTTTATTGCGAACCCTTAGCAGAATATTACAGTATCATATCGTTCTCAGCGGCAGCCAATATCTTTTATTATTTTATTTTATATGTCCATACTCCATATATAGCACCTTTTCATATTAGTATTAGAGTCGCAGGAAGCTGAATATTTTTGGAAAGAAAGGGATAAGAGAACAAGAAAAATAGAGTTTATACAGGGAAAGTTTCCTTTAAAGGAAGTCGATAAATGAAATTGAATGAAGATGAGGAATGATTGATTGCTTTTGTGCGGTTTTGTTTAGGTATTAGGTAATTAGGTTGTCCTTGTCATTGTCATTGTCACTAACACTTTACACTTTCTAATAGAAAATTGAGATTTTTGTGTGTAAAGTGCTTTAAAGTATGTTAATGTGGAATTGTAAATGGTAAGTATATTATATTAAGCACATTAGATGCAAATAAAGATATGTGCATTGTGCAATGTGCATGGTACATGGGGCAAGGATTTTTTTATGTGTCCAGTTACTGTTATAATTTGAAAATGAAAGAAGAAAATGATAATTGATGATGATGATTTCAAATATCAAATTTAATCTTTTGATTTTTGTTAGTGAGAAAAGACGTATGATTTTGATTTTGGACTTAATTATAACTTTGTAACGAATCGGCACGATTTAAATTACCTTTTTACCTATTACATCTGATATATACCTATAATAAATTTGATTACAGGTACGAAAGAGTATATGATATTCATTCTGGCGCATATGTGATTTTTTTACGTTTTAGATTAAAACTACTAAATATTACTAGATACTAATTTTGTCTATAATTTTTAATACCTACAGTGAATTGAATGAAAGTGAAAAAAAATTAACGAACAAAATAATATTCAAGAAACAAATTAATTAAATTATTTGAGGTAAGTAATCTTTTAATAATAAATTTCAATGATTCTGGCAGATTCGTTCCATTCAAAGCTTTAAGGTCTATTTTTCCTTTCGTTTATTAGATTGAGAATGTAGAAAACTAATCTTTTCCCAGAAATGTTAAATTTGTTAATATTTTATTATAAATACAGTGATGGTCCAGTATAACGAACGATATAATGTCTGGAATCAATTCGTTATATCGAAACATTTTTTTGATACAAATCTTTAGGTAAATAGAAAGTACAATAATTCTATTTTTCATTATTTTATTTCATACTTCATAAAAAAATAAATACCTACATACTTCACTTAATAGAATAAAAAAGAACATATTTACCTTCATTTACATATAACGAAGCATTCGAGGAATTGAGTTATTAGTTTTGAAAATGAGAAATCATGTAAAATATTCCAGGCGCCAAAAAATGAAAACAATACAAAATGAGACTAAAAATCCGTTACAGTTTTGTGCATAGCGAACGGAGCTGTTTACATAGTACATACACAAAGACATTTTTTTTATATAATTTGCGCGCACTCAAGAGGATTTTTTGTATACCCTTTATATGTTATCAACACAGCGCGGGTGTGACATTCGTCTTTGACTCTTTGTGTATGTAAACAGGACATACATAAAAAAATTGTGTATGTGTCTTCCAATATTATCATGAACATACATGTTCGTTGCTATTTTTATTTTCGGAAATTCATTATTTTATTCGTAATATAGAAAACTTAAAACTTTAAAAAAAAGTATTCGTAATATCGATCACTCGTTATATCGGTATTCGTTATACTGAACCACCACTGTACCTAGGTAGATTCAATTTTTATAAACGTAGTTAAGGGATCAGAAATTTGGGGATTTGGATAGATACAATTTTCTTTAAACTGTTTCCAATTGACCTGTACAATACTTAAAGGGATAATTTAATTACAAAGAAAAACGGAAATTAACTGATTGTCAATAAAATTTTCCAAAGTCGAAAATTAATTAAAAGAACATATATGCATTTATACTTATTTGCATAACAAATTTTCCAAAATATATTTTGGAATTTTTGTTTTAAATTAATTTTCCTAAAATACATAAAAAAAAACAATTATTTTAAGTAAATGAAGGTTTGCATATTTTTCAAAAATTTGTATTAAAGTTATTAAATTTTAGACATTTCTGGGTTTGATAAATAAAGAAGAAATTTTTGAATATTTACGTGTTAGTGTTACCATTGTTTTTTTATTTATTTGAAAAATATAATTAAAAAAAAAGGTCAAAACGAGGAAAAATAGATCTCCTCCCATACTTTATATCTTACGTCAAAACTAGAGTGACCAACTTCTCCATTGTGCCTACTACTAATGTAGGTACTTTTATTTTGTTTCTTGTTGCAGATACATAGATTCAAAAATGAAACGTTCAAGAACAAGCGAGACGTGGAACTACTTTAAAATTGAATCCGAGCAAAATAAAACTGCCAAATGTTCATTGTGTCACTCGACATTAAGTTTCAAAGGGACTACTTCCAATTTAAGCAAGCACTTACACAATAAACATTTGATAAATGTGCAGCCAACTCAGACACGGCAAGAAAACAGTGCCTCTGCATCGATTGTGGTACCCGTTGAGGTTGACGTTGAACCAGAACACACAAATTCAACAACCCCGGAAACGAATGAAGGTGCGTCCACTTCCTCTATAGCCCAACATAATGAAATCCGGAATGTTCAACCTCCTCCTCCAGTTATTGCACCAAAAAATTTATTCCAATCAACCCTAAATCGGTTTTCAACCAACAAAAAATTAACACCAAGCCAAAGGAAGGATGTGATGTATTCGTAAGACGAAAAGAAACACGTGTACGTTCTAATAAGGCTAATCAAGAAGTGTCTTTATTTTATGTGTAATTTTACATTCTTCTTTTAGTACATCTTTATACCACAATAATTAAGTGTTGCCAATGAGGCAATACTCTATATGTCCTCCCCTAAGATACAAATTTAAGATATTATAAATAAGATACAAGTTCAAGATATGATGAATTACTACCTTAATCATAAAGATATGTATAACATGATTCTTTAAATAAAATTCAATTTAATATAATCTAGAATTTCATATAATCTTATATTAGAATATTCAAGACAAAAGCTATTTGTACTTTAAGAAATATAACTACTTTCATTTTTTATTCAATTCATTTTTTTTTTTTATATTCAATTCAATGTTAAATTATTTATTTGTATGTATTCACTTCAATTTTTTTTTTTTTTTTATATGTTTTTCTCTAATTCATTTTTATACTGTTCTGTATCTATCATTAATTTTAATATTTTTATTAGGTAATAATTTTCTTCTTAAGTGTTTTAATTCATTAATTTTAATATTTAAAATATCTTCTTAAGTTCATTCTTTATATGATATATTTTCCTGGCGTGGTCTCAATGTTCTACTAGTGGCAACTTCTGGAATCTGATTTGAAGTAGGAATGTCAGCGTTACTTTCTAATGCCGTTGAATTACTGTTTTCTTGGTCAACCGGTTCTTCTTGAACGTCCATTCCAACTTCTACATTTTGGTTACCGTTTTTATTTCTAATTTGATCCAGATGTCGTTTTATTTCTCTATTGTTGTGAGCAATGATACAAGAATACGATCGAGGACCAAGTTGTTTTTTTATAGTAGCTTGAGTCCAGCTTGGTTTGTTAGAGTTTTTATAATCTCTTATCATAACACATTGCCCTGTCGAAAATTCGGTATTGCGTTTACCTTTAAAATTCGTTATGTTTTTATTTTGACTTTCAATTAATTTTTGTCTAGTTGTAGGTGGCTTTAATCCACTTAAACGTGTTTTCAAAGGTCTTCCAAGAAAAAGTTTAGAAGGAGATTCACCAGTCGAACAGTGTTTGATGTTACGATAATCGATTAAAAATCTGTTAATAATTGTGTCTAAACACGAGTTATTGTTGACTTTAAGACTAGCTAGGATTGATTTTTTTAACGTCTTTATAAAATTTTCTGCCTGACCATTCGTCGCTGGATGTCCAGGGGCAGTAAGAATTTGCTTTATACAATTAGTTTTTAAAAAAGTTTTAAATTCTTGTGAGGTAAATTGCCGTCCGTTGTCACTGACAAGGACATCTACCAAGCCATAACGACAAAAAAGTTCTCTCAATTTAGTTATTGTGAAAGAGGATGTGATTTCTTTTGATTTAAAAACTTCAACCCATTTAGAGTAAGAGTCAATCACAACTAACAGATAATAATTATTAATCGGACCAGCAAAGTCTATATGAACTCGACTCCATACTGAATCAGCAGGATTCCATGGAATCAAAGAAGACTTTTCAGGATTTTGTTGCAATTCTTGACAAGGTATGCAATCACGAATCAACTCTTCAATTTTGCTATCCATCCCAGGCCACCACACATAAGACCGAGCCAACATTTTGGTTTTAACAATACCTAAATGTGAGGCATGAAGTTCATTGAGTACAAAATTTTGAAGCTTTCTTGGTACAATGGATCTATATCCCCATAGAACACAATCATGTTCGACAGAGAGTTCATACGCTTTATTGCGAAAAGGAATGAATTCATCTCCTTTTAACATGTGAACTGTGCCATTTTGAATGGCTTCACTTAGCTTAGACAAAACTGGGTCGCGCCTTGTCTCTCTAGCTATGTCCTTGAAATTCAAAAATAGACCAAAACTGTTTTCTGATTGTATTAAATTAATATAATTACATTCTGTATTATTTTTTGCAATTGAGCACTGCGGCATCCTTGAGAGTCCATCAGCATTGTTTAAAGAACCTTTAACATATTCAATAGAGTAATTAAAGCCTGATAAGATGAGCGACCATCTTTGAATACGAGCAGAAGCCATAATAGGTAAACCTTTATGCTCACCAAATATGCCTAGTAATGGTCTATGATCAGTACGCAAGATAAACTTATTGCCCAATAGATATTGTTTTAATTTTGTAACACAGAAGATTAAGGCAAGAGCTTCTTTTTCAAGCGAACTATATTTACACTCACTCTTTGATAAAGCTCTCGAAACAAAAGCTATTGGTCTAAGACTTCCCTGAATTCTATGACACAAAACTCCAGCTACAGCATTATTACTAGCATCTGTAGTTAAAATTATTGGTAGACGTGGATTAAAGTGTACCAAAACTTGATCGGATGTCACATCAGATTTTATTAATTCATATGCTTTTTGGCATTCTTTTGACCAACAAAATGGAACATTTTTACGGAGGAGCTCGTATAGAGGAAACATTTTTTTACTGAAATTATTTATAAATTTGGAATAATAATTCACCATTCCAATGAAAGCTCTAAGCTCTGAAATATCTTTTGGAACGGGTGCCAACGAGACACTTAAAACACGGTCATTATTTTTGCTCAAACCATTTTTATCAATTGAAAATCCTAAATAGCAAATTTTCGGTTTAAAAAACTCACATTTAGTTAAATTTAACTTAAGACCAGCTAAACAAAGTTTCTTCAAAACTACTTTTAGAGTTTCAATATGTTCAGCCATGTCTTTGCCGGTTATAGTTATATCATCTTGATAGACTACTACATTTTTAATTCCAAGTAATAAATTTTCCATAACTCTTTGAAATAAAGCTGCTGCAGTTTTAACACCATAAGGTAATCTTTTAACTTTCAAAAGGCCTATGTGTGTACTCCAGGTACATAAAAGCTGTGACTCATCATCGAGTAATAATTGGTTATATGCATTAGAAAGGTCAAGTTTACTAAATAATTGTCCTCCTTCAAGTGAAGCAAAGATTTCTTCAATTCTAGGGAGTGGGTGAATGAAATTTTCTAAGCATTTATTTATGGTGACTTTATAGTCGCCACATATTCGCAAATCACCGTTTGGTTTTAAAATTGGAACTAAGGGTGTACCCCATTCCGAATTATCTACCTGCTCAAGAACTCCGTCTTGAATTAATTTTCTTAATTGATTTTCTACTTTACTTTTCCAAGCAAATGGTAGTGGCCTCGGTTTAAAAAATAAAGGTTTTGCATTTTCAATGACCTTCAACGAAATTTGTTTGCCCTTATATTCTCCCAATCGTTCTTGGAACACTTCTGAAAACTCGGTTTTTAATTGATCTACAACAATTGATAAATTATTTTCTAGAGCCGAAACCGAATTCACTTGAATCAAATCGAAGTTAAACTGTCTTAAAAAGGAACGACCGAGCAATGGTGGACTTTTTGTATTAGTAACAACAACTATTATTTTTTTTTTAGTACCTCGATACGATATTAAAGCATCGTACTCACCCAAAAGTTGGATTCTTTCGCCACTATAGTCAACATATGGAACTTGACATGGTCTTAAGGACTTTGCACTATGTGTTTTTTCGTACAAAGAAATTGGAACCAACGTACAAGGAGCACCGGTGTCGCAAACAACTTTCATCGGAATACCATCCAGCACAACTTCCAAAGAGTAGATCCCACTAGAAGATTTTGAAGCCACGCTGTAAATAGAAAGATCAAATAAATCATTATTAATATCATTATATGAATTGCTATCAGAATCTGATACGTAATTTACAACATTATTTCTTTTTTTTGTTTGACACACTGGTGCTAAATGACCAGTTTTTCCACAGGAATTACACTTGCTCGTTTTATATTTACAATTTTGGGAATCATGGTTCCGCCAACCACAATGAGTGCAATTTTTTTGCTGTTTTCGCCTGCTTCCACCTACATCGCTGCTGCCACTGCTCGTTCCAAGTCCACCGCTGCCTCCTCCAGATCCACTGCTGCTTCCAAAATTATTTTTCTGTTTGCCTCGTGCTTGGCTTTTTGACCACGTTCTTTTCTTCATGATAAGGTTAACATGTTCCTCATTGACGATGTTATTTGCTGTCATCTTTGTCTCCATGATCATCGCTTTTTTTAGTGCATCTGCGACAGTGAGCTTTTCATCTTCTTCACAAAGTCGTTCGAATATTTTGCTGGGTAGATGCATGATGAATTGATTTAACACAAAATCATCCAGATGATCGCCAAATTTGCAATTCAATGCCAAGCTTTTTACTCTGGCAAACCACTCGGCCACAGTTTCGCTTTCATTTTTTATTGATGAGAAAAATTTTTTTCTTTCGCGAAAAATTATTGTTGGTGGAGTGTAATGTGTACTTAAGATTGAGCACAACTCCTTGTATGTTTTAGAGATAGGTGACCCCGGACTACACAAACTGTGCAAGACGCTGTAGGGAGCTGCACCGATCGACTTCAATAGAGCAGCCTTTTTTTGGTTGTCCTCAGTGCAATTGATTTCACAAAAGTGAATATCCAATTTTTCTTTCCAAATCAAAAAAGTTTCATTGTTCGGAGAAAATTCTGGAATATTTGAAGCCTGGAACAACGTGATTAATGCCGGTGCCGGTGTTTCAGTTGACATTATTGAGTTAAATGGTTATAATTAATCAATAATTTAATGCACGAAATTTTTTTGAGCAAATTTTTTTATTTTTTTTTTATTTTAATTTAATTTAAAGTTAAACCACCTCGTCGCCAATTTGTGATGTATTCGTAAGACGAAAAGAAACACGTGTACGTTCTAATAAGGCTAATCAAGAAGTGTCTTTATTTTATGTGTAATTTTACATTCTTCTTTTAGTACATCTTTATACCACAATAATTAAGTGTTGCCAATGAGGCAATACTCTATAAAGGAAATTGACAATTCACTCATGGCTCTATTTTTCAAAACTTTTTTGGCATTTTCCACCGTTGAAGACCTCAGTTTCAAAAGATTTGTGCAAAGTTTAAATCCCGCATATCAACTGCCCAGCAGGAAACACCTTTCAAATGTTATGCTGAATGCGGAGTACCAAATTTGCGAAGCTGAGGTAAAAGAACGTTTCACAAATATCCAAGGAACTCGCCTCACTCTAGATTGCTGGACGTCGCGAGCACAAGAAGGCTATCTCGCAGTAACTGCCCATTATTTAGATGACAATTTAGATGCCAAATCTGCTCTTCTCCAATGTCAGATTTTGGAAGAGGCCCACACTGCTTCTAATATTAAGCAAGCTCTTCAAAATCTGATAGAAAAGTGGAGTTTGCAAAGAAAAGTGCGTTTGATTGTGGCAGACAACGCCTATAACGTCCAAAACGCAATAAGGGATTTGCAGCTAAAAAATTTTGGTTGTTTTGCTCACACAATCAACTTGGTAGCAAAAAACGCTTTGGCAGTTTCAGAAGTCGAAGATTTCATCAGTAAACTACGGACAATTGTAACCCATTTCAGACGTAGTACAACGGCAACGGAAAAGTTAATTAAATATCAAATCCAAACAAATGTGGCACAACCAAAAAAACTCATAATTGATGTTTCAACTCGATGGAACTCAACATTTGATATGTTGGAAAGACTGCTGGTATTGAAGGAAGCGCTTACAACCACAATGGCCTTAATTGGAAGTACGAGCAGCACTTCATTTCAAAATATATCTGCGGATGAGTGGCTACTGTGCAACCAGCTTTGCAGAGTTCTGAAACCACTTAAAGATGTTACTGAGGATATAAGTGGTGAACATTATCTCACCGGAAGTCTGGTAATAATCTTCAACAAAATATTGACCCAAATATATGAAACCAAGATATGCAATGACATAACACTGCAACGAGGAGCAGCACAAGTTGGCAAAAAAATAAAGGAGGGTTTAGCCACCCGCTTAAATAACATTGAACACAGCGGAACATTTGTCATATGTACGTTTTTGGATCCACGATTCAAATTACACTTTTTTCAGGAAGCTTCAGCTGCTGATGCTGCAAAAAAGAAAGTAATCGAGTTGTTGGTAACAGAAATTGAATCAAGCAGAAGGAATCTTCCAGCTGGTGTTAATGTACCGATGGAACCAACACCGAGTTCTTCATCAACCGCTGAATCCAACCAAGGATATATTTCGATCTGGGATGATATTGATCTGATTATTGAGGACGTACAACCAGTCCAGTCCGCGAGAGTAGAAGCTATAGATGAAGTTCGAAGGTATCTATCACATAAAATGGCAAATCGACAAGAGAGTCCAAACGAATGGTGGCGGAATCAGCGCTGTGCATATCCCAACCTTTCCAAAGTTTATCAGAAGTACTGCTGCATAATTGCAACGTCAGTTCCCTGTGAACGTATTTTCTCCAAGTCTGGTGAACTCATTTCAGACAGGAGGGCTCGGCTTAAACCAGAAAAGGTAAAGAAATTAATGTTTTTGAATGTTAACAAAACTAATTAATAAAAATTTGCTAAATATTGAAATATATTGTATGTATTTTATTTTTTTTTTTATTTTATTTATATTATTTTTACCCAAATAAAAATAACCAATTTATTAAATGAGTACACGGGTGCACACCACGCGGTAGGTCTAGGTATACTGACTGTTTTGGCCTCTTGGGTAAAATATTAGTGATATTTTTATATCGGTTTAGATATTATAATATTTATAAACTAATATATTAGTATTAGGTAATATCACAAAATATTAGTATTGTATTGACCCATGCCTAATCGAAAGTGATCCTAACGCACACCATACAGTGTGGGGTAGCACTGATATAAACGACAGGGGTGAGTCTCTTTTCGATTATATTCTTAACACTAACCTACTTATAAGTAATGTTGGTAATGAACCAACTTTTATTACTATAAACCGACAAGAAGTTATAGATATAACTCTCGTCTCAGATTTCATAAACAATAATATTCTGAACTGGAAAGTATCCAAAGATCATTCCTTTTCCGATCACAGATACATCCAATTCAGCCTTACAAATGATCCTTCTAGCCAACCCTCCTTTCGTAATCTAAAAAGAACAGATTGGCCAAAATATGAGAGAATATTGAACAGTTTAGTCAGACCTGAACTCTTTAATATTCCTACTAACATCAAAGATCTTGACGACATAGTCAATAATCTAACACTAGCCCTAAACAAATCTCTAGACACTGCATGTCCCCTTGTACAAATAAGGGGTAAAAAGAAACTTCACTGGTGGAACTCTGGGTTAGATCCACTTCGAAAAGAACGCAGAAAACACTTTAATAGAGCAAAAGCTTCTAGAGATACGTCTGACTGGGATTCTTACAAAGAATCACTGAAGACATATAAAAAAGAATTGAGGAAAACCAAACGGTCGTCCTGGAGAAACTTCTGCAGCACAGTGGAAGACTGTTCTGAAGCATCCAGACTGCGTAAAATCCTCTCCAAAAACTCAGTCATGCCAAGCTGCTTGAAGAATGCCTCTGGCCTCTGGACCAACTCATGCGAAGAATCGCTCAACCTGCTACTAGACGTTCACTTCCCTGGTAGCTCCAATAATATCAGAAATATTACTCCAAGTCTGTGCGACAATGTATTAACTCCTCCTCAAGATCTAGTCACCAGGGAAAAACTCAACTGGGCTATTAACAGCTTTAAACCCTACAAATCTTCAGGTCCGGATGATATAATTCCGGCTGAACTGCAACAAAATGCAAATTTTCTAATGCCCATTCTAGAAAATATATTAAAAGGGTGTCTAAAACTGGCATAAAAAACTGTTTTTATCCCAAAAGCTGGAAAATCCAGTCATGTGAACCCTAAAGATCTGAGACCAATCAGCTTATCATCATTCCTTCTTAAGACATTTGAACGTTTGATTGATATCCACTTAAGGGCAAATATTGATAAGTCCCTCCTCTCAAAGGCCCAACATGCCTACAATAAAGGGAAATCGGTTGAAACGGCTTTACACTGTATAGTACGTACAATCGAACGTTCCCTCCATCAAAAAGAGTACACCCTAGTTGCCTTCTTAGATATAGAAGGAGCATTTAACAATGTTGACACATCGGCAATTACACGCGTATTGACATCTCTCAAGGTAGATAAATCGATTAGTAAGTTGATAAATCAGATGCTGATAAGCAGGATTATTAACTCAAAACTGGGCGATTTTACTACACAAAGGAGTGTCAGCAGAGGTACGCCGCAAGGCGGTGTCCTATCACCTCTCCTCTGGAACTTAGTAATAAATGAATTGTTAATCACTCTAGAAGGAGAGGGATACAAAGTGTTTGCCTATGCGGACGATGTTGCTATCGCAGTGACGGGAAAATATCCCAATTCACTTAAAGAACTCTTACAGAACGCTTTAAATAAGCTCATCAATTGGGCAAATCAGTGTGGACTAGGTGTTAACCTACATAAAACCGATCTTGTCCTCTTCACCAGGAAATACAAAATCCCACCCATCGACCCTCCCCACATAAACGGTGTTCCACTTAAAATTTAAGAACAGGCAAAATACTTGGGTCTTATTTTGGATAAGAAATTAAGTTGGAAACCTAACATTCAAGAAAGAATAAACAAGGCCACAGTGGCCTTGTTCTCATGTAAAAAAGCCATTGGAAATAAATGGGGTTTTCAGCCCAGCATTACATACTGGCTATACATCTCGGTTATAAGGCCGATCCTTACATATGGAGTAGCGGTATGGTGGACTGCGCTGGACATAGCGACAAGCCGTGATAAGCTCAGTAAAGTCCAACGAACAGCCTGCATGTGTATGGGTGGAGCACTTCGCTCTACCCCCTCCGCCTCACTTGATGTTCTGTTCCATCTATTACCGCTTGACCTTTTCAGTAAGCAAACGGCTGCAAACACTGCCGTACGGCTTCAAGCCTCCTCACAGTGGTTCAATAATCAGATTGGCCACTCCGCTATTCTGAATTCATTCAGATCAATTAACAGTAATATCGACTACACCATCCTCTTTCCCCACTTCAATAACAATAGCTTCAGGGTGACTATCCCTTCCAGGTCTACCTGGGAGGACACATCATTTCTGAACGATGATCCCCATAATTTCTTTACAGATGGATCAAAAACGAATGATGGGGTTGGTGGAGGCGTATACTCCGAAAGACTAAACTTAAGTCTCTCCTTCCGTCTATCTGTAGCGTGTTCCAAGCTGAAATCCTGGCTATTAAAGAAGTCCTTTCCTGGCTTAGAGAAAACGTTATATCAAAAACTGATATACGCATCTTCTCTGACAGTCAGGCTGCGTTAAAATCCCTAGATTCTGTCTCTACGAATTCATCAACAGCCTTAAACTGTCGATCATCTCTTACGGAGATGGCCAAACAGTTCAACATTCACCTTTGCTGGATGCCGGGCCATAGAGACATTCCAGGAAATTGCAAAGCCGACGAACTTGCAAAAAGAGGAACAACGTTACCTCTGCTAGCTCACAAAGCTGGCGTAGGTATGCCTTTAGCTACATGTAAACTTATGCTGAAGCAATTTACAATAGGGAGAGCAAATTACAGATGGAATAACATCACCACCTGTGCAGCGACAAAACTAATTTGGCCTAGACTTAGTGCCAAACACTCCAAGCAATTGATCTCCCTTAGTAGATTGCACATTGGCTACGTCATAAGTGTCCTAACTGGTCACTGCTTAATAGGGAGGCATGCAATTCGACTTGGAGCCCCTGCAAATGATTTTTGCAGGAGTTGTATGGACGAAGAGGAAGAAGAGACGATCTCTCATCTTCTTTGCACTTGCCCGCCCTGTCACAAAGACGAAAACTCCACCTTGGAGATTTCTTTTTCAATGATCCCAGTGATCTAATAAACTCCGACATTGTTTGTCTCCTACGCTTCATTCGCAGCTCTAACTGGTTCAATGAGTGAGGTAGATCCATGTGGTATCACAACGGACCTAATTTTGGTCTATGTGTGTTGGAAATCGTCCAACAGTCCAACATTCAAATTATTTTTCAGTCGAATATTTGATTTTCTAGAATATTTTTTAAATCTAAAAAAAAAGATATCGGAACAAATGACTTTGTAAATCGATATCGGAACAAATGATTTTGTAACTCACACTACATTTTGTCCACTTTTTCATAGAATTTCCCTCATCAAAAATGCATCATACACATACAACTTACCTACTTTTTGAATTTAGAAAAAAAGATCGTTGTTTTTGTAAATTAAACATTTCGAAAACTAATCTATAGATATTTTCGTTAACATGTAATACACAATTTGATAAATATTTAAAATTTTAGATACAAATGCTAAAAAAACATTAAAATATTTTCCAAAATCTCAAATTCCTTGAACGCGACTTCTAGAATTTTGATCTACATATTTTTAAAAAAAATCAGAATGTATCGTCTTTCGAAAAAGCAAAATTTCAGAATTTAAAATTTTGACGTTTTGAGTTTACGGAACTTCAAGATACTTCTTGAAAGACGCAAAAAAATATGACTCTTTAAGAAAATGATTTTTGTAAGTAACGAAAAACTTAATGGATTTTCTTACAACCATGTTTTTCGACTTCACTTTGCTTTTCTACCGATGATATTATGTATAGCAAAAATAAATTAATACAAAAATCAATACTGCGATATAAAATTGCTTTATTCAAAACTTGAAAACGTGCGTAAAATGAGCATCCTAAATATTATTCAGACTCTTTAATCAATTTGTTTTCCAATCCAAGATGCTGTACAAAACAGTCCCAATTAACTAAACGCCCTTTGTGTAGAAATGGTATTTTTGGACAAAGTTCGAATGCATAATTTATGGGCGGAATATCTGATGCCGGATTGCAATTAACATTCACAAATGACATAAAGTCACAAACTTCTATTTCTCCCAAATCGTTGTGATTTAAAACCATAAACATATCGTCGATAAGCTCTGCTGTAAATGGCAAACGGCAACCTTTAATTATGGACCTAAGTTTAGATTCTGGGATGAATAATTTTTGCGAAGGATTTATATGGTAAACGTGTTCTTTCAGATGATCAATATCATCCCAAAGATTACGTCGGATTTCAGAATGGATTGCAGCGCGGACAGTTTCACGGTTACATGATGAAGGAGGATTTTGCTCAGCTGAATAATATCGGCATAATGTGATGATTTCTTGATCAGTAATACTGTTTCCGAGAAGTTCAATTAAATTTCTTTTCAGCGTCTCATAGGTTATCAATTTAGTTTCAGCTTCACTCGTCCCTTTATGTAAGTGCTTTGCAATAAAAGTCTTGTAGTCATGGCGAAGAGCTTCACGTATTTTGTTCATTATGGTTTTTACATCAGCTATTGGAAACTGAAAAAAAAAAATTGGTATGAAGGAATAATAAACATCTTCTATAATAATATTGAAATTAATAACTTACCTCAAACGGATGGGATTCCATGTAAATTAAAGTGTACTCATCGGCAGAAACTATCGAAAATATATGATCTTTAAAATTAACAGTTGCTCCAATATAGAGATGATGAGGTTTATAATACTCCGGTCTTTGCGATGAAAACTTTTCTTGATTAGGCAGTAAAATGCGCCTTCGTTTCAAGAATGTTCCACCCAAGAATCCAGAATTTCTTTCAGCTACTTCAAATATTTGAATAGTTTCATCGGAAAGATAATACGATATAATAAAAACCCGTTCGCAGTTGTCCCGTAGTGTGGAAATCATTTTGGCTCCAAATCTTAAAACAAACTTATCCAAACTTATGAATTTTTTAAAATCCCCTTGAGGTTTTTTTGGCTCCACAGATATGCAATTCCCCTCAGAGTCTTCGTATGAACCCCATCCATTATAAGGAGGCAGTTTTCTGTCTCTTGGTTTTTGGGAAACACGTGCTTCACAGCGATTTGGGTATGGTAAAGGACAAAAATCTTCAATTCCGTACTGAAATTATATAGGTACTTTTCTTATACAAAAAACTTGGAAAATGTAGGAGACAGTACCTTTTTTCTGTAGTACTCTTTAGTAAAGGAATCACAATTTGTCAAGACAACGCTACGACCGTAAACATTTAGTACAGATCCAATTTGAAGATCCTTATCTGTATAATAAGTAACGTCCTTTTTTCCAGTGCCAAGAATATCTGCAATATATCTTCCGGATCGAAGGCCTCCTCCAAGAACATTTAAAACTGTAACATCTGTTTGCTCTCCCGGCAGGTGTGAACCTTGCCAGTCCTTAAAAACACCAGGTAGAGAAAAAGTTTATGATTTGGATTAAAAAATAATCAAAAATATCAAACTAAAAAAGGAGGTACATATACGTTATAACAACTATTCATCAGGCTAGAAATGGGGCCGTAGTGTTGTCTATCTTATTTTCATACAACCACCACATCATCTCGAAATATCAGTTTTCAAAAGCAAGCATATATTAGACATTAAGATCACATTTTTGGATTTCAACAGTTCGAAAACGTTATTTAGTTTAGGATTTAAAAGCATATAAATGCTTATACAATTATCGGCCTGATAAATTTTTCTGGGTTGCACCAATGCCCTCGACTTTTTGCGAACCATTCCTGGATTTTATCACTTGTTTGTTTTTAACTTAACGAAAAAGTTTATCTAGTGCAAGTGAAATGGCAATATGATAGATGTCAAACTTTACCTACTAAAGAGGGCTCTGCGAAATTAGGCCCCAGGAAATAAGGCCCCAAAAGCAAAAATGAAATAAGGCCCCGAATTGGGGTATTTTTTCATAATGAAACTATGCCCCAATGAAATAAAGCCCCACTGAAATGAAAAAATGCCCCAAAAACATGAATTAAGGCCCCAACTTGTTTTGACTTTTTTTTTAGAAAAATAAAATAAAGCCCCAATTTAGTTTTTCATATTTAAGTTTATTTTCGAAAATGAAACTACACCTCAAAGTCCAAACCATCAAACAAATACTTGGATTGTATCCTGCACAACTTCCCTGCAAAAACTACACTTGTAATTATCATGTCCTTCAGCAATAGACTCTGCTTGAATTTGGTTTGATGGTTTTCAACACGAAAGATGAAAACCATCTGAGAGTAACAGAATAGCTGCAACAAATCGCGCAATTTTTTGCAGATATTCTGTTACTCCCTGACGGTTTTCATCTTTCGTGTTGAAAACCATCAGGGAGTAACAGAATAGGCATTAAAAAATCATAGCACACATCATATCGGCTTAACATTGAAACATTATTGCTGGCACCACACTAAGCGGTACTTAAGCAGCTGTGGGCTTTGTATATGAAAACTATAGTACTATCATGGCGAGTTTTTTTTAGGGTTGCAGAGGTCCTGATGGTGGCGCTGCAAAATGTGAGGTGTAAAATTCGATTTGGGGAGTCTTTAAGCGTCGAAAATTGGTGGTAGGGGCAAGAGTAGACTATTTTTTGGATTATTGCATCCAAAAAATATCAATAAATATCATTTAAAACCTCCATAAGCTCTCCGCAAAAAAAAAGAGTAAGGGTTGCATAGGTAAATTAGATGTCGCCCCATTCGACTTCCACCATGATAGTACTATAGTTTTCATATACAAAGCTGTGGGTCCCCGATTAGCGGATGTTCACATCATTTTTTGTAAAAGACAATGTTATTTTCAAATTATGAAATAAGGCCCCAAATTTTTTTCTTAAAATAAAATGCAATTAAGCCCCAAAAATAATTTGGGATTTTATTTCATTGGGGCCTTATTTCATAATGAAATTATGCCGCAAAAAAAAAATTAAATAAGGCCCCGAAAAATGAAATAAGACCCCAAAATTTGAGAAATTTTGTTGTTGTTTTGTGTACTTTTTTTTGGGGCCTTATTTCATTTTTTTTGTGGGACCTTATTTCCTGGGGCCTAATTTCGCGGAGCAGAGCTCTTCCCCACTATTATTGAGTATTGAGTATTAACAGAATGTCAAAAAATTAAAGGAATATAATACTTGCGTCTCACTCAATTGGATGGTGTGTTTCTAGCTACTAATGAAAAGTTAACACCTGAGCATTTCCAAAACCGAGAAGATTGTAAGATATCTTCTGGATAGAATGAATTTTAAATACCTTTCAAATCACCCGGTGTAGATGTCATCTTGCAACCCCTTCTATAAAAAGTAGAAGAAGAATTAATGGCTATCTTATTAGATAACTTTGAAGTACTATTTCACTTGGGTAGATCTTAGACCTAGTCTATGATAAAGAGCAAAGTTAATTTGTGTACCCAAAGTTCTGACCAAAGATGTAACTCTTACCAGGTCATTCAGGCCAATTTCCTTAACATCACCGGCGCGCCGCCATACTTACAGAGGGGGATTATCTGCAGAAACCAATCTGGATGAACTCTAATGCACATTACAGATAAGCTTCAGATTCAAAAGAAACGCCTTGCTTTATATTGAGGTGGCCTTCAACTCTCACAAAGCTTAAAAGCTCTTGAAAGGAAGGGCGTACCCTTTACTTTAATAAGGCCCTACCCCTTACTCTCACAAAGGCTGGAATCCTGGAAAGAAGTCATGCAACTACTGTAAGAAAAATCACTATATCCATAACCATATCCAGCAGCAATGCAAAATAGCGTTCACCTGGACCCCACTACAAAAATTGCTGCTAAGGAGCCATATTGAGATTTGATAATTAGGCAAAAATTTTAAAAACTAAGTTCTGACTTTATTGTATTTACATATTTAAAATAATAAAATTATAATAAATCAAATTATGTATATCATACATATTATATATATGTATATATATTGTAATGAAAATTAGTTAACTACTTTTGAATCATAATATAACGACTTTTACATTCGAACTATATCGATTCTCGAATGCGATGACAGCGCCATCTAGTACCATTGCGATTTAAAACAACCTGCTATGAGCTTTGAATGAGCTTTTTCGAACATTGTTAAATGTCGAAGTCCGAAGGGGAATTATTCCATCTATCTGTCAGAATAGAAAGATCGAGATACAGGTTCTAAAGATTTCTATTGCTTTCGAGATTAGACCAGAACCAGATATTTCCCTATATAAGGTTGATGGCGCTACCGATTGGACACAGTTTATTTTTGAAAGTGAAAGAATAAAGTTCGTGTAAAGTGTTGTGCCAGTGATTAATAAAAGTGATTTCAATAGAAGTAAAGTGTGTTTTATTTTAAATATAATAAGAAGAAGTTAAGAAATAAAGTAAATAAGTTTTTATTGCGAACCCTTAGCAGAATATTACATTGGTGTCAGAAGTGGGATGGTTGAACGATTCAACAGAACCCTTAAAGAACATCTGTCGAAGGTTGTCGGCGACTACCAACGAGACTGGGACCGACATATCCCATTGTTCCTTATGGCAAATCGAAGTGCAACCCATAGCTCAACAGGAAAAACACCATCGGAAATCCTGTTCGGATCAACTATACGGCTGCCAAGTGAAGTGAAATTTGGTTGTCATCCAAATGAGTCACAGGGAACAGACGAATATGTGGATGACCTCAAGAAAAGGCTTATTGACATTCATCAACAAACAAGGACAAATATAAAATTGTCTAGTGATCGGATGAAAACAAGATACGACGCAAGAGCGACAGCAACGGGATTTCAAGAAGGAGACCTTGTGTGGTTTTACAATCCTCATCGACAAAAGGGGCTATCACCAAAACTCCAACAAAACTGGGAGGGCCCATATACTGTGGTGAAAAGAATCAATGATGTGGTTTACCGTATACAAAGAGGCGTAAGAGGCAAACTAAAAGTAGTTCACGCTGACCGGTTACATCGATATAACGGTGAAAGAGGTGATGAAATTGTTCGGGACGATCAATTCTAAGAGGGGGGCAATGTAACGAAGAATAGTTAACTACTTTTGAAAATTAATATAACGACTTTTACATTCGAACTATATCGATTCTCGAATGCGATGACAGCGCCATCTAGTACCATTGCGATTTAAAACAACCTGCTATGAGCTTTGAATGAGCTTTGAATGAGCTTTTTCGAACATTGGTAAATGTCGAAGTCCGAAGGGGAATTATTCCATCTATCTGTCAGAATAGAAAGATCGAGATACAGGTTCTAAAGATTTCTATTGCTTTCGAGATTAGACCAGAACCAGATATTTCCCTATATTAGGTTGATGGCGCTACCGATTGGACACAGTTTATTTTTGAAAGTGAAAGAATAAAGTTCGTGTAAAGTGTTGTACCAGTTATTAATAAAAGTGATTTCAATAGAAGTAAAGTGTGTTTTATTTTAAATATAATAAGAAGAAGTTAAGAAATAAAGTAAATAAGTTTTTATTGCGAAACCTTAGCAGAATATTACAATATTATATATTATATATATTATATATTATATATATTATATATTATTTTATACATGTTTGTCATTTTTTTTTTTTTTCATTTCAGACACAAAAAAAATTGCTTCAAAAAAAAATCTGTCCAACGATATCGTTTTTAGGCAAAAATTACCTGCAAATGCAGATGTGTAAAGTGACTGGAAAGAAAAATCGACCTTCATTTCAAATCAAGTGTAACGGCTTATAGTTTGTGTCAAATTTGAAGTCCTTATTTTTCATCAACGTACCCAGTGACCGCTTTCCAGTAAAGCATTAAAATAAGATAAAAAATCAGCTCATGCAAAATCATTCCAAAAGAGAGTAAACATAACAACAAATTTGAACAAAACAGTAAGTGGGGGCTCATATAGGGTTCGCCACCAATTTGATAGATGCGCAAAACTGAACCAAAATGAAAATGCAAATAATATTACCTTCAATCAGAGATCAGAAATAAATCTCAACTTTTTGAAGGGTTCTTTAATAACTGGTATTCGATGAGAACAAAAAGTTATTTGGCGGACCCTTTACATACATTACTCATACAGCATATTTCAAAGGTATCTGAGAAATTATGTACAGTGGCGTGCATAAATGAGTACATAAATGTACCTCGTGGACTTATTGTTGCATAAGAATAGAAATAGTAAAGCAAATGAAAATTTTTTTTTACCAATTTATTTCATGTTTAGTTCTCAACAAAATGGCTAATAATAAAAAACGGTAAACAACAAACTCTCAGAAAAAAATAAATACAACAAAAACAAGTCACATGTACTCAATTTTGCAACGATATGCATTCAACAAATATGTCTAAAATTACCGTTAGATTTCCAATTGTTTGATTTTGTTTTCTTTAGCTATTTTAGTTTCTGGTTTTGTCTTATTGAGTGTGGTAAGAATTTTTTCAGAAAATTTTAATAAATTAAATAAAAAATTGTAATAATTTCATAATTTTTAGAGAACATTTTAATAAATAAAATAAAAAATTACAAAAATATCAATAATGAAGAAACTATCACGACAAATTGAGGACAGTATTGTACAACTGACAGAGAGTGGCTCCTCGACGCGAATGCTAGCTAAGCAGCTTAAAGTAAGCCAATCAGTGGTCATTAGGGTCCAGAAAAGGCGAGCTATTGTTCCTAAGGCACAGGTCAGAGGCCGAAAAAAAATTTTAACGGATGCGGACGCACGACTCATGATGTTAGAGATGAAGAGGAACAAGTTTTTAACACCAAGGGATGCTTCAAAGGTAATAAATAAGCCCGTTAGCCAATGGACTGCAAGTAGAGCCCTCCACGACATTGGCTACATCTCAGCGGTAAAAAAACAGAAACCTGCATTATTCGTAAAAAATGTTAAGGCACAGTTAAAATTCGCTAGAGATCATAGAAATTGGGCAGTAGATGACTGGAAACGTGTAGTGTGGTCAGACGAATCCAAGTTTAACCGGTTTCAGTCTGACGGTAAGCAATATTGCTGACGCCGGCCTGGAGAGAACATCCAAAGACACCACGTTAAAGAAACAGTGAAGCACGGTGGAGGGAACATCATGGTATGGGGTTGCTTCACATGGTCGCACATTGGGGCACTGCAAAAAATAGAAGGAATAATGAGGAAAGAAGATTTGCACATTTTGCAGACTTATTTATGCGACTTTGTAGCTAGGAGCGGCTATCCTGAGCAGGAAGTCATATTTCAACAAGATGGTGACCCGAAGCACACCTCCAAAATCTTGAAAGCATGGCTTACGGAACAAAGTTTTGAATTGATGCAGTGGCCAGCTCAAAGTCCCGACCTCAATTCCATTGAGAATTTGTGGTCAATCGTGAAAAGACGGTTGGGACAGTACCGAACAGCCCCAACTAACCTAACCGACCTTTGGCAGCGGGTACAGCGGGAATGGGAAAGTATTCCGAATGAAATTTTAGAGAAATTGGTTGAAAGTATGCCTAAACGTATAAAACACGTTTTACGAAATAAGGGGCTGTGGACAAAGTACTAAAAATAAGCTCTATCTCTATTAAAATAGAGATAATAAGCTCTATTTCTCTTAAAAGCAAAATTGAGTACATGTGATTTGTGTTTGTTTTATTTATTTTTTTCTGAGAATTTGTTATTTTCCGTTTTTTATTATTAGCCATTTTGTTGAGAACTAAGTATGAAATAAATTGGTAAAAAAAATTTTTCATTTGCTTTACTATTTTTATTTCTATGCAACAATAAGTGCACGAAGTACATTTATGTGCTCATTTATGCACGCCACTGTACATACAAGATTCACTCGAACGCGGGACATAACACGTTGCTATGATTGACAACAACAAGTTACAAGTTGTTGTTGCTAGATTCGGGAAAGCCTTTACGTTTAAAACTTTAAATCTTCTTATCGGTAAATAAATCTCACGAAATTTGATTTCAAGAATAATCAAATTAAATTAATTATTTCTTTAATAATTCGTTTCATTACGGTTGATTGATTTGTTGATGAGTATGATTAAAACGCAGCGCAGGTTTGTTCTTATATACTCATTTAATTTCATTTTAAAAAAGAGTGGTACCAAAAGAAAGGTAAATACTTGTACATCAAAACTGTGAAGTTTTAGGAAAATCGTAGGTGGGGATTTCGAGATTTTCGCGTTTTAAGTTCATTGATCAGATGCACTTTTTGTGCATATATCATAGAAACCGTTAGACACACACATTTGTTTTTGGTATCAAATAAAAGGTGTGTTTTTAAACTTTCAAATGGCGTTTAAATCATGACCCTACGATTTTTAGTTTTTGAAATATTCAATAATTAAGCTTTGAAACTAATTTTTTTTTGTTTTGAATCAGTTATTTCGGAAAAATCTTAAGTGTATCATATCTTTTTTCACCGTTAGGTTTCAAAGCTTCTAGAGTTTTATTGAATATTTCAAAAACTAAAAATTTAAACGCCATTTTATTGTTTTCCGTCGAATTCTATAAACTTTTTATGAAAAATTATAAAGTGAATAATAAAGCAGGTTTTTAAATCTTTTTCTTGAAAATCATAATTTGGAGGATAATCCGACTTAAAAGGGCTTCCCAAAACCGTTATTATCGTATGAAAATGTGTTCTGAATTTGGATTTCATGCAAAACTATATTGCTTAGAAACATAGTTTAGGTGGATCAACAATTTTTTTTCCACAGGAAACAGAAAAATAGCAGTTTTTAATCAAATAACACTGTTAGAGATTAGAGCAACAAGGCACAACTCCGACGGCACCAGAGCAAAATAAAAAAACATTGCAACCACCAGCTGCATTTGCGCGCGAGCACAACAACAATGCGCCAGCATCTACGAGAACTATTTCTCGGTCCACAAATTTCCAACAACAATACGCTTGTGCACCGAGAACGGTCGACATGGATTGTTAAGACACACCCCTTTTTATAGTGTGTCGATGAGCGGTACTTGCGGACTGAGAGCAGGCAGCAGGGCAGCTGCCAACAGATTGTGCTGAATGCTGATGGAAAACAGTTTTCTTTATTCAAGTTCTGTATATAATAGAGCGATTGAGCTGTGCACTTTTTTTTCAGTCTACAAGGAGCAATCGAGCTGTGCACTAGACACTACAGTCCATTCTTTCAATAAAATTAAATTGTGCAAAAAATCAAATCTTTTTCTTTCTTCTGTTCATTACAGAACAAACACTAAACTCAGAAAAATAATAATCTCAAATTGTGTTGTCTAGAGAGTGGTTGAAAAAGTACCAGATTAAAATAGAACAATAACCCTTAAATGCATACATTATTTTCATAATTATTATTATATCACTATACGTAATTCCCTGTGTATACTGGAGGCTAAACACTAAACACTTGTGAACGAAGTACAGTACACAGAAAAAATCTTTGCCGGCACTTATGCTTTAAATTCAATCAAACTGAAAAAGTACCAGCTATTTTGTACCAGATTAAAATAGAACAATAACCCTTAAATGCATACATTATTTTCATAATTATTATTATATCACTATACGTAATTCCCGTGTATACTGGAGGCTAAACACTAAACACTTGTGAACGAAGTACAGTACACAGAATAAGTCTTTGCCGGCACTTATGCTTTAAATTCAATCAAACCTCAAAACCAGCTTTTCATAAATGCTCACTCAATAACCTTTATTTTCAACAAAAAAAAATACCGGTCAAAGTGTGAGGGTAACCTTCCTACTTTTTTTTTTGGTTATCATTTTTCGTTAAATGTTGACCTTTTCCATTAATTTTTTCGTAAAAAACTCAACCATTGAGAGATATTTTTGAAAATAAAAAATTAGTGCATCTTCCTGTCTGCTGTGATTTTACGCTTAGCCCAAATTAATTAAACTTACAATATTTAGATTTTAAAAATGCCAATTGGCACTTTTATCGTTCCCACTTTAATTGCAAAATTCGTCAATATGAGAATCGTGTTGAAACTGTTACATGTTATCAAGATGTAGATGTCTGTGTTGAGTGTTTGATCAATGTTTCAGTTCCTAAAAAATCAATTAATGTACGAGCGATTGTCCTTCTTCGTTCAAACTTAGATCTTATCAAAGGGAGAAATATGTTCAGACGAAAATGGCAAAGATTCAGAAAGCAATATGATTTTCTAGAAATGAATCATCTTAATAAATTAATAACAGAATCAATTTCAGTTTTCCGAAACAAAGAGTGGAATAATAAACTATGTATGTTCCTTACATCCTAATTCGAAACTATTCTGGAATACAGTAGACTCGCGTTAACAAAAACACCGTCTTACGAGAACACCGGCTTAGCGATGGAAGAGGAAATACGTTTAGGATATTACAGCAATAAATCAAAAGATTCTAACATAAATAGGGAATATACAAACAAAAACCTAATTAAAATAAATCACACATCTGTGAAATGCTTCAAGTGCGCCCGTTTAGGTCATCTGTCTAAAGACTGCTTTAGAAATAAAAACAATGTAACTAGTCAAAGTTTTAATTCAAATAGAAACAATAATTACCAAAATAACTATGCAAACAAAAAGGATTTTAGTAAATTTCAAAATCCAAGAAAAAAACAGGATTTAAATAGAGAAAATCCGTTTCACAATAATATGAATAAATCATAAAATTTTCGAAAAAAACGAATAGTTGAAGAGGCAACTATTCCGTCCGCAATGTTAGGAAACCCTCACGTAGAAATGATTTATAAAAATAAATCTTTTAATATATTAATTGATACTGGAGCAGGAGTATCATTACTTAAACAAAAATGGGGAGAATATGATAACCGGGGCGGGGCGCCGAGAAATGATAACGGATTTTTGTAGAACACAGCAATACAAGCATTTTTTACTATGGAAGGGGGGTCTATCTCCCCCCGTTTGGGCAGTAGGGGCAATTTAAAAAATATGTACGTAAAAGGGAAAAAAATAATTAAAAAATAACGGTAATACTTAAAATTAAGTATTATACGTTATTTTAGAGCCAACATTCTATTCTATTAGCCAGTTTTTAAATCAATTCAAAATTATGCATAGTTTTTGAAAAATTTAATTTTAAACTCTAAATTTGAGTAAAAAAAAAGTTTAAAAAAATTTTTAATTTCAATATTTCAAAACCATGAGTTTATAAATAATTTTTTTAATAATTTGTTGCTGTTATTATTTTCAATCAATTCGTTTAGAACATACACAATTTTTTGTGCGTGGCTCTAGTGCAAAAATCAGATTTTTGTATAGATAACCGGATGGTAGCAATGTCCATTGTGGGTTGTTCCAAAAAAAATGGACGCCAGTGGAATCCGCAAATGGAGAATGGTAATAGATTTTCGTAAGTTGAACGAAATTACAATTTCTGATAATTATCCAATACCAAACATACAAGATATTTTAGATAAGCTAGGAAATGCAAAGTTTTTCACAACCTTAAATTTGAAATCGGGCTTTCATCAGATTTCACTTGATGAAGAAAGTATAGAAAAAACTGCGTTTTCTACACCTTATGGATATTTTGAATTTCTTCGAATGCCATTTGGTCTTAAGAATGCTCTTGCATGTTTTCAGAGGCTGATGAATATGGTACTCGATGGATTACAAGGTAGAGACTGTTTTGTTTATATGGATGATATAGTCGTCTTTGGAGAAACAGCAGAACAACATGCCGAAAGATTAAAAAGGGTATTTGACAGACTTAAAAGTAGCAACTTAAAAATACAAATTGATAAAACTGAGTTCTTAAAACAAGAAGTAGATTATTTAGGGTACACATGGCGTCACACCGAATCTAAAGAAAGTTGAAGCTATAAATAGTTTACAAAGTCCCCAAAATCCAAATGGTATAAAATCATTTATGAGAATGATAGGTTATTACAGAAAGTTCATTAAAAACTTTAGTACATTAGCTTCAGCACTATATAAATTACTTAAGAAAAATTCTATTTGGAAATGGAAAAATGAAGAACAGAATGCCTTTGACAAATTAAAAAACGAAATAAAAAGTTTTACAATGCTACAGTATCCAGATTTTGAGAAAACCTTCATCGTTACTACAGATGCCTGCAAAGCATTATTGTCTCAAGAAAAGGATGGTAAAGATTTACCTATTCATTTTATTAGTCGAAATTTAAATCAAGCAGAAAGTAGATATAGTACTACAGAGAAAGAATGCTTATCTATTCTATGGGCAGTTCAACATTTTAGGCCTTACGTATATGGGCAAAAATTTATCATAAAAGCCGACCATCGTCCTTTGACATGGTTATTTAATGTGAAAGACCCAGGAAGTCGTCTTATTAGATGTCGATTAAAATTAGAAGAATCAATTATTCCATACAATATAAAAAAGGGATTGAATATGTCGTAGCCGATGAATTGAGTAGAAATATATATCAAGTAGAAATGCAAAATGTAGAAAAAAATATATCCAGTAATGACTAGGAGGGATAAAAAACAAATGCATTAGTAGAAGAAATTTTTCGTAAGGACTCTTCAGATGAAGAAGATGAAAATGTTTTACGATATTTGAAGAAGAATGTCGAACAGAAGAACCATGTTCAAGTAGAAGTCTTAGTAAAAAAATAAATCAGAATATATTGAGAGAAAGAGAAATACCAGAAAATATTCTAGACGAAGAAAATGATTCAATACAAGAAACTTATAATATCAACGACTAAGAAGAACGTAAACTAATAATAAAAGAAAATCACGAAAGTTTTATAGGAGGTCATGGTGGACAAAAGGTAACAATAGCTAGAATAAGAGATAGATTCCATTGGAAAGGTTTAAATCAAGATGTAATCGATTATATATCTACATAAGTGTATTGAATGTCAAAAACAAAAAATCGATAGACATCCAGGAAAAAACCCTATGAAAATTACATCTACTGCTAATTATTCATTAGAAAAAGTAGATATGGATCTAACTGGTCCATATAAAGAAGGGAATAAAACACTGTACAGTCTGACAATTCAAGATAACTTAAGTAAATACATAAAATTTATCCCTATAGATGATAAGAAAAGTGAAACAATAGCTAGAGCCTTTACAGGTCATTGGATATTATATTTTGGTATCCCAAGAATCATTCTAACAGACAATGGAGGTGAGTTTATTAACGAAGTCATGAAAGACTTGTGTAAAATGTTTAAAATAAAGCACTTAAGAACCAGCAGTGCTTATCCTCAGAGTAACCAATCCGCTAAAAGAGCGCACGCCAGATTAGGAGAATATCTTAGAACAATAATAAAAGATAGAAAAAACCCAGAATATTCAAAATTATTTCAATACGCTTCTTTTTGTTACAACACTTCAACACATACAGGTCTAACACCTTATGAAATTTTGTTCGGTAGAAAAGCGAATCCACCTAGTGATTTCGGAAGTTTAAACTAAAAAACACACACAGATTATACACAGGAACTTCAATTAAAATTATGTAGAATAGAAAAACAAGTTAAGGAAACACAACTAAAAAATAAATTAAAATCTAAACAGAGATACGATCAAAGTTTAGGTAGGAGAATAAAAGATTTTAAAGTAAAAGATATTATTTTAGTTAAAAAAGATAAAAGAGATAAGTTAGGTGAGAAATTTTCAGGACCCTATAAAATCCTTAAAATTATTGGAGATTCAGTGGTTATTAAAAGAAATAACCAATATATTAAGTACAATAAAAGCAAAATAAAACATTTCTCACCAAGAGCAAATTAACTCTTTCATATTTATTTTACAATGTATATGCTTTTATTGCGTAATATATGGAAAATTCGAATCAAGCGGAGTCTATTATTAATCTTTAGGAGCAACGTAAGTGAAAAATGGACAAATTATTATTATTAATTCAATAAATTTTCAAGAATTGGAAAAAACAATTTCAACTATCCAATCAAATTCAGAAATTTTGAACGATATGTGTTTAGATTACACACAAGAATGTAATAAATTTAATCAAGGGTTAACCATACATTTAGATAAAATTAAAAGAAGACTAAAAGATACAAAAGATGTATTAGGATTTAACTTAAATGATGAAAATAATAGAAAAAGAGGAAAAAGAGGTTTAATCAATATAATAGATACCGGATTAAAAGTATTATTTGGAACAATGGATTCACAAGATGCTGAAAGTATCGAAGATAGAATATCTAAACTTAAAAATTCTAATGACAAAATAGTTGATGTCCAAATCGCTTATATACAAATAATGATTTTACAAGAGGGTTACCACAAACAACAATTGAAAATTAATGAAATTATTGATAAAATAAATAAAGACCAAACTGAAGAAAAAGACAATGTACCAATCTTATTTGCAGAATTAAAATTAAATATATTAGATAAGACAATGGAATTAGATATTGAGACAGATATAGTCTTGCAAGCAATTTTATTACTCAGAGTTAAAATTTTAAAACCCAGTAAACTTATAGAAATTTTAAATAATCACAATGAAAAGGAAATTTTACTGTACGAACCAAAAATAGAAAATTATAACGAAATTATTTCAGAATCAAGTGTAAAATGTTATTTAAAAAATAAAGAAATAAAAATTATATTGGAAATTCCTATAATATCTAATGTCAAATTGGAAACATATGAAATCATTTATATTCCAATTCTAAAAGACAAAAAATTTTACATGTTAAACCAAAATGAAAAATATTTAATAATAAATATAGAAAATAATGCTTTTACAAACTCATTTGTACCTGGAAAATGTAAAAAGATTAATTCATACTTTATTTGTGACAACCTAATTACTAATAAAAATAATATACGCAAAACTACAAATTGCATAAAAGATATTTTTATGCGAAAACAAACAAAGGATTGTAAACTAAAATAAATAAATAAATAAAAAATAAATATCATTTTTATTTTGAAGATTGTTGTGAAAATATTCTTTTATATAACAGAGATAATCAGCAAATTGAAAAGTTACAAATAAAAAATATGAACATTTTAAAAGATCTATCGATTCCTTTAAATGATGTATGTATGTAGATCAAAAAGCACACAGCTTTTATGAGAAATTTGATAAAGAAGAATTAGGATATGTATTGGGAACTTTCGGAATAATTGTAATTATTTTATTAATTATTATTTGTGTGTTTTGCGTAAAGCAACAACAAATGTATAAGAAAAAATCAAATAAGAAAAATAGAGTATTAAATATTAAAAATAGAATAACAAAAGAATCGATAGATGAACATAGTTTGTAAACAAAATCTCTTCAATATTAGTTTTTATAATCACTTTTTTGTTATTGTTTTTGTATGTAAAAATTTTTGCTGAGTTGCTATCAATTGTTCATAAAACACGGCTATTATTGTTTACTTTAAAAAGGGGAGGTGTTATGCATAAAACCATAAACTATAATAATAATTAAAATTTTTAACTAGTCTGCACATTTTCGGATGTGGGTGTTTATTTCGTATCATAAAATTCATTTGTTTATAGTGACTCAATATTTAAGTGTTGCTACGATTTTAATCATCATTAAATTCCTTTTAACTTCACAAAGTGTTTATGCATGCCACTTCAACCTTCTTCTTAATATATCCAAAATGAATCTCATATTCGATGCATTCAGTAATCGGAAACACTTTTTAATTAAGATATTACAAAGACAGTTCATATAGTTTCACTAAACGGTACCAGTTACGTCTCTAAAATTATTCCTGCGGGTGTTCCCCAAGGATCAGTTTTATCTCCTATCTTTTTTAACATTTTTACGGCGGACTTCCCTGTTTTACAAAGTTGTGATTTTGGTATTTACGCTGACGATCTTGCGATATACTCATCTGATGAAAATCCTACCAATATAATAAGCAATACCCAAAATGCCCTTGTTCTTATTATTGGATATTATAAACATTGGCGAATTAAAATAAATGCTGGAAAGAGTCAAGCTATCTTTTTCACAAGAAAAAGAAAGGATTGTTTCTTACTTACATATAAATAACTGTGACATTCCTGGGCCGACTCTGTCAACTACTTAGGTGTTCACTCAGACAAGAAGTTGATCTTTACTAAGTAAACACAACAAACTAATAATTTTTAAAGTCGTTTTTCAAGCGATATTATTATGTATACGGATCACCTGTTTGGTGAGATTGTGCTGAAATGCATAAGAAAAAATTGCAGATTTACAAAACAAAATTTTAAAAATGATGCTTAAACTCCCATGACACTTTTCAACTCAAGATTTACACCAACGAGCAGGAGCATTGCAAATAAACCGCAAAATTGAAGTTCTCAATGAAAATTTTCTTAAGAAATATGAATTGAGTGAAAACTCCCTTATTAGAAACCTTGTTTAAAAAAAAAAAACTAAAAAGTAAAAACTGTCAAATCAAGAAAAAAAATTGATTATGTTCGTTATTCATGTCGTATTCATCTCTTTGTAAATACTATGCGTTGTTAATATTTTTAATACTTTATATTTATGAATTACATCATTCTACTGATTCATGTATAACTATTTAATAATAATTTATTTATGTACTCCGTTGTTTAATTAATTATTATCTGCTTGTTTATGAAATTAATAATTAATTTATTTATTTATTTGTTATTTATTTATTTATTTATTTACTTATTTACTTATTTATTTATTAATTTATTTATTTATTTATTTATTTATTTATTTATTTATTTATTTATTTATTTATTTATTTATTTATTTATTTATTTATTTATTTATTTATTTATTTATTTATTTATTTATTTATTTATTTATTTATTTATTTATTTATTTATTTATTTATATGTTTGTTTATTTATTTATTTCTTTGTTATTTCTTTTATTTAAATATACTTGGAATTATTTATTTATAAATTCAATTATTCATCCATTATTTGTTTTTTATTTATTTTTGATTTTTCAATTATTTCTTTAGTTTTTAATTTACTTATTTATTTTCTTATTTTCTTAATATATGTTTGTTCTTTTTTTTTCCTATTTATAATTTATACATTATCTGTGATATAGTTTTACAAATTCAAATTAAGGTTTTTTGTAACTATTTTCCTTCAAATTTATAAAAAAATGTTATAATATATGCTTTTCAGAAACCCAATATTGATTTGTTGTAAGATACAATTTGGTATCATATCTCTGTGCTATGCAATGACTTAAAAATATGTAATTTTCTTTTAAACAATAAAATATATATCTATCTATCTGAAAAATAAGTGTCAACAACAATCAAAACATACATCTCAAACCGTAACCAAATTCTTTCTAAAGAAATGAAGTTACTCTCTGAGAAAAACCAATTGAAAATAAAGGTTGATAATTTATTTGTGATCTCTACTCAAAACGTTCTTTTGTAAACGATTTATTTTGTGTTTTGAATTGACTACTCACCACAGGAAGCTTTCCACGCTTGAGGAAGGTTGCCGGTCCATTTCTTCCAGAGTTTGTAGGGAAAATTTCTTTTATATCCATTGTATCATCGGATAGATAATAGCATAATTCTAGATCACGTACATCTCCAAACTGCGAACGGTCATCCCAATAACATGTAAATTTTAGTACCTTTCTATCGAACTCTAAAAACTGAGCAAATAAATGTTTTCTGTTAGTTGGGGCAGAATGTTTGATACCCGCTCTTTTTCGGTGTTCTGTTGTGGGATCTCTGAAATATTGAGTTAGAAAGAAATTAAATTAATTAACTAAACTATTAAAAAACAGTTCTGGTTTTCGTTGTGTATATACATACATTATGCATTTAACGTTAATACACTGACCTACATTTGAACAAACTTGTGAATGGTCAGTTATCACACAATCAATTTTTTTTTGAATAATCTTTTGAATTTTTTTTTTTTTTTTTTTTTTTTTTTTTATAATTTGCACCCACACAAGGGATTTTTTATACCCTTTTTTGTGCCAGAGACACAGTGAGTGCATTAGGAAGAAGGGAAGGGGTTGGAAAGGAGGTGTCGATGTACATTGGTCTTGAATTCCTGAACATTGCAATGATCGGGAAAGACAGAGTGTGGAAGAGAGTTCCACATTCGCGTAGTACGGCTAAAAAATGATTCCCTATACTTGAGAGTACGTCCGAAGTTGGGCTCGAGGGTAAGCTGATGGGCATTCCTAGAAGCGCGAGTATTACGGGCGAATTGTTTGAGGGGAGGAATGCAACTGGCTATTTCACTAGAGCAATTACCGTAGAAGTAACGGTAGAACAAGGAGAGACACGCAACGTTACGACGGTGGTCTAAAGAGGTGAATGAGTTGGTGATCTCTCTATCACCAATCATTTTTACAGCTCTTTTTTGTATTCCATCTAAGAGGCTTAAGTAAGTAACTGGAGCACCAGCCCAGAGGTGGGAATTGTACTCAAGCTTTGGACGGATGTAGGTTTTATAGATAATAGCCAGATCAGACGGGGAAAAAAATTTCTTGCACCGTCTTAAGAAACCCAAACATCTTGCGGCATTTTTGGCGACATCGCATATGTTCTCGTTCCACGAGAGGTGGTCAGTGATGCACATACCGAGAATCTCGAGATGTTCGGTCTCGTTGATGCAAGTGCCACTCATGGACAGTGGCAAGGGGGGTATATCTCGCTTCGACGATACAAGACAGCATTGGGTTTTCGAAGCATTAAATTCTACGCGGTTTTTAATTCCCCATTGTACAATGCTGTTTAAGTCAGAGTTTAATGAGCTTATCATATTTTGCCGCTGCAGTTCCACATCCGAAGAGGAGGGATGTGAGTCTGGAAACGAATAAGAAAAGCTAAGGGTGCTATCGTCGGCGAAACAATTTATTTTATTAGATGTTACAGACAAAAGATCATTAATGAAAATGAGGAAGAGGGTTGGAGACAAAACGGAGCCCTGGGGCACACCAGCATTTATATTATGGGTTTCAGACTTGAAACCGTCCAATACAACTTGTATGGAACGGTTCGAAAGAAAGTTTCTAATCCAACGAAGAAGGGATTCATCGATACCGAAAGCACGCATTTTCGATAAAAGAGCAAGATGCCAGACTTTATCAAATGCCTTTGAAATATCAAGTGCAACAATCTTACTTTCTCCAAAACGATGTATAGATTTGTTCCACTGTTCGGTGAGATAAACCATCAGATCACCAGTGGACCTGTTGCTGCGAAAGCCGTACTGCCGGTCATTAAGAAGCTTTCGGTCTTCGAGATATTTCTTGAGCTGATAGTTTATCAGCGTTTCCATGACCTTAGAAAGAAGGGACGTAAGTGCAATCGGACGATAATTGGAGGGAGAAGATTCGCCTTTTTTTGGGATTGGCTGGACAAATGCTGTTTTCCAACTGCTCGGAACGAGCCCAGAAGAATAGGATAGATGGAAAAGGTTACGCAAGGGTTTTGCCAGCGTGGAAGAACACCTCTTCAGAATAATAGCGGGGATACCATCCGGACCAGCGGATTTATGTATGTTGAGATTCTTTAGGACTCTCGCCACAGCACGAGTGCGGAAGAAGATTTGTCCCATAGAATCATTGAGGCGCTCAAGAGCTGGAGGAGTCATGACACTCTCTGGCAGCGAAGAGTTGGAGGCGAACTGCCTAGCAAAAACGTTAGCTTTTGCGAGAGAGCTAACAACTGGAGTGTCATTGTCAACGAGCGTTGGGACCGAGGAAGAAGAAGAATTCTTCATATTTTTCACAAATGACCAAAAATTCTTACTGCCTTTGGGACATTGCAGTATTTTTTGCCTTAATTTTTGGTCATGCAAAAATTTGGTCCTTCGAATATGGGCATTGCAGGCCTTCCTGGCTTGTTTAAACTTGTTCCGGTTTTCCTCAGTTGGGTTGGCTCTAAAACACCGGAACTTTACATCTTTTTCCCTGATAACCTCTTTACAGCTTGGATCAAACCATGACTTTTCCTTAGGTTTAATGCTTTTAACCCTATTCGGGATAAAAGTTTTCATACCCACAATAATCATATTAGTAATCATATCTGTGCTGGAGTCTACGTCACTATCGAAGGAAACATAGTGACCAGTAAAAGATCCGGTAAAAGTTGTTGAGACCGTCCCAGTTGGCTTTCTCGTATTGCCATACGGTTCTCTTCGGAGCTCTTTCTTTAACTGGATTAGTTTGACACGAGAAATTTGCAGATATAATACTATGGTCTGACCTGCCTAGAGGCGTTAATACATTGATAGTGTATTTATCAGGGTCAGTCGTAAGGAACAAGTCAAGAGTATTTTCCGCTTGGCCATCAATATCCGATATTCGAGTGGGCTCGGTGACAAGCTGAGTAAGGTGGTTAAACTCAGCAAAGATCTCAGCACACATTCCTTCGGGTGTTGTCTGGCCCGAATGGAGAAGCCACGAAGAATTGTGTACATTGAAATCGCCCGTAATAACGATTTCAGTGTGAGGATACAGGGATACAATTCTTTGAATGGAGTCAGACAGAGCGTCAAATTCGTGAGAAGTTGAAGCTCTGTCCAAATTTGGGCTTCGATAAAGAAAGCAGTAGTGAATGATGTGCTTATTTACGGAAAACTTAAACCACATAAAATTGAAAAAAGGGTTGGAGCAGCGTCCATATTGTGGTAAGAGTTGATAAGCAACATCATTCCTAATGTAGACGACGAGACCATGGTGGGAGAAGAATAAAGGCACTAAGCAATACCCATGAATAAAAAATTCAGTAGGGTCAGAATTCTCACCTACTTGGGTTTCGCTCAGTGCCAATACAGCTGGCCTGTTCGAAACAGTGTGGATGTACGCAGCAAGAAAATTAATTCTTAGCCCACGAATATTGCAATAATCAACACTGAAATTGTCAATCATTACACGTAAAAGAATGAAAAAGACCAAAACAGACGATATCAAAAGAAATACTAAGTTGAATACAGGAATTCTTCACGATTCAGCGCCACTATTAGTGTTATGCCTTAATGGCAGCGTGAATCGATCCGACCCTGGAATTCAAATAGCAAATCTTTAATCCGTTATTGACGAAATATCATATGCTTACATTGAATAAGTATAAAAAAAACTCAATGCAATGCAATGCATATGATAACCCATCAACTGTACGAAGGGGAAACAAAGAGAATGGAATGATGGAATTATCTATCGGGTATTTTTTTTTTTTTTTGCCTTTTTTGTGGGTGCATTTTTTTTTTTGTTTGTGTTGTTTTTGTTGTTGTTGAACACTTGTTTTATTTAATTTTAATATTTATTTTATGTTTATTTTTGGGTGACTTGTTTAATGTTTCTTTTTATTGTTTTATGTTTATTGTATTTTGTTTGGTTTGTTTTTTGGTAACGGACGCGACGGACTTAGACGGGACAAAAAAAAAAAAATAACGACAAGGGACACAAGCACTGCACAAGCACAACCACTCTCTTTGAACACTGATTAATCATGTTACCATTGTAAATCGTTGTGCACAAAATGATTCATTAATAGAGCAATGACTGCACATGAATGTGTCGCGGTGGCTAAGGCATCGAATTGCATTTGGGTGGATATAATTGAATGTTCATTCTATTCAAATGGAATTCGAATCTTTGTCGTCATCCGGACCATCATATGTGGGTTAATAATGAAATTGCATATTAATTACAAAAATTAAAATTGTAATAGGTAGATGTAAGAGTGGGGATGAACTCAAATATTTGTAAGATAGATTTAAGTATAAATAGCCCTAACGTTTGAAAATAAAGGCAAGAGTATGATAACCGGGGCGCCGAGAAATGATAACGGATTTTTGTAGAACACGGCAATACAAGCATTTTTTACTACGGGAGGGGGGGTCTATCTCCCCCCGTTTAGGCGGTAGGGGCAATTTAAAAAATATGTATGTGAAATGGAAAAAAATTAATTAAAAAATAACGGTAATACTTAAAATTAAGTATTATACGTTATTTTAAAGCCAACATTCTATTCTATTAGCCAATTTTTAAATCAAGTCTAAACTATGCATAGTTTTTGAAAAATTTAATTTTAAACTCAAAATTTAAGTAAAAAAAAGTTAAAAAACAATTTTTAATTTCAATATTTCAAAACCGTAAGTTTATAAATAATTTTTTTTTTTAATAATTTGTTGTTCTTATTAATTTTCAATCAAAAACTGAAAACTAGATGATTTTATGTCTTTTACTTTTTGAGAAAAGTGAAAATAACCACAAGTACTATTTTAATTTATTTATGTTTTTTTTTGCTTGAGTGGTCTTATTATGATAGTAATAATGGTAGGTGCGAGTTTGAGTATATGCAACAGTGGGGTATGTGCGAGTTTATATGTATGCAACAGTGGGGTATGTATGGGGGAGCATGCTGCCCCCCTGCAACCCCCCTGCTTGGGCCCACTGTAGGATTTGGGGTAGGTGCGAGGTTGGGTGTATGACACACCGAGGTGTGTATGGGTGGTGCACCCCCCCTGCTTGGCCTCACTATAGGATTTGGGGTGCGTGCAACATGGGGTGGGTGCTAGGTGAGGTGCATGCAAAGTTTCTTTTGCATTTAAATAAACTGGATTTAAGAAAAATTAATTTATCCTGGGTATATCTTAATATCCATATTCGATTATTACTATCAAAATAAGACTACGTAAATACTCAAGCAAGGAAAAAATAATATAATTAAAATATTTTTTTTTGGTAATTTTCAATTTTCTCAAGAACTAGAAGACATAAAATCATCTAGTTTTAAGATTTTGATCAAAATTAAATTAAAGCAATGAATTCTAAAAAAAAAAAGAGGCTGGGTGCGACCCACACTGATAACTTCCCATTTGTGGTCTTGAAAACTGTATATTTAGTTTTTTTTTCAAATAACCAAATTTTTTGCGAAACAAACCTTAGCTGTTAAATTTATTCAAACAATCATTATTTTGAGAGTTTTTAAACTTCGAAAAACAATATTTTCCAGTTATTAGTGGAATTTTCTTAGTTCTGTTTAAATTTTTTTTTTAAAATGTCAGTTAAGTATATGTCAAATATATAGCCGCTGTAAAAAATTTTATTGTGTATAAAATTAAATACCAAAGGCAAAGTCAATATCATTGCTCGTTTTCAAGATATTCGAGTCGAAAAACCAATTTTACCACTTTCTAGTTTATTTTTTTTATATTTTTTGTCAAAAACTGTCAATTAGTCATTTGTCAAAATTTAACTTTTCATAAAAAATTGTACTATATATAAAATAAAATATTTTAGAAGGCACAATCGTTGTTCGTTCTCAGGATATTCGAGCTAAAATACAATTGTAACTACTTTTCTTTAGAATTTTCAACAGTTTTTGATTTTTTGTTTAAAAACTGCCAATTCAATATTTGTCAAAATTTTATCAGTTGCTAACAGTTATGTTATGTAGAAAATAAAACAAACAAGAAGTCAATATCGTTACCCGTTTTTGAGAAATTTCAGTCGAAAGACTGATTTATACCAATTTTTGGTAGAATTTTTTGTAGTTTTTAATTTTTTGTAAAAAAACTGTCCATTGAATTTTTTTGAAATTTTCACCAGTAGTCAAAAACAACATTTTTCTTAAAATAAAATTATTTTAAAGTTAATATCGTTTTTCCATCTAAGGATATTCGAGTTATAAAATTTTTTTTTTAGTTTTTTTGATTTTAAAAAATAACGGTATATTGATTTTGTTCCAAATTAATATCAAATTTGTATGATGTCATTATGTGTCGAATAAAATTTATTTCAAGTCAATAGCATTATTTGTTCGTGAGATATTTTAGCCCAACCAAAATTTTCACTTCTTTTTTAAACTGCTATAGTAAAAAAACAACTGATTGAATATTAATAAACGCCCTTTCAGCTTCTTTCGAAGTTATTATCTGTAAAACAAAATTTATTTCAATTCGATATCTCTACTCGTTCTTGAGATATCGACGACGAAAAATGGTACCAGAACGTACGGACGTACGAACGTACGAACGTACGTACACACGCACACACAGACATCTCTCTAAAAATGATTGATATAACCTCTAGGGACCTTGAAACGTCGAGAAATGTCAAAAATTTCAATTTGACAAATCGGACCGATTACAATAACTCCCTATGGGAAGTTAATAACAGTAGGTAATGTTAAAGTTTTGAAAAATTACACTTTAAACCTTATTTTTAACTATTTTTTGCCCAAATTTTGAGTTTAAAACAATTTCTCTCAAAAACTATGAATAGTTTTGACTTGATTCAAAAACTGGCTAATAAACAAAAGTGTTGGCTTTAAAAAAATGTATAAAACTTAGTTGTAAGTATTACCGTTATTTTTTAATTATTTGTTTTCCATTTAACGTACATATATTTTAAATTGCCCCTACCGCCTAAACGGGGGGAGATAGACCCCCTCCCATAGTAAAAAATGCTTGTATTTCCGTGTTCTACAAAAATCCGTTATCATTTCTCGGCGCCCCGGTTATCATACTCTCCCCAAAATAAAAGTCAGTCTTAAACATATAATTTTGGCTCTATTTATTTCGGGTGACGACCTTAGAAGAAAACGATCGTGCATTTTGATGCTCGGACTAAATTCGGTTGGAGAACTAAGATAATACTCAACAGTAGGGAAATAAACATTACACTTTTGTTTTTAAAAAAAGAGGTGTTCTAAAAAACGTTTTTAATTCGCATTCAGGTGTCATCACCTATCACTTGACAGTTGATATGAAGCAAAAATACGGTCTGATTGCATGAAAATCAATTTCAGAAACGAATTTAACTAGGGGCGAAAATCAGAACAGATATATGAGTAATTAAGTAAGTAAGAAATTCATTAATTTGTTACATCGATTTTCAAAAAAAGTTATGAATTTTTAACGCAATATTTGTAACATTTGTTGATATAAACGAAAAAAAAATAGAAATAAAAAAATAAATTCCGTTAATAGCTGTATTGAAGAATAGATCCTAGAAAGTGAACTAAGGCTTTCCAATTTGTTCCATTTAAAATATCAATCGTTTCCATCATCGTTAAACTCCTCCTTCTTCTGATACGCAAACCTCTGATGTTTAAAAATTGGACAAATGCTTATGAAGTGGAAATAATCTTCTTTGGCCTTCATGTTACCATTGAATAAATATAAATAGAAGGTCTCACACAGAAAATCGCCACTATGGGTGGTCGATGCCGCCACCATCGCTTGAAAAAATATAATAGGTCTGGATATTCAATAAGAAAATTTTTCCTTAATTATAAATGAGTTGTGTATTCGAAAGGGATTTTTTCTCAATTTGAAAATTTTTTGTTTATCTACGTTTCTACGGCAACGATTGTTCTATTTGTTTTCTATTATTCAAATTATTTGTTTTTTTCAAAATAATTTGTTTTCAAATATGTATGAATGTAGGTATGTATGTACATATGTATGTATTTGAATATGTGCCTATGAAAATTTTCGTTATTTTTAATTCTAAATTAAAAATCAAAACAGAGGGGTTGCATTTGTGTCTTGATTTTTTTTTTGATACGAAAGTTACATTAGTCAGGTAGGGACATAATGGGCCCTACCAATAATCAAATTTAGCAACGACTTAAATATTTCGAAAAAATTCACCATTATGTTATGGATCCTAAATACTTAACCAAACACTGCATGTTATTTCTTTGAAAGCCATTTCATGTATGGGGCATTTCACGTGAAGCGGATAACGAAAAAAGTGATGGGTCTTGGAATTGGTTCATTTTTGGTTTATGTAAACTTCTTTTTGTTCTTAATCTAAATCCAGAAGAATTCTGACATGCTATGGGTAAGGGTTTTCTTAAAAAATACTGATAAATTAAATTGAGCATTACAAAAATAATTTCAATGGTGGAATATATGGTAAATTAGATGTCCTTTTTATTCATAAAATTTAAACCGGAAATTGATTTTTTTTTCTTATAGAAAACCGGAAGTTAACATTTCAAATTGAATTTTAGTCAAGTTAGCCATTTTTAATATTTTTGTTTTGGTCCCATTTTTAAGCCTAAATTTCAGAAATACTACATGCCAGGTTTCAGAGTGGGATATCCATACGTTTAGAAGATACAGCATTTTAAGTGCGAGAAATACCTGCAGAACCAGGTAACTTGAGACTCGAATTTTCTCGAAAAAAAAAACACTTTGTAAAACTTTTTAATGAAATACTGATTTAATCGATCCATCTATTTATTTTTTGTTTGATTTAAAATAAAATTAGATTCATTCTAAAAAGTAAATGTGATTTCGTGTATTGGCTTGATATCAAGCAATAAGATTTAGTTTGAAGACCTAATTTTCTATTGTTGCGAATTTACATATTTAATTTAAAAATGGTTTATTGTGATTACATAGGATGTACAAATAAAAAAAATTGTGGTATTACAAGGTATATACTACCAAATGACAATCGGCGCGATAAATGGTTACTAAATTCTGGTAACAGTTATTCCGAAAAACTTATATCCAACGAAAAAATGTATATTTGTGAGGAACATTTTGACAAAAATTTTTTAAGTTTCTCCCCTTTCCACCCAAAACTAAAAAAAGGTGCGATTCCCTTTTTACATAGACAGAACAAAGATGTGTGTGTTAATAGTGAAAATGTTTTGAAACCAAAAACTTCAACTAAATACAGTATAAACAAACAGGAAACCAAACGAACGTGAGTTTTAACCATAATACCAAGGATTTAATTCTATTATTATTTATTAAAAAGAAATACAAGACCTTTATACAATCAACGGGCCCACATAAAAAATATTTTCTACAATAACTTTATTAATTATTATATACTTATTTATATAACACATTCATTTTTCTATTGTAAAAATTAATTGTAAATTAGTATTGCTTAACTAATAGTTGTAAGACAAATGACGAAGCTTTTCTGATTTTAGCATTTTAATGAACTAAATGAAGAATAAAAATGTTGGTCAAAGCTTTTATAAGTTCAGCATTATTTCACACTAGTCCATACAATTTGAAGTATTTAAAATAGGGTTTATAAGTTCCGATGGTTTTTGAATCAATTATCAATCAAGCCATCGGAGAAATAAATACTTTACCAACAGCAATATTATATAGCAATAGCCAGAATTTTGAAAAAAAAAATTAAAAACAAGAATTCTGACCCGCTCCCAAGAATTAGAGCTATTAGAGGTTTACCTGACTATTCTAAAATCAACTCTTAAACTGTTTAAGTTGCTCTAATTTAATTTTTTTTTTAATTTTGTATAACTAATTTGTATAGGTTTCCTTTCACATCTGATGATGACACAGGTAAAGAGCCAATTCCGCCAATAACTCCTATAGTATTTCAAGATGATATAGAAATAGACCTAACTTTGAATAGAACCCAGTCAAAGAGAAATTATACAAACGTGTTCCAGAATTTCGAAGGAGTAGCTACAGAAGTGAACCAATCGCAATTTCCGTCGCCAGTGCGTTTGTGGCATTCTTTAGCTCAGTCTGAAACACAAGATTTTGAAATACCAATTGATGAACTCCTCAAATCACCTAAGCCAAAAAAAAATAAAAGAAAATAATTCAATTAAGAAAACTTGTAATAATATTATTGATGAAGTCTTGGAAACAAAAAGCAAAAGTGTACGAACTTTCATCAAAACCCAAATGATACACAAAGAAAGATCAAAATGGGATAGTGACGAAAGAGAACTTTTTCTGAAGTTTCATTACAAGTCACCATCTTTTTATAAATTTTTGAAAAAGGAAGGATTTTCATTACCTTCACAAAGAACTTTGACAAGGTGGTATGATATAATCCCATTCGATACTGGAGTTTCAAAGAACATCCTTCAAATGCTCAGAGAAAAATTGAAAGACCTTCCATCGATTAATAGGAAGTGTATACTTGTATTCGATGAAATGAGTACCAAAATCGAATTGGAATATAATTCCAAGGAAGATTATATATACGGCTATGAAGATTTGGGAGAGTTTGGTAGAAATACGAAAATGGCAAACCATTGTCTGCTTCTTATGCTCCGAGGACTTAATAAATCCTGGAAACAGGTATGTATTTAGTATGATTTTATCAGCATCATGCCAGGGGCTCACGAGACGAAAACCGATAAAACTTATTTTATAAGTTTCGTCTTGATTTCATCAAAATCGTTTCATGGCCCTTGTTTTTATTTTTTATTTTTATATCAAAAATTGTGATGCAATACAATAGGTATACATTACAAATAATTTTCTCTTACAAGGTCATTGGTTATTACAATGGAAATATGCAAGGGTCTCAACTTGCAGAATTATTGCAAAACACCATAGAATTATTGATCAAAGAAGATATTGATGTTGTGTGCATTTCTTGTGACCAAGGAGCTCCCAACAGAATGGCGTTCAAGAAACTCGGCGTTACTACTGAAAAACCGTACTAAATAATTTATTTTATTTTGAAGTGACTTTTGAAATAGTAACAATCTTTTTTGTTTTGTGGGTTATAGGTATTGCGTACTGTCGTTATGCAAATTATTACTTAAAATACAAATATTTAACTATATTTTCTTCTGATAATAAAAGTTAACTTATCATAAGTTAAGGTCAAATGAAGAACTTATTTTTAACTATGTAATTACGTATATAATTACTTTAATAACGTTTAAGCCTTCCATCCTGCACAGTCAAGTGTCTTCCATCTAAGGCATCTTTCTTAAAGAATATTAACATTGTTTTCTTGTTCATATCTTCGTATCTAGCAAATACTTTTACATGAATCAATTTTTTTTTAAGAGAGCAATTATTTTACTATACCTACATTTTAACCAAAGCTTTTTTCTAGGTATGATTCAATTATGTATATGTTACATCACTTTAAACATCATATTTCTCTTTTCATTCATATTTAACATTACTTAAATCAAGTTATTTTAGCAAATAAATTGCGGGAAACCGTTGTCCACACAGAAAACAGGTGTATGGTACATACAAATTTCTGACCTATATTGTTTAAATAAAAAATAATAAAAAATCGGTTGTGCTTTTGCAATGTTAAAACCAGCTAAAGTAAAAAGAATAAAAATGAAAAAACCTTTATAAGTCGGAAACATTATACCTACTTTCTTTGTCCTTTGGCCTAACAGGAGGTGTACAAACTAGTCAAAAAAAAAACAAAGAAACAAAAACTAACAAAAAAAAAGTTCTCTAATGTCTTGAACTTTTTTTTCAGTAAATCAAATAATGCATTCATCGGTTAACTTGTTTATTCAATTGAAATTTGAAAATTTAACAAAAAGATAGATTTTTGGGAACAAAAGATTTTCTTATAAAGGTAACCTCATATTAAAGGTTTTCGCGGTGTTGAATTATACATTTTTAGATTTTAAAAGTGTATAAAAGTAGCCTAGTTGTATATGTATGTAAGTGTTTCCTAAAGCCATAAAATACCGTATTGAGTTCATTGCTTTAACAATTAAGTTTCAATTTTGAGTTATAGTTATTTCCAACAAGTATCTGAATATAATGCATTATTTAAACGTTATTTTAACATTAGGTATTTTTCTGAGTAAAAGATGTAAGTATTCGATTTGCTTTAATCTCCTTGTTCGAAAAATAATCTACATCAAAAACTAGGTTTCTAAAAACATATTAACAAATCAAATAAACAAACAATCTTCAATTAATTTCTTATGTTCACATTTCAATAGGCAAAAATGTTTCTTACTTACCCGACAAAGAAATATCGACACATGAAACAAAATATAAAAACAACCCATACCCCTAAAGAAAACTACCTACACACATTTATAATGCATGAACCTATATTGAAATTTGAAAAAAAATCAAAACAAATCTAAATCTCTATGGATACGGAAAGGCACAAATATAAAAATACAATAAATAAATATCCCGTTGAAAATTGGTTTGTGTTCATGAAAACCCCACATCTTTTTTTTTGTTTCTCAAATTTGCCACACGTAGTCGATGCCGCTTTGAGCTCTGAGGTGTCACTTCTATTTATATTTATTCAATGATGTTACTCAGAGTGCAAAATTGATTGAAGCTGCCGTTGTATGGTTTTCCATTTAGATAAAGCTTTTTATATGAAAACTATAGTACTCTCATGGTGGAAGTCGAATGGGGCGACATCTAATGTATGCCTGCAACCCTTACTCTTTTTTTTTGCGAAGAGCTTATGGAGGTTTTAAATGATATTTATTCATATTTTTTGGATTCAATTATCCAAAAAATAGTCTCCTCTTGCTTCTACCACCAATTTTCAACGCTTAAAGACTCACCAAATCGAATTTTACACCTCAAATTTTGCAGCGCCACCACCAGGATCCGGGCAACCCTAAAAAAAACTCGCCATGAGAGCTATACTATATAGTATAGTTTTCATATACAAAGGATAAAGCAACTCACATCTTGATTTAAATACTATCGATATTTCCTTATACATAAGTGAACTCATCTTGAAAGTAGTTGTTACCCAAGAGGTTATACTCCAACTGGGAGCAAAGGATTCTGCTTTCAGATTGGCGTGCTTCCTCGAGTGTTTCGGGTATTACCTTCACTTATTTGAATAAAGGTGTAAAGCTGATTCTTTAATAGATCCAAATTGTTCACATCACACTGAAAGTCTTCTCTGTGCGACAAAACTATATTCTGACATTTCAGCATCTGCCAGTCCTTGTTTCTTCCTTCATAAAGAGATATTTTCTTCGTTAGATGAGTATCCAGATGGAAAGCAATTTTAAGAAGATAGTCTCCTTGTTATTTCAGGGTGTAGGTAAAAATCTTAGGCAGGCCAGTTCCTAAATACACTGCGTAATTCGGAGTATTTCGTGGAAGATTAAAAAGTTTCTTCAGGAAATTTCTATGAAATCCTTGTTTGACTCCAGAGTCTGTATTAAACCATTGTGAATAAGATGATCCGTCCCATACTGCTGCTTGCGTATCTGTATACATTTCTTTCAAAATTTTAATGAACTTGCTGGTGAGACCCAGTCGGGAGAGTTTATACAACAGTGCATCTCTATTTAATAGATCAAATGCTGCCTTGAAATCCATAAAAAATTAATAGACCTTCTTTTTCCTAGCTTGAAACGCCTTTATTATTGAAGTTAAGCAGAATATCTGGGTCTCATTGCACCAACAACTTATCATTTATCACTTAGCAACTATCATGAATTTTGATAATTATTTGTTGCACCAACAAGATATTTGATTAATATTTTTTGGAGTTTTGATAAGTGGAAAGTACTCAACTTATCAGATTAGTGTTGCACCAAACATCAATTGAGTGGTTCTAAATTTTCGATTTGATAAGTGATAAGCTTATCAAAAATGACTAAAATTATCAGTTTCTGTTGCACTAACATTTTGTTTCTTGGACTTATCGATGGGAATTATGATGTTAAGCAAAATTTCGCTAGGAAAAAATTGACTTATCAATTCTTTTTCAGAATTGTATTTCGGTACGAAGGGTGGATTAATATATACATACATATTACAATAGATAAATTAAGTCCTTATTTGTTTATTTATATAATACATGTATACATACATATGTATGTACATTTATAATGCATAATAATAATTCATAAGTAGATATAAACTGTTAAATTGCTTAATGGAATACAAAAAAGTAAGAGAATGATAAAAAAATACTTTTATAAGGATGTAAATAATTTTAAAAACTGGTTATACATATACATACATATATAACGTTCAGTACATCAATCAGCTAAAAATTAATATAAGCAAAGTCAATTTATACATATGTACATACTCGTAATATATGCTTCTATCTTTTGAAAAGAAACACAGCTAAAAGTAATTCGAAGTAATATCTCTAGCCCGTTATCACCGTCAATAAGTACTTTGAAAGTATAGAGGGTATCTCATAATAAATGGTCCAACTGTGTAGTAAATTTGTGCAGTAAATTTAATAATTTAAAAAATTTTCTTGCCTCTAGTACCTTAAAAATACAAAATAATTCGATGATTTTTTTTCAATTTTTCTTATGAACCTTTTACTATGTTTTTAGGTCATGTACTGTACATCTATATATGTTTTATATATGAAAACAAGCGTTTGTCTTTAAGCGAATAAAACAGATTTTATCTAAATCCGTAAGTGTTGTCAAAAGTTATTAATGATAATCTAAACCAAGCTTGTATGAAAAAATTGAAGTCAAAAAATATCAAATTGGAAAATTAATTTTATCAAGTCTCCTGTTAAACTTACAGCTTTAAAATATTTAAAGATGAAAAATATTAATTTTTATACATTTTGAATTTTTTTTACCAAATTAAACTAAATAGTTTATTAATTGAATGGATAAAAAACAACACTACAATTTATTTTTAAGTTTTCTTCAGTGTAGGCATGTATAAATATGAAATTTTTATATGAGATATGTATGTACATGGTTGTCCTTATGGCAGTATTTTGCGACCTTAATATTGAAAATCCGGTGAAGATTTTGGAAGTTAGAAATTAATTTATTATCTAACCTATCTCTATCAATTTTTTTCATTAAAATCCATTTTTTCGTATTATTTCAATTAAAGTGTCTCTCCTGTTGAATTTATAGGTACACTACCACTGACTTTTTTGTAGAAGAGGGTTGTAGAATATTGTTTTTTGATATTGTAAATTAATGATAATTGAGTGAAATGTAAAATGGCTTCCTGCAACGCTTATACTTACCTGGTCAACAGTTGAATAATTTCTCCTGAACCCTTGCTTGGAGTTCGGTTAGGATTCTTTTATCGTTACCCATTTTCTAGTCTGCCTTCTAGAACACCTAAGAAAATTTTGACAATAGTGTTCATAAAAGATATCAGAGGATAGTTTTCAGGATTGTTTAAATCGCCTTTTTTGTGAATGCGAATATTACGGATTTCTTAAATGAAGTAGGAACAGTTGCTGTCGTAAATAATCTATTAAAAAGGATGCTTAAGCTGGAAGTCTAAAGCTGGGCAGGCGTTTTTGAAGAATTCGTACGGTATACCGTCTTCACCTGGTGTTTTTCTGTTTTTCGCTTTGCCAATTACAGCTTGGATTTCAGTAAGGTTTATTACGGAGTCTAATACTAAAGGTCCAAGACTAACGGTTCCGCATATGACATATGACATATCGAAAAGACAAATTCGATTTGTTGAAAAGTAGCTGTTTGAAATGTGCAGATATAGCTGAGCCCATTACAAAATGGTGCCAGTTTATTTCCGGCGCAAGTTTCAAAAATTCTTTTGAGTTTTTGGTTCGGACTAAAGAGTTCGCTTGGTTGTTATTTAGTTCATACAACAGGTATGATTATGCCTACGAAATTCAACAATCTGGTGCATACTTCAAAGGAAAAAAGTTTTTTTTAATGCATTCTCGGATCGTCTGGCGGGATGAAGACTGAAACCAAAACATCTTAGACCTATGCAATCGGAAGAACTTTTATTTTTTCCAGGGCTGCCGGCTCTTAGACTTTAATTAAAACAATGAAATGCGTATGAAATAAATAAACACACGGGCGGTATGCGAACCGATCTATCTAAACAAGAGGCAGAAATAAATAAACAAATATTTTCAAGTTTCAAGGGTTGCGAACAGTTGTATTTTGGCCCGGAGACTCGGGGAATTCATACTGATTCGTACTGATCTTTGGGCTCTAGGTTAATCCGAAATTTCTCCAGGTCTTAGTTGTAGTTTCTTATATAAAAACGTTTTACTATTTTTGAATGCATTCCTGCAAAAAATCCAGCAAAATAAGCAAATTTTCATAAAAATTAATATGTATATTTCCCTTTACTAACTCCAATATTATTAAGTGTTTTAATCCAGATTAAAACAACTCATCTGTTTCTTTTTCTTCAATTTGTTGCAAAACTTTAAAGTACACAAGCGCTGCCAAAAGTGATCGAAAACATGTGTTTGTTCACCCCACGTAAAATAAGATATTTTTTTTTAAATAATCACTTTCTATGTGACGATCGTTCACTTTACTTTTTTCGATTGATTTTAAATTTTTAATTAAGTATGAGGTCTCTATATAAAAACTCTCATATAGCGCAGGGGTACAGAGCTCTAACTCTGTAATTCGATGCGGAAACAAAAACTGTTAAAATTAATAAGTTTAAGGCAAAGAAGAATGGGCACAAATGTTTGTAATGTCCATAAATATGGATCAATTTTTACTATCACACAAAAAAAAACGATGGGAGTTAAAACTTACCCAAGATTTTTTCAGTAACTTTTAACACCCATTGTTTTTTGTGTTGCCATATTTATTATACTCAATATTAAGCCGAATATTCAATTGTATAGATCTTGTTCGTGTTGCATACTGCACATTTGGACAAATAATGATAATAATAATGCTCAAAAGTGTTACTTACAAGAAGCAAAACTACTAAAAACGAAAAGTTCTATTATAGTTATTTTATAGTACTTACAAGGGAGTTTCTACTGGATCTGGCACCGGAATCCCAGCTCTGTTTAAAAAATGCCTAGTGAATAAATCACAACCAGTAATATGATAAACTCGATCAAGGATTTTTATGTTTGCGTTAACATTCAAGTCCAAAATTGAAATAAATTCATTTTCGCATGGAGCTGACTTTGGTATTCTTTGCTTGTGTACCAAACAACCTTGAGTTATTCCTGAATTCTCTACTTTCGGTTCAGTCACTTGTATAGTATCATCCTCAAGATAGTAAAATATTTTGACTTTGCGCACAAGGTATGGAGCATGATAGACCTCTTGAAGTGTCTCCTTAAAATAGCCATCAAAGCAAAGTACCTGCTTATCGTAAGCCAACCACGATGGAAGCTTTGGACCCATTGTGAGTGGATTAGTTGATGAAAATTCTGGTGGTGGGCAATTTTTGTCGGTTATCATACCCCTTGGGTCAACAAGTTTCGGCACCTCACGGTTGGAAAGCATTGCAATGCCATAGTGATTTAAGAATGTTTGTGATTTTGCATGGTTGGTTTTTTTTAGCTGCAAATAAAAATTATGCAAACAAAGTAAAATTTTGGATGAAGTTGACATTTTACGATTACTTACGTCTCGGAATTGTGTACCAGGTAGCAAAGGCATTCCCGGTATTCGCAACATTTTTTTGAAAATGTTACGAATTTGAATTTTATAATTCACTTTTCAATCTGACAAAAATCTAAAATTTATAAAATTATATGTGAACGTTTGCTTCCCTTTTGTCAGGTAACTGATTTTGATATTCTTTTGCCATAAAATAAGAAAGAAAAAAAAACAAATCAAAATTACAATATTACTATAGTGATTTTTTTGATTTACTTGGCAACGAAACCATTCAACAAAACAAGGTTTCTTTGTTCAACAGTCAACTAGGTAATATAATTAAAATAATAATACCTTTAGTTTAGCTTTCAGTTAATTGTAGAATTAATTAACGGCGACTTAACTGATTGCATTACCAAAGTACTGCAGTCTTTTACAGCTCTACTGTTCGACTGGTCCATGTAAATCTGAGTAATACTATGCACTGTTTGTTACTTAGATCGGATTCCATTTTTTGCAAATCGATTTCAACTTTTGGAAAACGAATAATTTCGAATAATTTTTTTTTTTAAGTATCAAACCATATTAATAACAAATGTAAGAAATCAAATACTTTATTACATGCAGAAATAGTCGTTGAGACCTGATTAATCAAAAAAAAATTTAATTATTTGTAGTATTTTCGGGACATTGCGATAGTATTTGAGTACTATAAAATTCTCAAAATCCAACTTGTAACTACTTTAAAATTCTAAATTTGTAAGTTAAAGTTTTCTTACTATTTTATAATTAATTGTTAACTACTGCGAAAATTTGTAGCTTTTTGGTATATAATCTGATAAATTTCAAATTACCCGATTGTAAAAGTTGTACAATTTTAAACTTCACTTCGTAATACATAATCCGTTGTAATTTCTTAAATATCGGGCCTTTTACAATACTTATAGTTTTTTCGTATAATTCACTTAAAATGTTTGAAAAAATGTGATCAGTTGGCCAAATAGCTTCTTATCACCCAAAGATCTCAAATCCATGTATTTTTTTCACTCTTGTTGAAAAGTATGTGAATAAGGCTTTCCCAGATCAATGCAAACATTCGGATATGTCGATGAAACCACAATCGTTGGTTATAGGTAATCTTTAACCTTAAATAAGTTCACGTTATAATCAAACATAATAAATATTATATTAAAGGACCAAGATTAAGTAATTTTCTCAAAAACCAAGAAAGATAAAACAATTAGTTTTCAGTGTTCAATTAGTTGCAATTCTTTGAAAAAATATATTAATTTTCATTGTACCGTTATTTTTTAAATAATTTTTTCATTCTAAGCATTTTTTTTTATAAAATGTACAAAAACACCAATTTCGCGTTTAGATTTCATTTTAAGGCCCTGTCAAACACAGCACAGTCCAGCGATATTCTGGGTATTACCCGAGAAGCCGGGCCATGGGCATTGTATATAAATTTGCAAATTTATACCTATACAATGGCCATGGGCATTGTACATATATGAAATCTATATGTAAATATATTGTATAAAAATTTGCATAGTACTATCATCTTTGTATATACGAGTATATAGTTTATATATACAAAGCGGGGCGACTTTATATTACAGACCACCCCCTTTTGGGAAAATTTTTTTTTTAATGGGTAGGAGGGCATTTCTATAGAACAGCTTCAAAATATTACGGTGAGGAAACCCCCCTAAATACGATTAAAAAAAATTTGAAAATTTTTAAAATCGGTCTTTTTTTTAATTTCATATTGGATAAGAGCAGTATTATTGCACATACCTAATGTGTCAAAAAAATGTACATATATGTATATATTATTTATACATGTATATATATATATTATGTATGTACATACACATATAGGTACATATACAGCTGTGGACAACTTATTGACTGACAGTACTGTTTAACCGCTTTTTTTTTTTAAATAAGTAGTTCCGTATGTAAAGTCGCCTGGCAGGCTCCATGTCAACAGTTTTTTGAATAAACAGTACCTTGACTGGCCCGCTTCGCGGGTTCTCAGGATTTAACTCCCTTTTTGGGGCCTCTGTCCCGCTCACGCAACTTCGTTGCTCCGCTTAGGGTATGTTTCGAATAAACAGTACCTTGCCTGGCCCGCTTCGCGGGTTCTCAGGATTTTAACTCCCTTTTTGGGGCCTCTGTCCCGCTCACGCAACTTCGTTGCTCCGCTTAGGGTATGTAAAGTCGCCTGGCAGGCGCCAATGTCAACAGTTTTTTGAATATACAGTACCTTGCCTGGCCCGCTTCGCGGGTTCTCAGGATTTTAAGTCCCTTTTTGGGGCCTCTGTCCCGCTCACGCAACTTCGTTGCTCCGCTTAGGGTATGTAAAGTCGCCTGGCAGGCGCCAATGTCAACAGTTTTTTTTAGTTTTCAACTTAAAGAAATACATCAGTTTTAATAATCGGGATCAATAAACTTCCCAAAAGTAAACAACAATTTCCCATCTGAAATCTGAAAATTCATTGTAAAAACAAAAACATCCCTAAAATATCCATAGTCTATCAACATTAAATATGAAAACACATGCACACAGCTGTAAAAAAAAAATAGAAATGGTGGTTGTTATCGATGACTTTTGTGTGGAAATGAGAAATTTTAATAATTAATTAAAATAGTATTAAGTGATTATCTATTATATAAAAATAGTTTGGTGTACAAATTTGGTGGTCTGTAAAGTAAAGTAGAGCCGGTAGAAATTTGACAGCTTCACCGAACTCGTTTATACCACCAATGCAATCACAAAAAAAAATAGTTCCAAATGTAGATATTCCTTAGAGGAAATAAGTATTTCCATGGGCCACGAAAAAAAATCAATTTTTTGATCGAAATCTGAATTACCCATGGACATTGTATATAAATTTGCATAGTACTCTCATGAACACGTTCCACACGTCGGCCACCTAGCGATCACACCCCTAACTAATTTTCTGGTTGCTGTTTCTGTGTATATACAAGTGCGCCCTCAAACGACCACACCCCACAACACAAAAACCATCGTGATGATAGTACTATAAGTTTTATATACAATGCCCATGGACATTGTATATAAAACCTATAGTACTATCATCACGATGGTTTTTGTGTTGTGGGGTGTGGTCGTTTGAGGACGCACTTGTATATACACAGAAACAGCAACCAGAAAATTAGTTAGGGGTGTGATCGCTAGGTGGCCGACGTGTGGAACGTGTTCATGAGAGTACAAATTCATATTCAATGCCCATGGAAAACCGAAAAACCCCTATAAAAAGTAATTGTATCAAAGTGAGGACCATAGAGAAAATTGCTCTATGGTGAGGACTTTGATGTTTGTTTGTAGCTTATTGTGAGTTTTTCAAAAGACACCGAATTATATTCATGTCGATTACAGAATCCGCAAAACTCGATCCGCAGTTAGAGCTCTGTTTCCCACCTTTTCACTTATCGTGAGAAGAAAAGAGAACACTACACTGTGAATCATTGCGGATCGAGTTTTGCGGATTCTGTAATCGACATGATTGTTTTTTTTTTCTGTATACATAGCTCTATGGGGCTTTTCGCTGATTTTTTTGTTGTCTTTTCTACTTCTAAGTTGACATTTGAACAACAAATCCATTGAATTCTCTCAGTGTTCAGCAAAAGTACCGTTCAGATTTAGTTCTTTATATTCTGGACCATAGAGAAATTACTTACGTAAGTAATTTCTCTATGTTCTGGACAATAACTGCGTCTTTTACGTCTATTCTATTCCTCTATCCGAAATAAATAAAGAAACACATCTCTATTATTATGTTTGATTAGGCAATAAATGATCCAATTTAATTATTTTAAATTTACAACTTTTTTCTTTTAATTTTGCGCCTCTTGATTTTGATTGTCAACATTTTACATTTTTTTAATCTGACGTCTAGGAAAAAAAACTAATAGACGAAGTTTCGTATTCTGGAATGGACACAGCTCAACTTTAGGTTTGTTCAGTGAAGCTGTTTCGAACAGTTCGGAAAAGCTTAGAACATAAAATTACAATTGGAAGTATTTATAAGAAAATTTTTGATGAAAATAAAAGAAAAAAAAGAAAAATGCAAGAAATAACCATAGCTTCAGACGATGACGGTAAATCGGTAACAATAAATTGTTCACCCAATACGATTCGCAAGATAAAACAGAGTAAGTACCTACATTTATATTTTATGTATATTTTGACAATTTTTAATTTAATTCTGTTTTCAGATGAGGAATACAGGCAATAAGTATTTATGGCCAAACTCAGGGAAGATGAGGAAAGGGACTTTGAGCTGATTCATCGAAGGGGTGGCAATTCATATGTCCATGACAATTCATCTGTCACGTGACTGACTGTTCTAAGTTGTCTGACATTTCTTCTGTAAGCTGTTCTGTTCTGCTCTGAACTTTTCTTCATTGAACAAACTTTTTATCTTGTCGATATTATTTATAGCCCAATTGAAACGTCAAACAGCTGTGCCTGCCTGCCTGTGCCCATCCGACGTGCTAACAAGTGTTTTACTTTTTCAGCGTCTGTGAAAAAATATATTTTTTCCTTTTTCTCTTACAATTATAGTAAATTTTAAGTAAAAAAATCAGAAAAGTAAATTGAAAAAGTAACAATGGCTGAAGTTGATGCAATCACAATTATCGCTGAAAGTTTAAAAGCTCAGGTAACTTCGCAAAAAAAATTAAAATTTCCTTTGTCTCCTTCATATCCATCCATTGCCATTATCGGAATCGTAAGCTATTCAGTTTGTTAAAAACACCACCCTTTTATTCAAACAAAATTTACGAACAAAGTTCACAAATTCTACATTTAAACATATATAAAAAATGTCGCCTTATCGACTTGATTTTGATATGTTGTTTGATAAGAAAATATATGTAATTAATTAAAAAAAATATCAATAAGCGAAGTGACCACTTATTTAAGCCGATGGATAGGTGTGAAGGATCACAACCTTATACATAATTCATTTTCTTTATTTTTGTGTTGGGGTAGGGAGTTGAATATGTTTTTGGCATCATCGGAATTCCTGTCGTTGAGTTATCAATGGCAATGCAGGCTGCCGGCCTCAAATATATTGGCATGCGAAACGAACAAGCTGCATGCTATGCTGCCCAAGCCATTGGTTACTTGACAGGCAAACCAGGAGTCTGTTTGGTTGTATCCGGACCAGGACTGCTCCATGTGACAGGTAATAACAAATAAAAACCTTTTTTTCTGCCGCGAATACCTAAAAATTATTCTTCTACGTTTTACAACAGAAAGTTCCAAAGGGTTAAGCTAGTAGACGTTTTATATACTTACACATATGTATATGCATACATCATTGTGTTCTTGTCGAAAACGAATTAATAAGTATCATTTTATTCAATATGTGTGTCTGTGATTGGCAATTCTTTCTTCATTACCTTCGGGATTTTTTATGCAATTTTATCATTATTGTTATTCAAGTAATAGTAAAATAGTCATCATCACAATCATATAGCCACAGTAAAACTAAACTTTAAAAACACCAGAATAATTAACAGTGTTAAAACTCTCAAATTTATTATTTAAAAGTAATGAACCGATGTTTTAGTCGAAATTTATAAAATGAATTAAAACAACTTCCTTTATTGACTACAAAATTTAAAAAAAAATTACAATAAAACACGAACTTTACTTTTAATTAATCGTATTTTTTTATTTGTAAACATTAAAAATCGAATGCATTTCGAACTGACATGCGGCTCATCATCAGCGAAACCTCGTTTAACACTAAAAAAAAAATTACAAGAAAAAACCCAAAATACGAGTACATAACAAATTCAAAAAACAAATACAAACACTACAATTGAAAGTAACGTTACTTTGTAGTCAATACAGGAAGTTGTTTTAATTCATTTTATAATTAACAGTGCTACGTCCAACAGTAAAATATTTTGGCAAAAAATGTATGGTGTAGTTGATACTGTTACAACATCTACATCCTATTATGTATCTTCATTCAGTAAACCATTTGAATCCCAACTAAGGCCCCTATTATGACTCGCGAGTCGAACGTTCGTCTTAAGTCGAACGATTTAGCGAATTACTCTAGTCGAGGTATTGCCAAAAGCTCGCTGCAACATTCGCCTTTCAAAGTCACATAGAATTGCAGTTCGACTGATTTTGACAGATAAAGGCGAACATTCGCTAAAGATAATAGAATGACTTTTCAATTCGCCAAATTTTTTGACATTTGAGGCGAATGTTATTAGGCGACTCGCAAACGGTAATGCCAAAAAGTCACATTCGACACATTTTTCGCGCGACTCGCGAGTCATAATAGGGGCCTAAATTTAATGTAACTATTGTCGCATTTTGCAAACATGGTTTATCAATCTCATCAATCATGGCAATCTAATCCAATATTTCCGATGATTTATAGATTGTCATCCATTTTTAAAGCGTGATCGGCACCGCCACCAGGTAGGGTTGCACGAAATTTGCTTGTCGCTCTTGCTTGTCGGATTCGGCATAAAATTTTAGGTGTCCCCCATTCCTGCAATTATATAAATATAATACACAATTTTAGCATTAACGAAAAGACTATTTAGCATTAAAATACAATTGAAATGTAATTTCACTACCAGTTTTAGTAAAAAAAAATATGAATGATCTGGTATTTTTTTTACCATTTTCCACTGTGGAAGTAAATGTAAATACAATTTCTAATAAGAAACGTTGGAATAAATAAAACTAAACTCATAAGATAACTTTGAAAAAGTTGTGAAATAAAGTGGGAAAACGAAAACTTTTTACTTTATTGACTAACGGCAAACATTTTACAGCAGTTTACGAAACAGTGCATATATATATATACACCTGGTCTACCTGGCGTCCAAAAACGAGACATATTAAAATGATAAGGTACTATAGAGTGTACCAACGTACGAGTATTTTTTTTTGTCATAAACAATGGGAGATGGCTTAAATAAACGAACAAAAAATAAGAAAAACACTGCAAATTCGAATAAACAAAGATACTTTATAAGTTTATATTAATGTTTCATCAACATTGTTCATGTTGTCAGCTGGGGGTATGAATATGTTTTGATGTCGGGCCCAACATAAATACGACGTGCTGTTAAACAAGTGCCGTAGTAGTAAGATTTTTTTTAATATACATATGTACTGCGTGAACCCCATGGTTTACAGTTTTGTGTCCATATACAAAAATGAAGCTCTTGAACTAAGCGTTAAACGTACTATTTGTCGTATGTGGACTCTTGACGCACAACTATTCCCATTCATTTAATTCGTTAAGTCAAATAAAAAAAAGTAGAATTTTAATATTGTTAAGCGCATTATTCGCTATTATTGACCATTGGTATAAAAGTTCATTTATTTTGGGATCTATTCAGTTCATCAAAAGTGACCAATACTGTCATTTCAATGGAACACTATTGCAATTAATTTTTGCTGTAATCTTTGTTGCAATATTCTACCTAAACCCCATGGCTTACTAGGGCTAAGTTTTCTATACATCGTTGTATGGACGCTAGATAGACCAAATTCCCGTTCTCCTTTAAATAGAATAAAAAAAAACGTTGGGTATAAAATAATGTAGAATTTTAATATTATTAAAATATTTATTTGTAAAAAATTAAAAATTTGCTTCAACAGTTAAAAAAAAAAAAACAAATTTTTAAGTTGTTAAAAAAAACGTTTGCAAAAAATCCCATAGTTAAAGATACATTCACTTTGAAAGATAGCCATTTTCGACACTTTCTTATCAATTACTAATTTTTGATTTTTTAGAGAACAAGTTTTTCTACTATAGACACCTTAATCGTTTTGACAGAAAAAGTGCACGCTCCCACAACGCAGCTCCGATTTAACAGCGAACTTTTCTGTGATTAGATGAATTGAAAATTATTATGCATAATTTTCAAAATTTTATTTATGCCTTATATCATTTTAAAGAAAGTTTAGTGACGCGAATAACAATCTTATTCGTCTGCTTGTATGATTACCCTAAAAAATATGTATTTACAATAAAGAAATACTTGCCCTGCTCATGAGCGAACAAAATTTTACCTAACTTTAACTTTAATCGTTCTTTTTTAAAAATATGAATTAAGTGTCAATTCCATTTACCAAACGATGCATTTTCTTCGTGAAAGAGTGAAATTAATTTGCAAGGATACTAGTTAATTTAATTTGCAAAAGAGTGTAGCTTGACTGTAAATATTGTACTTTTGTTGTATATGAATTATTTTTTTCTAAAAGAAAATCGGAACACTGTTTAATACTCTACTGTATAATGTACTTGCATGGTCATATTTTATTTTAACTAAATAATAGTAGAAAGTCGTTTGAATTGAAATTTTAATCTCCACAAACTACACGATCTGAATACATTAATGTTTTTAAGCTACGATATGCAGCCAAGCTGTCCAAAGCCGGGAACACTTGAAGGAAGTTTTTCAAATGAATGAAGTTTTAACGATAATAGATAAAGTTATGAATGGCAGTAAGAAAAATATAACCCATTTCTTACAAAATAAATAACATTAATCAATTTCTAGCAAAAAAAAAACATTTTTTATAGATAGATCGAACTTTGAAATGGCATAAAACAAAGATGAATTTTTAAAATTGACATGGAATTGACTTTATTCGAAAGATAATCTTTTGGCATTATAATTTAAATATGATCCCTTACATATGATTACCACGGCTGGCTCAGGTGTAATTTAGTTTTGAAGTCCAATTTCGTTCACATTTTCACATTTTTGTGGGCGTATAATCGGCAATAAAGGGACGAATTTTGTCCTCAATGTGATCGATAGTTTGGGACTTATCAACGTAGATTGACGATTTCACATATCTTGGAGGCACGATCTTGGAGGCCATTTCACGGGCCCGAAACGTGAAACTATGCGGTTACCAAACCTTCAATAAATGAATTGTAACACGAGCTAGGTGACATGTTGCGCCGCCGTCTTGTTTAAACTACAGATCCTGCTGTAATCATGGCTCTATATCAGTGACCATACACTGTAACGTTCTGACCAACCCATAAAGCATACACTTGAGGATTATCTTCACTTCAAATACAGCGATTAAACAAATTTCTCTTATGAAAATCGGGTTCAACTTTTAAAATGCCAAACCAAACTAAACACAAATGACTTAACTGCCAGTTAAAAAAATTATTAATTTTTTTTTAATTCTGTTTCCCCCGTACAATCCAATTATAAACTTATGGATCTTATTTTTAAAAATAATAGTTTTCTTTCAAGAAAGCATACGTGAAAATACTTAACGTTATTTTTAATTCATTTAGGTGGTATGGCTAACGCCCAAGTTAATTGTTGGCCTCTACTTATCATTGGAGGAGCTACAAATGAGGATCATGAAGGCATTGGGGGCTTCCAAGAATGCCCTCAAGTGGAACTTACTCGTCCGTACTGTAAATACGCCGCTCGACCACCAAATGCTTCCCTTATTCCAATGCATGTAGAGAAAGCCGTAAGATATGCAACGTACGGTCGTCCAGGTGTTGCATATTTAGATTTTCCTGGCAATATGCTGCAATCTAGAGTGAACGTTGAAACAGTATCACCGGTAATTGCGCATCCAGCACCTCCACTTGTTTATCCCGATCCAGAAGATATACGAAGAGCAATGAGGTTTCTTATAACTGCCAAACGTCCATTAGTCATCATTGGAAAGGGAGCAGCATATGCCCATGCAGAGAATATTCTTCGACACTTCATAGATAACACTAATTTACCTTTCCTTCCAACTCCAATGGGAAAAGGTGTGGTTTCTGATACGGCTACTCAGTGCGTATCGTCGGCAAGAACTTATGCCCTGCAAAATGCTGATGTTGTATTGTTGTTGGGTGCCCGTTTAAATTGGATTCTTCACTTTGGTCGTCCACCTAGGTTCGATAAAGACGTAAAAGTTATTCAGGTAGATTTGTGCCCAGAGGAACTGCACAATAGTGTGATGAGCAGTGTTGCTGCGCAGTCGGACATCAAACCTTTTGCTGAGCATCTTTTCGAGCAGATGAATGCTGTAAATTATGTTTTTTCGACAGACAACGACTGGTGGAAGGAACTTAATGCAAAATGTCAACAGAACAGGGAGTCAGTTCAAAGAATGTCACTTAACACTGAGTCACCACTGAACTACTACACTGTGTTCCACCATTTGAGGGAATTGATACCAAGGGATGCTATAATTGTGAGCGAAGGCGCCAACACCATGGACATTGGTCGCCAAATGTTGCTCAATATACTTCCTAGACATCGTCTTGATGCCGGCACATTCGGCACAATGGGAGTTGGGCCTGGTTTTGCTATTGCCGCTGCGTTGTATTGCCGGGATCGTTTTCCTGGCAAAAAAGTTGTTTGCGTTGAAGGAGATTCGGCTTTCGGCTTCTCCGGTATGGAATTAGAAACAATGGTACGTTATAACCTACCAATTACTATTGTGATTGTAAACAACAGTGGAATCTATGGAGGATTTGATAAGGAAACGTTTGACAGTATAAGAAGTTCAGGCGATCTTGCACAAGTGTAAGTATTTTATTTATCCTTTTTATAGTTTAATTTTGTCTATTGAAACATTTTTTTAGAACTCCTCCATCGGCTCTTGGTGTCCAGGTTCGGTACGAACAAATGCTCCAAATGTTCGGACTCCAAGGACACTTTGTCAAAGAAATTCCCGAATTACAAAAGGCAGTAAAAGAAGCCCAACAATTGACTGATCGTCCTACAATTATTAATGTTATTATAAATTCAACGGCTGATCGCAAACCGCAAACATTTAATTGGCTTACAGAGTCCAAACTGTAATTTGGTGGTCGTTTACATTATAGAACTATTCTTCGTTCCACTATCCCTAGAATTATTTTAAATATTGTATTGGTTTAGGTATAACGTTCAGTTTTTGTACTTTGTATGTGATTTTGTGTTTTTATTTGTTCTACTCTCATTTTGTAAGTTTCATACTCTTGGCAAATTAAATATGTAATAAGAGTTTTTAATAATATTTGTTTAAAAAAAAGGCAATAAAAATGCATTTATTAAAAAATTCATAAATTATTTTTGATTAGATACTTTAATTTTATTATGAAATAAGAACTAGATAATATAATAGGCGCATTGTTTAAAAGTAATAAAAAGCACGAATTTTAACATTATTATTCTTAATTGTATATTTTTTTGTCGCAAAAACTGCCAGCTCAAATAAATGACATTGAACAATCCAATACCATACGAGTGAGAGGATTTTGTTCTCGAACAGTCGTTAGCTAGAATGCCTCCAAGTAAAATCGAAAATTTTCTGACCAAATGTACCGTACCGTAAAACATAAATCGAGGTCCAGATAAAAGTATCAAAAACATATTTAGGATTTAATGAGAAAAACTGAGAAAACCCTATTCCTTTGTATGTGAAAACTATAGTACTCTCATGGCGAGTTTTTTTTAGGGTTGCCCGGATCCTGGTGGTGGCGCTGCAAAATGTGAGGTGTAAAATTGGATTTTGGGAGTCTAAGCGTCGGAAATTGGTGGTAGGGCCAAAAGGAGACTATTTTTTAGATTATTGCATCCTAAAAATATCAATAAATATCATTTAAAACCTCCATAAGCTCTCCGCAAAAAAAAAGAGTAAGGGTTGCCGGCGTACATTAGATGTCGCCCCATTCGACTTCCACCATGAGAGTACTATAGTTTTCATATACAAAGCTCATTCCTTCTAAAATTGACTGACATTTAAGACGTTAGATCTTACTGGCATCTATATCCTTCATTGTTTTTTCCTGCGATTTTACAATGTGAAAGTATTTTGGTGTTTTACTAATATCATAAAAACTATAACATTTTAATATGTACCTATATTTCGGATTTGCAGCGTTATTTAAACATAAAGAGTGAAATTTAGAACTCACCCCGAACGTTTTGCATCAAATTGCATTGAACGTGATCACCGGGAAACTGCTGTTGATATGTTAAATATTGGGGCAAATTCATAAACGCAAAACTTGAGCAAATTATGCTAAGCAAACAGTTCCAAAATGCAAACGTAAACATCCCTGCTAAACAGATTGTCCCTAAATGTAAAAGATTTTATTTTCATGCGCAAATGGAAATGCATTTGTATTTTTTTTACCTTTTTGGTGGTATAAATATGGATTTTACTCCATATCTTTTTAGAATTCTGCCAACTCTATCTATCATACCCTTGACGTATGGTAAGAATCTTTTTTGTATAGAATACTCTCGTCCCTTTTCTGTGGTGCATCTGGCTTCCATGTTCTTTTCCTTTTTGAATAGCCATTTGCTCTCAGAACGCTGTCAACAAGACTCAACTCAGCCGTCAGATGGTCATTGTCGAAATAGTGTCGAGACAACAGATCTTAAATTTGCCGGGTGGTGATGGGAAGTAGCATGTAGGTATCTTTGTGTGTGCGTTTCTTTCCGATAGACTGTGGGCCCTAATGTTCCACCCATTCGCCATGTCGCTTTCTCATCCAAAAAGCAATGGAATTGTCTTTGTCCATTGTGAATCTGATTTTTGGATGTTGTGAGTTAAGATGTTCCAAGGGCTCACTATAATGGATCTTTTTAGGATGCAAAACGTATCATCCACATACCTCAACCATATTTTAGGTTTTCCTGCAAAATTGCTCAGGGCTTTTTCTTCAAAATACTCCATCCACAAATCTGCAACAAGGGGAGCTAATGGTAAGCCCATAGCAACGCCATCAACTAACAAATAAAAATTATTGTTGAAACACAAATACCCTGATGACAAACAGAACTCTAAAAGCGGCATATATTTGTCGTTAATGTCGGAAGTTAAGATACTCTCACGGATGACAGCCAAGACCTCTTGAACCTTGAACGGGTAGTTTGTAAAAGGAGACTCGACGTCAAAACTCACCATGACTTCATCCTCTTCGAGTTTTAAGCTACCAAGAATCGTTACAAAGTGAGAAAAAAACCTTTACATGATGTTCTTTCGGCCCAACTAAAGGTTTGAAAACGTCAACTAAATGCTTCGCTATATCTATGGCTATAAGATAACATGGCCTCATGCACGTTCCACACAGCTGTGTTGTGTGGTCGTTTGAGGGCGCACTCGTATATAAACAGAAACCAGAAAATTAGTTAGGTGTGTGATGACAGTACTATGCAAATTTATATACATACAATGAACATGGCGCATTTATTTGACTCACAATAATTGGTCGCATCGGATACCTTTCTTTGTGAATTTTTGGAATTGAACGCCGAGGTGGTAGAATCACCATCACCATATCATTAATAGGTTTACTTGTAGTGCATTATTTTAGAGAAAAGTGGGGTAAAGTTGAAAAAATTAATAGACAAGAAAAATTAATAAATTAAGTGTATGTAGGTTCTCGCTCAATTTAATTTTTAATAATTTTTTTCAAGATTTTTATTCATTCATTTAAATCGCCTTATTGTAATACAAGTTTTACCTATACGATAGTTGTATTGAGTCTCATAAACTTATGAGCGCTCGGTGAATCCACCTAGTTTTTTGAATTCAAATTGGATATTTAATGGTGCTTCTAAAGAATATTTCAAGCTATTTTGAACTACTATCAATTTAAGAAGATTTATTTTTAAACGTATTTAGGTGAATAGCTCATATACTATATAAAAAGTTCTTTCTGATCCAATTAAAAAAAAAATATCCACTATCATTACCGTTATCTCAATTAAAATCTCATTTTCGTTACATGTCCGTAGCCATATTTTCTCACGTCAACAAAATTTGAGACGATACAAAAAACCTAAAAAAAAATACCCAAAAAAAATATATATACATTTTTCTTCAGTAAAAATAAACATAAACCAACGTTACTTGCACATACAGTAATGTATAAACTAACATTAGTTGAAAATAGAATGCAATAAGAAAAGTGCGTATACGCCCTAGCCAGTTAATTTGTATGGTTTGACTTAACATACCCTTCCCCTATGAAATACCAAGTTTTCATAGTTTGTTATTATGGAGTGCTCGGGTTAACAACCTATTTACTATTAATTTAATAAGCATTGAATGTCACATTTTGACATTTTCAACAAAACTCAACTCGAAATCGATCCATTATATCTATGAGCCAAAAAGTGCATGTATGCGCTCTAATATTGGGGAGAGTACGATAACTTGGGCGCCGAAAATTGATAACGGTTTTTTGTAGAAGGGTCCAAAACAAGCATTTTTTACTATGGGAGAAGGGGGTTCTATCTTGCCCCGTTTGGGCGGGAGGGGCAATGTTATGAAAAGTGTACTAAAAGTAAAAAAAAAATCATTAAAAAATAACGATAATACTTACAGTTCAGTTTAATATTGTTTTTTACAGCCAGTATTTAGTACTATAAGCCACTTTTTAAATCAGTCAAAATTTATGCACAGTTTTCGAAAAATTGAGTTTCAAACACAAAATTCAGGGAAAAAAAACCCAAAATAGAAGTTTGAAGTGTAATTTCTCAAAACCATAAGATTTAATATAATTTTTTTTTATAGAATTCGGTGCTCTTATTGATTCCTTATCAAAAACTGAAAACTAGATTATTTTATGTCTTCTAGTTTTCGAGAAAATTGAAAATTATTGATTACTTTTTTATGAGATTTTAGCTTTTTGACTGCATGCCTCTCATACATACCTCAACTGTTTATACTTTACTACTGTTTAATTATAAAATTTTGCATACATCGAACCTCGCACATACCCCAAATCCTATAGTGAGGCCAAGCAGGGGGGTTGCAGGGGGGCAGCATGCCCCCCCATACATACCTCAACTGTTTATACGCCGTAATGCTGGGTGCAAGCATTGTTTTCATGTAAAAAAGCCTACATGGACAAGAAATCTTATATAAACAACAACAAAAATAAGAATCTCACAAAAAAGTAATTAGTAATTTTCAATTTTCTCGAAAACTAGAAGACATAAAATAATCTAGTTTTCAGTTTTTGATAAGGAATCAAGAAGAGCACCGAATTCTATAAAAAAAATTTATTTGAAATCTTATGGTTTTGAGAAATTACACTTCAAACTTTTTTTTTTGTGTTTTTTTTCCGAATTTTGTGTTTGAAACTCATTTTTTCGAAAACTGTGTATAATTTTTGATTGATTCAAAAATTGGCTTATAGTACAAAATACTGGCTGTAAAAAACAATATTAAACTTAACTATAAGTATTACCGTTATTTTTTAATGATTTTTTTTTTACTTTTAGTACACTTTTCATAACATTGCCCCTCCCGCCCAAACGGGGCAAGATAGACCCCCCCCTCCCATAGTAAAAAATGCTTGTTTTGGACCCCTCTATAAAAAACCGTTATCAATTTTCGGCGCCCAAGTTATCGTACTCGTGCCCTAATATTGTTTGTTTGTTACTATATAAGGATTAACTAATGTTAATACCCTACTTCAATCGAACTTTCGTAAGATTTATCGCACCCCCGGAACGAAAGTGACCTCACTCAAAATTCCTAACTCAAAATTATTTAAAAAACATTTAAATTGAATTTCTGTAAACCAAACATATGATTTGAGCACATTTCTCTAAAGAAAGCAAATTATTTTTCTGGGCACTATTCAAAAAATTGCATACCAATTATCTGGCATGCATAATACCATGGCACCAAAATTAAAAATTTTGGTAGATTTCTATACCATTTTTTTTTTTTCAAAAAACCTTCTTACAACATAGAGGTTAAGCGTCAAATTGAATTTCCTCGAACATCTATTTTCCCAGTTTTTTATTTCAAACTTTCATTTCTGGAGTTGTGGATTCTTAATATTTCTTATGTTATATATCTTTTATATAAGAATCGATGTATGTTTTTGTTTGCTAGTATACCATAGAGCCCGAAACCGCTTCATCGATCAACATATTATATGTATTTTTTTCTTGATAAGGTTAATAGATAACTATACTGTTCTGATAAGTTGCGTTTAAGTCGAGTTATCCTCTGAACTCAAAATATCCTTCCTCATTAGGTCATGAAAAGGAAATTTGTATGACCAAATTAGGAAGGATTTTTAAGTTAGGGGTCTCTTAAACTAAAGGGCGTTCGGTGAATACTACATTAAGAATTAGAAAAGAATAAGAATAACATAACAATGAAGTCCAACAATGAGAGTTTTTTTTTAAATATTTTTTTTTTATAAATTTAAGATCAAAATGTCATAATATAATGAAACATATACAATTAAGAATCAATTGTTAGTTTAAAAAAAGTTAACAAAGGAGAATGGGCATTTTGGTCTACCTAGCGTCCACGAATGAGATATACTATGTATATATCGTTGAAAAGCTTAGCTCTAGTTAATCATTTTTTTGTACGTACACAAAGCTGTAAGCCATGGGGTTTAGACAGAATATTGCAACAAAGATTAGAGCAATTAAGAATTAATTGCAATAGTGATGAACTGAATAGATCCCAAAATAAATGAAATCTTATACCAAGGGCCAATAATAGCGAATTTTGTCATGGTTGGCGAATAATGCGTTTAACATTGTGAAAATTCTACTTTTTTTTATTCGATTTAACGAATTAAATGAATGGGAATAGTTGTGCGTCAAGAGTCCATAAACGACATACACTCAGTCACGAAAGTAAGTATACACTAGGCCTAATAGAAAGCAGATTTATGGTAAGACCGAATTCAGAAAAATGGCTTTTCTTTTGGGAAAACAAGCTTCAGAGTTTCAAGTATGTTTTTGGCAAAAGAGACAGCGTTTTCTGAATTTGGTCTTACCATAAATCTGCTTTCTATTAGGTCTAGTGTATAATTGTAGTGTACTTTCGTGACTGAGTGTATAGTACGTTTGAAAGCTTAGTTCAAGAGCTTTATTTGTGAATATGGACACAGAACTGTAGACCATGGGGTTCACGCAATACATATGTATATTTAAAAAAAAAATCTTACTACTACGGCACTTGTTTAACAGGACGTCGTATTTATGTTGGGCCCGACATCAAAACACATTCATACCCCCAGCTGACAACATGAACAATGTTGATGAAACATTAATATAAACTTATAAAGTATCTTTGTTTATTCGAATTTGCAAAGTGTTTTTCTTATTTTTTGGTTGCTTATTTAAGGCATTTCCCATTGTTTGGACAAAAAAAAAATACTCGTACGTTGGTACACTCCATATTACCCAATCATTTTCATAGGTCTCATTTCTGGACGTGAGGTAGACCAGGGCCCGACTATTGCACCAGCAACTTATCATTTATCACTGAGCAACTTATCATGAATTTTGATAATTTTTTGTTGCACCAACAAGATATTTGATAAACATTTTTTTGGAGTTTTGATAAGTGCAAAGTACTCCACTTATCAGATTAGTGTTGCACCAAACATCAATTGAGTGGTTCTAAATTTTCGATTTGATAAGTGATAAGCTATCAAAAATGACTAAAATTATCAGTTTCTGTTGCACTAATATTCTGGTTGTTGGACTTATCCATGAAAATTATGATAAGTTAAGCTAAGAGAGAATTGATTTACCTATCAATTCTTTATCAGAATTGTATTTCGATAGCGGAACGAATTCTTGCTAAGGATGGAGTAATATATGTATATTACAATGGATAAATTAAGTCCTTATTTATTTATTTATTTATTTATATAATACATATGTACATATAATGCATATAAATAATAATACATATGTTAGTAGATAAAAACTGTTAAATTAATGGAATTTCAACACTTATAGAAACACAGTAGGAAAATAAGCAATTTTTTGTCTAAGCGAATATTTTATTTAAATCCGTAAGTGTTGTCAAAAGTTATTAATGATAATCTGAACCAAGCTTTGTATCAAAAAATTTAAGTCAAAAAAATATTAAACTCGAAAATTAATTTTATCAAGTCGCCTGTTAAACTTACAGCTTTAAAATGTATTGGAAATATTTAAAGATAATATTATAATACAAAAATATTAATTTTTGTATATTTGAATTTTTTATATCAAATTAAACTAATAAGTTTATTGATTGAATGGATAAAAAACAACAGTGCAATTTATTTTTAAGTATTTTTCAGTGTAGACATGTATAAATATGAATTTTTTTAATGAGATACTCGTATGTACATGGTTGTCTTTATGACAGTATTTTTGCGACCTTAATATTGAAAATCCGGTGAAGATTTTGGAAGTTAGAAATTAATTTATTATCTAACCTATCTCTACCTTCATTACTAGAATAAGAAAAGAAGTCTTAGACTTAACGTTTGGAAGCCCGAACTTAGGTAGCTTGATTAGAAACTGGAGAGTCTCCAATGAACCATCCATGTCTGATCATAGAATTATAGAGTTTAGTTTACCTTAGACAACTTGCTCACAGAGGATACATCTGGCAGGAACACTAAGAAAAAAAACTGGAACCTGTACAAAAGCGTACTCAAAACAAACCTTGAACGAATAGGTCCAGTTGAAACGACAAATAGTAACCGTGAGTTAGAACACTTAGTAAATGAGTTTAGTGGGGCAATAATTGAGGCTTATGAACTCAGTTGCCCCATAAAGCAAATAAAAAGACAGAAAGATGCTTCGTGGTGGAACAAAAATCTGTCAAAACTAAGATCCAAGGTTAGAATACTCTTCAACAAGGCAAAGAGCACTGGAGAGTGGAATAATTACTCTGAAGAGCTGACCAAGTACAACGGGGAAATCAGAAGAGCAAAAAGGAAAAGTTTTGCGATGTTCTGTGAGAGGGTTTCCTCTACTCCGGTGGCTGCTAGACTTCACAAAGCCCTAGCAAAAGAACCCACCATCACATCGTTAGCACTTAGATACCCGGAAGGTAGCTATATAGAAAATGAGGAGCAAAGGGCTAGCCTACTGTTAAATACTCATTTTCCGGGTAGCTTGCCAATAGTAGAGAACTTGATGGAGAGAACACCTCTCCGGACAAACCGGACAGACTGGCAGATAGCCTCGACTATTTGCACAGGTAATAGGATTGAATGGGCGATAAGTACCGTTCAAGCCTTTAAATCACCGGGTGTAGATGGCATTTTTCCAGCCCTTCTACAAAAAGGAAAGGAGGAATTAATTGCTTCGAAGTAGCATCGCACTTGGGCACATACCAAATCTATGGAGAAGAGCAAAGGTAATCTTTATCCCCAAAGTAGGGGAAAAAAGATACAACCCATCCTAAGTCTTTCAGGCCAATTAGCCTAACATCTTTTTTACTGAAAACTTTGGAAAAGGTAATCGATAACTTCATAAGAGCAGAAGTCATAACAAGCATGCCTTTAAATCACCATCAGCATGCTTACAAAGCGGGCAGATCTACAGAAACCGCACTGTACGAGCTTACAAACACTGTACAGAAAGCATTAGATGACAAAGAGACTGCCATTTGCGCCTTCCTGGATATAGAAGGAGCTTTTGACAACACTTCGCATGTAGCTGTTGACAGAGCCCTTAGTAGAAAGGGGGTACCCATCACCATAACTAGATGGATTGGCAGAATGCTAAGTACAAGAATGGCGGAAGCCAACACAGGACAAAATGTCCAGAAAGTCATCACTACAAGAGGTTGTCCTCAGGGAGGGGTACTATCACCCTTACTGTGGAGTCTTGTAGTAGATGAATTGCTAGAAACTCTAACTTCTCAAGGTATAAAATGCAGTGGCTTTGCCGATGACATTGTAATAACTGCCGTAGGGAAGTTTGAAGAAACTCTTTGTGATATAATACAGAGAGGACTAACAGTAACTAGGAAATGGTGTACTTCAGTGGGTTTGAACATAAACCCCACGAAGACAGCAATAATACCTTTTACTAAGAAAAGACTTCTACCACGCATGAAAAACAGCAGGGGAAAAACAGAAAGAGGTCAAGTATTTAGGCATTACACTAGATAGTAAACTCCTCTGGAACAAACATGTTGAAATAACTGTCGGGAAAGCCACTAAAGCCCTGATGATTTGCAAAAGAATTGCAGGAAAATCATGGGGATGCAAACCAAGCATTCTCAGATGAGAATGCTTGGTTTGATGGTGGGACCCATAATTACCTATGGAGCGATTGCATGGCACAAAAGAACCGAATTAACAACAACAAAGAGAAAATTAGAAAAGGTGCAACGGCTTGCATGTATATGTATAACCGGAGCAATGAGAACATGCCCTACAGCAGCAATGGAAAACATATTAAATCTAGTGCCACTACACGTGGCAATAGAAAGTGCTGCTAAGGGAGCCATCATGAGGTTTGCTAAGGAGGGTACTGGGACAGGAAAGATCATAGAGAGAGGAACATGATCCTCAAGTCCACAGAAATAAACCTTCTTGACATTCCCAGGGATAGCATGATTAGAAAATATAACTTCGAAAAGCTTTTTCGAACGGAGTTAAGTTGCAAAAGAGATTGGATAAGTGAAATGGAAAACTACAATCTCCAAGCAAACACCATCAAGTGGTATACTGATGGATCGAGAACTTCTGACGGGACTGGTATAGGGATTTTTGGGCCTAGAACCAAAATTTCCATACCAATGGGGAAGTCCACCAGCATTTTCCAGGCAGAAGTGAATGCCATCGGAAAATGCGCAGAACGTAACATCGATAGAAAATATAAAAAACAAAACATGGCCATAATGTCAGACAGTCAAGCTGCACTAAAAGCTTTGAATTCATACACCATCACGTCAAAACTAGTATGAGAATGTGTGAATAAGCTTAATAAACTAGGCAAGGATAACAAAGTCACACTACATTGGGTACCAGGTCACGTAGGTGTCCAGGGCAATGAAGAGGCTGACTCCCTAGCAAAAATAGGAGCAATGACACCGATAACGGGACCAGAACCCTATTGTGGCATAGGGGAGAATATAATCAAAAATAAAATCAAAATAGAAGAGTAGGCAAAAAGATCAAAAATCTGGAAATAACTCCCCAAACTGAGACAGGCGAAGCTCTTATTCGGGAATTATAACCGAGAACGATTTCTATCCTGTATCAGCCTTAGTAGGAACAGTCTCAGGAGTATAACGGGACTCCTCACTGGCCATTGTAAACTGCGAAGACATCTCAGCCTCCTTGGCCTAGAGAGCAGTGCTTCTTGCAGATTCTGCGATGCTCATGAGGAAACGCCGGACCACATAATAGGTAGTTGCGATGCACTAATGCATCAAAGATAGAAACATCTGGGCAAGTACCATATAGACGAGAACCAAATACATTCTCTAAAAATACCCCAAATTCTCAAATTCCTCAAAGGAACGAATTTGGAGGATGAACTGTAGATGAGAAACCTCATCCAGATCATAAAAAAGGGGGCACAATAGATCTTAAGGTCGCAGTGCAAATATACCCGTATATATTCATTCATTCATTCAACCTATCTCTATAAATTTTTTTCATTAAAATCCATTTTTTCGTTTTATTTCTATTAAAGTGTCCCTCCTGTTGAATTTAATGGTACAATACCCATTGTATATAAATTTATTTGTAAATCTATATACAATGCACTACCACTGACTTTTTTGTAGAAGAGGGTTATAGAAAATTGTTTTTTGATATCGTAAATTTTTTCATCATGTTTTGCATTTAAAAACATTAAAATCAATTGAAAAATGGATTCATGCACATGTTTCGTATTGAAGGTGGCCCCACCCCCATGATTTTTTACACCAAGTAGCTGTAAGTCTCCCGATTATTTTAAGACCATAACCTTGAAGAGTATACTATTTTTGAAAAGGTTAGCTTAACTTAATCAATTTTTCAACTTTTTTCTTTGCAAAATGTGCAAAACGGTAAATTCCTCACTTAGAGACGATCGAATCGACAGAACAAGCGGAGAAAAAAAACTTATCAATTGTGTGATAAGTTCTTAGCAAAAAAGTGATTTTGATAAGTTGGGTTTTTAGTTGGAGAAAAACTTATCATTTTCACTAAGCAAAAATAGATAATTGAGTGAAATGTAAAATGTAACGCTTACCACTTACACTTATCAGAATTTCTTTAAATTGATAAATTGATCAGTGATTAGAGATGAGTGGTTTGTGCAATGGGGCCCATATCTCATATATTTTTGCCTCTACTGTGCACATAATTAAAACAAATATAATAAAATAAAATAAAAAAATCATTATTATCAAGGTACCTATAATTTTAACTTACTCAATCTATTTGAATGTGACCAATTAACAATTGGTAAGTGACTGGGAGTTTAAAATAGAATACAATTTTGACATTAATGTGCAAATATCTTCTATACAAGCTGACTCAGCAAACGTTGATATGCATTTTTCTGTAGGTGGTTCCATAAGCATGATTCTTAAAGAAAGTTACTTATACGCGTTTGAAATGGAATACGATTTTGACGTCAATATGAATATCTTCTTCTTTTATTTATAGGTGAAAGAAATAATTATTTGCAATGCCAATTTTATGGATAAGAATATCTTTTTTGAGAAATGTGAACTTCTACTTCATTTCTCCGCTTTAGTCCAGCCGCCAACCCTGGAGATAAAAAAAATCTGAGATAACCACCAGCTTCAGTCTCACTCTCAGTACCTCGCGCCACACACCTTTCCCTTCCCTTCCCATCCTAACCTATCCTTCACGCCCGCGCTGTGTTAAACATATAAAGGGTACACCAAAAATCCCCTTGAGCGCGCGCAAATTATAAAAAAAGAGCTGCTGCAGCATCAAAGAGAAGAATAACCGACTTTAAGCTCATCGCAGAGCATAAGTCTCATGGTGAAAGGTGTGTGTCAATAACAAATTATGTAATCAACTTTGATACTGAGTAAATGTGGAGAATATAACTTATTATAAGTGTATCAGTAGTGTCAAAAAATATTCCAATAAATTTGCAAAATTTTTTTTTTTTTTTGGAGCTTAAATTTAACAAATTAATTCTACATACTTATTTCACACATGCGTTTCCCAGTCTCATAAAAAAAATTTAAAACTGTGATTTACGTGGACGTATACTCAATTTTCTTTTGAAATCATATTTAACGGGTCACCACCGGAAGGGGCAGAAATACGTCTGCTAGTAATTTTAAAAAGTTTATAAAAAAATCTGTATATGTACCTATAACAAAAAGGTTTCGACCTGTTTGTGCGTTCATCTTAATATAACCAATACAAATTGAGAATTACGAAATATCCTTTATTGTTATTAAATTGAATTTAGGTATACCTACTTTCAAATAAGTTAGGTTACCTTTGAGTGAACAAAAACAAAACTACGAGTTGACAAAAAAAAATCCTCAAGTTATGTTCAACTTTGAGTGAGTAGTTATAGGACGAATATAACAAATGCTCATACCATTTGTTAATTTTATACATTATATATTTTTATTTATAGTTTTCGTATAGTAATATTATAAAAAGGCGAATTTTGGAAACTATTGTGTATACAGAATGCATAGCAGGCCTAAATTGTACTCTAGTACATATAGCTACTATAAAATTTTTAATCAAAACTGAAAAAAAATGTTGCGTTCGAAAGTCGAGGATGAAAACTTACAAAAAAATTCCTTCCTTACTGGCTTATGAAAAGAAAATTTGTATGAGGTAATGAGGGAGGATTTTTGAGTTGTGTTTCATAAACTTATTAGCGCTCGGTGAATACCTAATGCCTAATACCTAATAAACAACAGTCGTCGTGCACATAGGAGTAAAAGTGTTTTTATAATCAATTTATCAGTTATAATCATTTTTGGCCCACATTTTTCACCCCTTAATAAAACTGCCTTCCAATCGAGTCATAAGGAGGATTTCTAACTAAGTTCATACCGACAAAAAGCAACCTTTTTAAAGAATCTGTGTCAAATTCTATGAGAGTTTCCAGTTTTGTTTTAGTTTTCTACTTCTTCATTTCCCTGACTATCATGATCTCTATTGGAACCACAACTCTACTGCTTCACCCTAACCATAACACACGGACGCGGATAATAAGCGGAAATATGGCTGACTTTTTCACTTGACTGCTCCGGAAGCTACTTTTCGTTGGTTTTTGACATCAGCTTCTGATAACGTTCATCTATTATGGTTAGCCCTTAGGGCTCCCTTATGGGATTCACAGGTTGAGCTAAGACAATGTCGACAGTCAATGACACTTCGCCACATCTACTATCGTGCGAAGCATCTTCATTTCAGCTGCCGACATTTCATCTCTTACTTTCCGTAAATTGTCTAAAACGAACGAAATGCCGTTCGGAGATATCTTTTTAGTTTTATTAGGAGTATTTCTCGGTCTCGGCAGATAGCAGAGTTTCAGAATGTTTTCCGCCACTTCATTCATTCTATGTTTACGCGATGTTTGGCGATGGTGAATAGCGAATAATCACAGTTCCAATATATTTAAACTTTTCGCACTTAAAAAGCACTTATATATTCAAGTAGATGTTCGGAATATGCCTGTGTAGATCAGAAAATGGAGCAGCATAGGTATTTGGTCTTTTTCGCGCTAATACGGTATCCATATTCGGGACATACAACATGCAAATCTCTTGAGGAATCCCGAAATTTTTCCATTCGGTTTTAATTAATGCGCACCAAAAATTTAACACATCGAATTATTACAAATATGTATGTACTGAAAAAGAAACACTTTAACATAGCAAACTGATCTTCAATGTGAATATTTAATTGACAGTAAAATCACAAGAGCTTCGTCATATAATTTCTCTAATCAGTAGACACGAGCGATGCTTATCATTTATCGTTGTTTTCACACTATTTACCTGCATACATACCTGCCATCAAGATTATTTAAAATGTTTCAAATCAAAGCTTAAGATATACAATACATACTTAACTAATATGTGCGTCAAAAATCACATAATATTTGCAAAAAAAAAATAAATAAATACAATACACTCCCTCGAAGTCGAACTTTCTCTAACGTAAGCGTCAAAAGAAAGTGTACATTTTATAAAATATTTGTGTAAATGTAAATTTATAAAGAAAAATGTTCTTGATTAGTAGAAACATTTGGTACTTGACAACAATAACACTACAAAAAAAATACTTGCTTCTCAAGAGTAAAAATATTTTTTGGATTACCATGATCTGCCAATTCTTTAACCATAAAAGAACAGCAAAAGTTCCTCGAGTCAACTTTATTGTACCTAAAAGAATTCAGAAAAAAGAACATTAGTCTGTTTTAAGTCGAAATAATAGCATTAACAAATTAACAATACTTTAAGATTCTAGTTCTGATTAAAAAAAATGTCTCATTGAGACAAATGAAACATTTTTAATATTTTTGGCGCACGTTATTTACATAAGTTTCAAATGCCTTCTTATGAAGGATAGATTCCTTTTGAGATATTTTTTTAAGAGTAAAAATACAAAATTTATCGAATTAAATTTTTAAATACAATTACATACACTATATTTTGACGCTCATTGTTACTCGAATTTTACTCTAATTCGAATGAGTTGCCCTTCAATTCCTTGTATTCCCTTCAATTTCAATATCTGTATGCTGAAATCCCTCTCAGTCGAAATAAATTCGATTTTTCGTCTATTTTCAATTCCTTCAAGTCTTTTTTTTTTGCTGAAATTAAAAATCGATATCTTCCTCGCAATGGGTGTAATGTTCAACAAAATATAGAAGATAATTTCTTAAAACGGATAAATATTGCAACTACTCTGATGTCTCTACCAAAAATTACCAATATTGTTCAGTAATTTTTGCTCAAAAGTATATTCTATGATTTACGAGTTGAAAAAAATCATGGATTGAACGTAAACCACTGCGAACAAACTAGTCCTTAGAGCGAGTCGACTGTACTTTATACACAACGAGATCCCAAAAAAAAAAAAGCCATAGCACTTAAAATTAGTTGTAAATTATTATCAATAATTTTGTTGTAACAAGTTATTTTGGTAACTCAGGGAACCGAAACAGGTAGATGTTATAAATTGGTGGACATTAAAATTTGCATGCGAGCATACGACGACTGTTTTGGTGTAAGTATATGTATAAGGGAAGTGGCCCTGGCCAGGCCATGTGCTAAATGAAACGATTTCGCTATAATATTACCGTCATTCGATTATGCGTTAATTGCTGAAAAACCCCCAGACATGGTTCACACAATCAATATTGGTGGCAAACATTGAAATTTCGATTAAAAAAAAAATCTCATCTGTATGACTGGCAGATCGCATTCGTATCTGGAGCTCCAACGCGATCACTTCATATGCGAGCAGTATAGTGTATCTATTTAGTAGGACAGTATCAATTGCCAGACAGACCTACCTGCTTAGGTATACCACTTATATTTAATTCACCTGCGCGGTAGTGTACCTGAAACTTGTACCTTTATCTACGCGCCCTCCCTTAATGTCTAGATCGGTTTGGTTTAAGCTAATTTCTGATATCAGTCGCATTCGCTCTAAGTTGGTTGGTTATTAAACACCAAGTAGCTTCGGTCATATTCCTACCTGGTGATATTTTGTTTTCACCCAATTTAGGTATAAATAGTTTAAACCTTAATTAATTAATCTAAATGTGTTTTTTATATCTTTTCGCAAACTAAAATAAATAGTTTTATTATCAAAGATAATTATCATACTCCTTTAGATTGAACTAAATTGTGAGTTGTTGGTTGACTGTGAATTACAAAATAAATAGTTACATATCATATTGATTTTGCTTTTTCGTACCTCCTTAACTTATTTCGTTGTTTTATATTTTGAATAAACAACTTTTTTTATGTTAAAGTGTCTCACGAATTTAAAATAAAGTGCTCTGGAAACTTTTAATTTCGTGGTATTGTTATATCGACTAAAAAAAAATTAGTTTTTTGCTTACCTGGTTAAATGGATATTAAAAATTTTAAATAGTTTTTTTTACGGTAAGCGATATATTTTTTTAATTTTTTATTTGTAAGTATTTTAATATAGTAATATATGTAGGTATATGATGTGTAACAATTTTATTCAAGCAATTTTAGATAAAAATTCATTTCCTGAACACATACATTTTTTTTCTTTTTTTTTTTTGAGATGAATGTTAATTTACAAATTAAAAAGCATCATCTTGGAAAAAAAAACGCTCTTAAAAGTTATTTATGCCTCGTATAGGCAAAAGATTTCATTGAAAAATGTCACATTTCGAAATCTAAAAAGTGTTTGGAGAAACGGGAAATTTTAACTGAAACTACTGTATTCTGAGTTTATGGTTGGTGGGTTTGAATAAACTTAAATTTTGTAGTGCATTTCTTTATTTATAAGAACATATTCGACTGGTTCATACTAATGTCTTCGATTTTCTATTAGCGTGTAGCAGCTTATTTTTTCGACTTCGATAAAAGACTAATCCTGATAAAATTTCTGCCATCTAGGTTGATATTTGGAGATCGCTCATTGCAATTTTTGTATTCCATAAAAATTATATGATAATTTGTTTTTGGTTCTGTAACTTTAGATGCAGTAGTTGTATATAAATGATCGAGACCAGAAAAATTTCTTTTTCTTTTATAAAATTTGATTTGCAGTTCGCTTGACCTTTTTAGGTATATTAATTTGTTAATATCCTAAATTTTTTTATTAGCAATAAAGAGATTATTCAACTAAAAATCAAGAAATATGAAAAATTTACTAGGCATAGCTAATATTTCCAAAACAAAAGACTGGAATTTATCATAAACAACTTTCCATTGCTGTGGACTTATTCTTATATTGTGCTGTAAATTGTTTGTTCGCAAAATTTACGACTGCAACTGTATCTATGTTGTTATGCTAACTAAATAATCAAACAAAAATAATAATAATTTACCTTATTTCGATTTAAGTAACACCTTTGGCGTATGTTAAATTAAATTCTCATTCAAATTAAAATATTTTGACTTTGGACTTTATTTATATTGAGTGGATATTTCAAAAACAAAGTATACTTTAAAGACTTGAAACACTGTTTTTGATTTTTTTTAAATATGTTTTATATCCTCAATTTTGTAATAGGTATTAATAAAATCTATGAATTACAAGAGGAAAAAATAATCTAAAAAGAAAGAAATACCAGTTACATTTTAAAATCAATAAGGTGGCACCTCTACAAGACATAAAATACATAAGACAAAAATATTATTTAAATGCATAGAACCCATTTCTTTTTGTAATATATAATTTTTTTTATATTTTGCTCCATAAAGTCAAAATTATGGCCATTGTGCGAGAAAAAAAAGAATTAGCTCTTTAATTAAACATAGCGGCACCGAAGGCTTGGTAGAGAATTCTGGGCCAAATTTTAGCTCACGTGAGTGAGTTATACGATAGCACGTGCCTGAATTGATTTGCTTTGGTATCACTTTTGCATTTAACATACATTATAAAAAAGTAGTACCAATTTAAATAATTTAGTTTCGTAATTTGATGCAGTGATTTTGCCCACAAATATAAGTTTCTATTATCGTATTCTAATGGTTTCGACAAAAATGTTTTGAAATTTGGAATGGAAAATACATTCAAAAAAATAAGCAGATACAGTAAGGAAGTATACTATTTTTATTCATATCAGGCTAAGGATATACAGTCATATTTCATTTTTCCGATCGCGGTCATTGCATCCTCCATTAGTGCCATATATTGTACTGAGTGTTTAAAGCTAGTCTTACATGATTGGGTTGTTTCAAAATTGTGAAACATAATGTGTAAAAGAATAATCAGTCTATAATAAACAACTTTGCCTTGTTGTTTATGTACACTTGAACACTAATTACGATTTTCTATTTTATAATAGAGATTGTTAGGTTTTAAGCTTTCAACCATGCTACTACTTATCCAATTGGATGATAGATAAAACTGGAATAAAAAAGTTTACATAAGTTAAATAAAAATTAGAAGATTTATTTTCTTTTATGATTCCAAATGCTACAGAAATGTACTGGGTGAATTGCATAATGTGTGACAAAATGCTCTAAAAAAAACATAAATTATGTTGCTAAAAATCATTGTTTTCAAATTTTTCAAAAACTTAAAAGTGTTTCGGAGTAAAGTATTGATTTTTCAAGCAAGTACGAAACTTATTCTTGTCTTTGCTAAGAAAATGTAGCTGAAATTCAAGCATTTTATGCAAATTTTTGAAAGAACAGGAAATTTAATATTTAAAAACTGTCGGAACAAATTTTTAATTGTTGCCTATTAAAAACTTTATTTAACAGGCTTTTAAATCTTAAAGTTTGTTCCTTACAAAGTACTGGTGCAAGCGAACATATTACTGCAAAATAAAAGTACTTGTATTTTTAACAAAAACGAATTGAATTTTTTAAGTTTTTCATTAATTATATACAGATTTACATTATTTTTTATTTAAATTTTTTTCACACAAGATTCATGTTAATTTTAAAGTTAAAATAAGGTACTGACAACGAAAAAACTAAGAAGTTAAGTACATATGAATATCTTGTTTAAGGAGCTGCGACATCTGGTTACAGTTATCTGTGATATAATGAAAGATCATTTGAAAATAACTGATAAGATATAATTGAACATTGGTAAAAGTTAGAAATGTTGGTACTTTTAATCAAAAGAAAAAAAAAACATATGTTGGCGTAAACATAGCTAATTGGAACAAACAAGCGGGGTAATTCCCAAAAAGGCAGATAGGGAGTTAAGCTCCTTGGAAGTCAGGAAGCGGTTCAGCCAAAGTGCTTTTATAAAAATAAAACTTATCTTACAAATGTTGCTTCAAAGTTCTAAATTTTACCGCTAAATTCTAGTATTTTCATATTTGGGATTCTTAAATTTAACAAGTATCCTTGTAATCGAAAACTAAGTAGGTACATATATTATGTATTTTAAACATTAACGGTTAAAAATAGTTAATGTTTTTTAAAGATTATATTAGATTAATTTTCAATATCAAATAAGACCGTGATTTTGGTCATTCATAATTCTTACTTAAATAAATTGTAAATGTTGGGTACATTTCAAACATTATATTTCATAAATATTGAGACGATTTTTAGGAGAACGATAAAATTTAATTTCATGTTCCATATTTTTTTACATATTTCGAAAAGCTACATAACATCAAACATAACGTATTATACTATCGATAAAAACCAAAATCTCGAAAGCTCGCGTGATAAAATAAAAATCTAGCAAAAGGTGTTAGCTAGTATCCTTTCGCAAAAGGTATTAGCTAGTATCCTTCCTTACATTTAAAAAAAAATAATAAAACTATACTTATGTACATATTTTAATTAATTGTGTTTAAAAAAGAAAGTTTTGTTATTTTTATTTTGAAATCTGACTTAATATACGAGTAGATCATTAAATTAAATATTACCTCTTTTATTATCATTATTAATGAAAATTGTTTGATTAAAATCATCAAATGGTCAATGTTAAAGCTCTAATCGAAATTTACTGTTATGTATGTATAAGAAATATCAGATTAACTTTTTTTATTGTGTTCACAAAACGAAAACAATCGTCGAAAAGGGGCCTTGAGACCTTAGGTGAGGAACTAAACGCAGAAAATATAACATTAAACATTTTGTCCACATTAAACTTTCTTGCAGTTGCATAAAAGCTGACCAGCAGATTTCTTATTACTCGACCAAATCTAAGGCAGAACCAATCGTCTCTAGTTTACTATTATAAGATCGTGTGGGAACCATAGATAAATTTGGCCTTTTTTAAGCATGGCTCATGTTTTTAATAAAACGACATCCGTGACACGGTCAGCTGGCTCTAGAAACTCGAGAATCGCCTCAAAATATAAGGAATCCATGTATTGAATTGTTAATTATCTAATCAGACCCTAAAACTCTAGCGTTCTGTATGAATGCTGGGTAATGTTTTTTTTGCAAATTTCTATTTATTCCTTTTAGTTTCGGAAAAATTTTTAATTAAATTTTGTATGCATAATTTGTATGCATAATGGTAAAAAATACCCTAAACAAGAGATTTCAGAGAAATCAAAAGATAAACTGGGTTGTAGAGAAGAAAATTGGTTATTTTAGGAATTATGCTATTTTTTTTAATTTTTTATTTTTTTTTATTATTTATGATTTTCATAAATTTTCAAATGTGTATATCTGTAAAACCTGATCTGATAAAGCGGTTCTGAGCTTGTACTTGAGTTTAGCATGAATGAGAGCTTTAAAAAATTCCATTCACGCTGTACCTAACATCATCTCAAATATACCGAAGAAAACGTTTTTTTTTCAAGAAGTTTTCAATTTTCAAACGAGAATATCCTGACAAAAACCTAAGGTTGGAATTTTTATTTCAAATTCGGATTTAGCACATCAAAAACCTTGGATAGGTGCGAATGTGATTACTTTCTGAAATTTTCAGAAGTGTTTACCTAATAAACAAAATGACACTTTTGTCGTATTATCGTAAAAGGTTTTAAATTAATAGAAGTAGGTACTTAAACAGTACATTATACAATATTCTTTGCAAGCACGTTCACTCACTATTGAATGAAACATAATATTCATTACGATTTAAAGCTAATTTACATGTTTTCGAAGTTTGAAGAAATGGAAAATTGAAAACAATATCTACAGAAATTCTAAATGTTTGTCATTCAAAGTGAATGTTAACAAATAATATTCACTCATAGATTTTATTTTGTGTCAAACTTACCTATTTATAATTGTGATTTAATGAATTTGACTTTCAAAATAACCGATTTTACACATAAACAAACAAAATAAAATATAAATACTAAAATATAAATACTAAATACTGTCAGTAAAAAAAATCAATTAACTTTTATTATAAACAAGCACATACATATTTGTATGCTTACTACATATGTACATACATCAGACCGTTCGTTGTTCGAGTTTTTTGCGGACCAAGTTCCTAAGTGGAAAAATATTTCAAAATAATAATATTCCAAATTAATAAAAAAAAAGATGCCGTTCTGGTTGAATTTTCTAATACATGGAATATTTTGTATGCTTCAAAGTTTAATTCATTCCTACCCTCAGTATACCTACTCAAAAAATTTTGAAAATAGTGGGAAATATTATAATTTTTGAAAACAAAAACATGTGCTTAATGAAATTTTGAGGTCGCAAGCATTCGTTATTTTTTTAAACGATTTTAAAATGGAACACTTAAAAAGTATATAGTGGAATATGGAACCACATACTATACATATAATGAATTAGGGATAAAATATTTTTCCTTTATTCCTAATTTAGAAAAATATAGAAAATAAGCATATACATATTTACTATGGACTCATGCAAAAATAATTCATTACACAATTTAAAAAAGACAAAAACATTCTTTTATTGCACTTATTCTTAAATATTTATTTTTATCCATTCAATTTTTCACCAATTTTAAATATCTTTGTAGTATTTAAAAAAGAATGTTTAACCTTTATTTCAAATTTAAATTGTTTTGCTTAAGATGGAAAAAATGTAGAGTTTTAGTGCTCTTATAATCTATTTATTAATATGTAGTATATTTTATATACATACATATTTTATTGATAATAAAAAATAATCATAATAATAATAGATTTTTTAGAATTTATCTGCAATATAAAATAATTTCAAAGGTTTTGAATGAAACAACAACTACGTATTGGGTGACCTACCACCAAAATTGTATAGACTGAAGTTATAGCTATTTCACGTTTGACAGGCAGATTATTATCAGACACCTTTCAGTGGTGCTTGGTCTTTAATTGCACAATTTTAATAAAAAGGAATGTTTGCCCAGCGGAGATTTGTATATTCACTCCGCATTGCGTTTCCAAAGTTACGTGATAAGGTTCACCCCAGATTGCGGTTGATTTTATTGAAATCTGGAAAATTTGCAAAAATAGGACTTGTTTGTTGAATTCTTTTGAAATATTTTTTCTCCTTAGGAACTTGAACTAAAAATAACGAACGGTCTAATATACATACACATCTCTTTGTAAAGACAAAAAATAACAAAAGCGTATATAGTGTATGTATGTCTAATTTAAGATATTTATCTATTTTTTGACAAGAAAAGATATATCTATACATTTAAAAATTCTGTTGAACTTAATTATACAATATACCTCTGTTTTATCAGTAACAAATATTAACTTAAACATAATCATTTATTGTTGTTAATTTATTTATCTATTTCTGTACCATTTGAAATCATAAAAGAAATTAATTCTTTTAATTTTTTTAACATATCACAATTTTTTTTTTCATCTTTACCAATCATCTTATCGGGTAGATACTAGAAATAACTTGAAACCTTTACTTATACGGATAATACTAAATAATCGATAGATATTTATGGTTTGAATTCATAAGTCACACACTAGTGGATCCCAGGTAGGCAAAGGCCTTAACTACCTCGAAGTTATATTCATCATGATGTTTTTCCCGCCTTCGATTCAAGGACTTTAATATAGAGTTTTTTTTTTTTTAATTCATTTTTATTTTCTTCAAACTTATAACTATCTTAAAGCTAGACAAAAAGTCAAGAAAAACCAGCCTTATTATCACTAATTTACATCTAACTTACTGGCCCTAAGCGGGCGCTCTAAGTTATACCTTTGTATTTGAAAACTATAGTACTCTCATGGTGAAAGTCGAATGGGGCGACATCTAATGTATGCCGGCAACCCTTACTCTTTTTTTTTTGCGGAGAGCTTATGGAGGTTTTAAATGATATTTATTGATATTTTTTGGATGCAATTATCCAAAAAATAGTCTCCACCACCAATTTTCGACGCTTAAAGACTCACCAAATCGAATTTTACACCTCACATTTTGCAGCGCCACCACCAGGATCCGGGCAACCCTAAAAAAAACTCGCCATGAGAGTACTATAGTTTTCATATACAAAGGTTATACTTAATAACGTAATATCTTTTTTTTTTTATAATTTGCGCGCGCTCAAGGGGATGGTGTACCCTTTATATGTTGTTCAACACAGCGCGGGCGTGAAGGATAGGGATGGGAATGGAAAGGTGTATGGAAAGGTATGTGGCGCGAGGTACTAAGACTGAAGGTGGTGGTTGTCTCAGATTATATCTCCAGGGTTGGCGGCTGGGCTAAAGCGGAGAAATGCCGTGTCTTATATCAATGTCCCTTTATAATTCGCATTATTTTCTTCATTGTCATATTTGTTGGGCATACTAGCATTTACTCAATCACATGTTGTTAGTGTTATGCCTGAACAACATGTAATAAGTAAACCAGCGGCCCAACAATGATCAATGATAATGGAAAAACATGACATAGAACTACGGCAGGGATCGAACCTGTGACCTATGAGGTTGACAGGCGACCCCGCATACCATCGCGCCATGGCCAACCCGTTAAAACTAATGCCTTATTTCGCCTAAGGACTAATTTAAAACTAGAATTCAAATATGTATGTAAATTTATTTCTTACCAAGAACTAATTTGAAAAAAACTTGGTGTCTCATGGCTCATAAAGAAGCCGCCGATCCACAGTTCTACGGCCAACGTGGTAGATTAGCGGAATCGCCTCTCTATCCTGGATCAGCCCTTGATTGTCTAAATAGAGGAATGCATTAGGCGGGATATAACCACTCTAACGCACACTCTCAAAGTATTCAGTGTTGGGGTAATAAGCCCCGAAGATTAAGCTGTTAGCCGAGGACATCGCTCTTGCAATGTGACCTCGAATCAGCTTTAACAGGAAATTATCTATTCTGTTTATGTTGGCTCTAGAACCTGGTTGGAATAGTAATGTGTGTACTCTGACTCTGGCGTACTTTGTAATCCAAGGCAGCGAGGCAGGTACTGCCTCTAAAACACCCGAATATTTTCCATTTGAGATGGAGCAACGTTGAACCAAACCGTGCACCCATAGGCAATCATCGGCTGGATGAGGGGCATTTAGCAAATCACCTTCACCCTGCTGTCAAGCCGGCTGCTAAAAAACAACCGTTTCGTCAACGCGAAGGCTCCCCTGGCTCTGGTCAGCGCTTATACGTCTATCGAAATATAAATACTGATCCAACCAGATGCCAAGGTACTTTACTACACTTCTATTCGCCAGTGGCTGTCGGTTTGGCCCTACGATCACTAGATTCCTCCAGTTCTTTCTCGTATCCCTTGAGACTCCAGCCAACGGAGTCCTAAACAGAATAGTTTCTGATTTCTGAAAGTTGAAAGTTGATTTTCAACTTCCAGTCATCACAGTATTGCTGAATCTTGTCGAAGTCACGCTGCAAAAGAATTCTGATCACCTCGACTTTTGGAGCCGTTCTGTACGCAATTAGATCGTCGACATACTCAATTGCATGAGTTAGACTACCTATCAGATCGCTCGTGTAAATTCTGAATAGAATCGGCGAGTTAACCGCTCCTTGCTGAAGACCATTTTTAATGTCAAAAACGGTGGTAGAAGTCACATTGCCACTCTTGACAACAAACTTTCTACCATTTAGCATGTCATAAAGCATATACAAAAGTTGTTTACTTATGCCCAGTCTAGCTAGCTTTAGATAAAGACCCTCTAACCATACGGTGTCGAAGGCTTTTTCCAAGTCAACCAGACAAGCACCCATGTACTGTCTTTTGGATTTGTTCCACTGGACATCAGGAACGAGTTTAGACTTGGCATGAATAGTGTCATGTCCCGCCCTGAAGCCGAACTGATTATCCGGGATGATATTATTGTCCTCTGGTGAAACCAGGGTTCTCCGATCGCCATTGCGTTATATCGTTATCGTTATCGGAAGGTAGAAGTGGTGGAGCAAGGCTCTGTTCTCCAGATCGTGGTTGGGGCGAATGCTAGCATTCACCTTGTACACTTGCTTAAAAGCAGCCCCCACGGCCTCCATTTTCTCCTGCGGATCTTCGACAGTAAAGAAGTCATCGTCCAAGACGGCGTCTTCTGGATCTATGCCTACTGTCAGTAGTACGACTCTGTTCTCTGTCGTCCTCTGGAGCTTAAGACACGGAAGGTCGTTTTGATCATTCCTTCTAAATATTTTATTAATTTTTGGAAACATACTCGGGTCGCTAGAGTTAACGGCCAATTTTGTTGTTCCAATACAAATTAATGGATCCTTCATCAACTAATTAATGTTTTTGATCGACGACTTCAGCGTCCTAATCTCCAGATCGTGTGGGTCAGTAGTCTTTTTTGTCTATGTAGTGCGTCTATAGTCGCGTTTCTGTACATGTCGGTTGCGTTACGTTCTTTTGTATTTTCGTCTTGTTCTGTTCATAGTTCGTAATATTGTCTCGTCCATTTGTTCCAAGTATTGATCAATTTCAGTATTTGTTAAATTCCTGTCATTTGGTGGGGATATATTATTCGAACGTATTTCGTTCGATAAGGCCTTCGTCAAGGGTGGCCAGCACGCCTTACTATAATTGTAAGAATGCGTCGGCACAAACTCCTCCAACTCCACATTACGGCGGCGAGTCCACAGTGGTCACTGTCAACCGATCGTTCGTAAGCAGTTTCTTGGCCCTTGACCCACAGTGTCAGTTATTGTCAGTCTTGAGTCTTTAAGCTGGATGGCCAGCAACATGCCTCTAATCTCGGCCTGTGCATCAGGAGCCTTAGGCACGAGGTCCTTTGGGGCTGCCTTTGGCGCAGGCTGTACCGTTGTTCCCCTCCCTGACGAAATTTGGGCGTAAGAGATTTGGGGATTTACGGGCGTTGTTGTAGGAGCACACGTCGTTGGTGGGCGTTTTTTTGTTTTTATATCTTGAAAGACAGGACATCCTCGATAATTTGCGGGGTGCCCGTCTTTCTGGCATAATGCACATTTGAGTTGGGTCTTGTCTTCGACCCTTTCCTCACCTAATTTGCACTCCCCTTTATTGTGACTGCATGGCGCAGTTTGCTGAAGCGTGGCCGAACCTTTGGCAGCGCATGCATTGAAGTATGTCGCCGCGTCTCTAATTTATCCCAGGTTACAACCTGGCAGTTCAGGACGGAGATTTTTCTCAAACTATCCAGTTTGCTGTTGGGTGACAGCTGGACCAGGAAGATCGGCAATTTCAGTTTCTCCCGTCTGGTTCTGACTATAGTGAAGGGCTTGACCTCCTTGAAGTCGAGATCGTTGCCCGCTTTTTGGTGGAGCTCATTTAAGAGCTCTCCCGGTTCCGTGCAGGAATCTATGCCCTTCAAGAGGACCGTTTGTAACTTTTCAGCTTTCGGAGTGAAGCTGAAGAACTCAGTTGTAGCTTCCTTTAAGGCAGTTTTAATTTCTATATGCTTTTTCACTGTTGAACAGTGAATAGCATGTCTACTATTGCTTAAACGTTTAATAGAAAAATTTTGACCTATGGGATGGCCGTCTTACACAGAGCAATTGTTTCATTTAATTCCATCTTGTGGACATTGATGGGTGGCACCTTCTCTTTTTCTGTTCTGTACGCAATTAGATCGTCGACATACTCAATTGCATGAGTTAGACTACCTATCAGATCGCTCGTGTAAATTCTGAATAGAATCGGCGAGTTAACCGCTCCTTGCTGAAGACCATTTTTAATGTCAAAAACGGTGGTAGAAGTCACATTGCCACTCTTGACAACAAACTTTCTACCATTTAGCATGTCATAAAGCATATACAAAAGTTGTTTACTTATGCCCAGTCTAGCTAGCTTTAGATAAAGACCCTCTAACCATACGGTGTCGAAGGCTTTTTCCAAGTCAACCAGACAAGCACCCATGTACTGTCTTTTGGATTTGTTCCACTGGACATCAGGAACGAGTTTAGACTTGGCATGAATAGTGTCATGTCCCGCCCTGAAGCCGAACTGATTATCCGGGATGATATTATTGTCCTCTGGTGAAACCAGGGTTCTCCGATCGCCATTGCGTTATATCGTTATCGTTATCGGAAGGTAGAAGTGGTGGAGCAAGGCTCTGTTCTCCAGATCGTGGTTGGGGCGAATGCTAGCATTCACCTTGTACACTTGCTTAAAAGCAGCCCCCACGGCCTCCATTTTCTCCTGCGGATCTTCGACAGTAAAGAAGTCATCGTCCAAGACGGCGTCTTCTGGATCTATGCCTACTGTCAGTAGTACGACTCTGTTCTCTGTCGTCCTCTGGAGCTTAAGACACGGAAGGTCGTTTTGATCATTCCTTCTAAATATTTTATTAATTTTTGGAAACATACTCGGGTCGCTAGAGTTAACGGCCAATTTTGTTGTTCCAATACAAATTAATGGATCCTTCATCAACTAATTAATGTTTTTGATCGACGACTTCAGCGTCCTAATCTCCAGATCGTGTGGGTCAGTAGTCTTTTTTGTCTATGTAGTGCGTCTATAGTCGCGTTTCTGTACATGTCGGTTGCGTTACGTTCTTTTGTATTTTCGTCTTGTTCTGTTCATAGTTCGTAATATTGTCTCGTCCATTTGTTCCAAGTATTGGTCAATTTCAGTATTTGTTAAATTCCTGTCATTTGGTGGGGATATATTATTCGAACGTATTTCGTTCGATAAGGCCTTCGTCAAGGGTGGCCAGCACGCCTTACTATAATTGTAAGAATGCGTCGGCACAAACTCCTCCAACTCCACATTACGGCGGCGAGTCCACAGTGGTCACTGTCAACCGATCGTTCGTAAGCAGTTTCTTGGCCCTTGACCCACAGTGTCAGTTATTGTCAGTCTTGAGTCTTTAAGCTGGATGGCCAGCAACATGCCTCTAATCTCGGCCTGTGCATCAGGAGCCTTAGGCACGAGGTCCTTTGGGGCTGCCTTTGGCGCAGGCTGTACCGTTGTTCCCCTCCCTGACGAAATTTGGGCGTAAGAGATTTGGGGATTTACGGGCGTTGTTGTAGGAGCACACGTCGTTGGTGGGCGTTTTTTTGTTTTTATATCTTGAAAGACAGGACATCCTCGATAATTTGCGGGGTGCCCGTCTTTCTGGCATAATGCACATTTGAGTTGGGTCTTGTCTTCGACCCTTTCCTCACCTAATTTGCACTCCCCTTTATTGTGACTGCATGGCGCAGTTTGCTGAAGCGTGGCAGAACCTTTGGCAGCGCATGCATTGAAGTATGTCGCCGCGTCTCTAATTTATCCCAGGTTACAACCTGGCAGTTCAGGACGGAGATTTTTCTCAAACTATCCAGTTTGCTGTTGGATGACAGCTGGACCAGGAAGATCGGCAATTTCAGTTTCTCCCGTCTGGTTCTGACTATAGTGAAGGGCTTGACCTCCTTGAAGTCGAGATCGTTGCCCGCTTTTTGGTGGAGCTCATTTAAGAGCTCTCCCGGTTCCGTGCAGGAATCTATGCCCTTCAAGAGGACCGTTTGTAACTTTTCAGCTTTCGGAGTGAAGCTGAAGAACTCAGTTGTAGCTTCCTTTAAGGCAGTTTTAATTTCTATATGCTTTTTCACTGTTGAACAGTGAATAGCATGTCTACTATTGCTTAAACGTTTAATAGAAAAATTTTGACCTATGGGATGGCCGTCTTACACAGAGCAATTGTTTCATTTAATTCCATCTTGTGGACATTGATGGGTGGCACCTTCTCTTTTTTATTTGTTGCTGGTGACTGTGGCTGCTGTCTCCGCGGTTTCGGCTTTTGTTGCTTTTGTTGTTGTTGCGTTGCCCGCTGCTTTGGCTGCTCTACTGGCAGCGCCTGATTTGTTGCTGCTGTGGTTGATGGGGCTGCTGTGTTGGGGGTTGCAGCTCACCATCACCCCTTTCTTTTTGGCCCCCCTTTGGTGGGGACTGAAGCATTTTTTACTGTTGGCGCTCCTGCATTTCTCTGAGGCGCAGTGCTTCGTGTTTTTCTTTCAGGGCCAGTAACAGGGGGGTGAGTCTAGCTTAGAGTGACTCAATCGCCCCCTAAACCTGCCCTATCTCATCTTCGAGGCTTTGCACCTCGGCTTCCTCCTCCTCAGCGGACGCCTCTGGTGAGGTGAGGTCCACAATCTTCTGGCTCTCATTAGATTTGTAGAGCACTTCTCAACCCTCGGACACGTATTCCATTTGCTGCTCTTTCTCATCTGATGACGATGATGAGGTGTTCAACAGTCGTTGCAATTTGGCTGCTGCTGTTGTTTTGGCATTCCGCACCGTGCCTTTCCCTTCAGCTTGCAGCTCAGATGAGGTAATTGAACGGCGCTTTACCAAGTTAGGTTTGGCCTTCTTCTTTCTCTTCATTGTGGCATCGGCTGATGTTGCCGTTGCTCCCTTGGACGATGCATCATCTAATGATGTTGTTGCCAACGCATGTGTCGATATTCCCAGTTTTGCTACCGTTGCTGGCTTCGTGGTTGTTGTTGGTGTTGTTGTTGTAGAGACACCATTCGATGTCCCCGCTTTCTTCTTCTCTTCCATAAGCTTTTCCTCTTCCTCGATGAAGTTTTGTACTTCCCGATTGTGAAAAAAAGCCGATAAATCCCGAACTGGTCGTCAGACAGTCGTATTATTTTTCGTTGACGACCATTAAATACCCGCTCAACAATGGTGTCATCAGCTTGTTGGAAGAATTTGGTCACCACAGATAAGTTTGGATATGCGAACCAACCATCTTACCCATCATTTTTTTAGAATTCAGAAGGTCCATGGTTAGATGAAGGTATTGCGAAGGATAGTGTCGGAAACTTTTCATTTAAAAGTCCATCACAATACTGCCATCTGAGAAGAATTTTTTTGGCTTTGAGCCTTAATCCCTTAATATAAATTTTGGTGAACGAATTTTCTGAGCATTTTTAATTCTCATATCGCAGTTCTTGAAGAGAATGATTTGTATGAGCATCCGGTGCAGATATTTCCTCAAGTTGCCGATACATGCTCTTCGTATTTCTGCTGGAATTTGAAAATTGGTTGATGTAATTGATAAATTTCACTTTAATATTTATTGATGTCATAACTATTTTAAAGCCTTTCATGGAACCGTCCATAATTATTTTTTTAAACATTTTGTTTTGCCATGGTCATTGTATATAAAACTTATAGTACTATCATCACGATGACTTTTTAGTTGTGTTGTGTGGTCGTCTGGGGCGCACTTGTATATACACAGAAACAGCAACCAGAAAATTAGTTAGTTATGCGTTCCACACGTTGGCCACCTAGCGATCACACCACTCACTAATTTTTTGGTTGCTGTTTCTGTGTATATACAAGTGCGCCCTCAAACGACCACAAAAAACAACACAAAAACCATCTTGATGATAGTACTATAGGTTCTATATACAATGGCCATGGTATAAGCCCTGATTACTTAATAATTGCAATTGAATCTACTAAAATAAAGCGCAAATTCGCAGATTGTTTGGTATTTCTTCAAGAAATCTGACATTAATCTTATTAGGTAATCTATAAATACAGGCAACTTGTAGTAAAAATGAAAGTGTGGTTTCATCATTGCAATTGTATATGCTTTATTGCCTACTGAGCGGCCTTGAAAGTATGATTCAAACAAGATTTACCGACAGATATTACAATAACTGGAAGTTAGAAATCAACTGTCAGAAATCAGAAAAAATTCTGTAAAATAAAAAAGCGTTTAGCAAAGAATTTTTTTTTTCAATTTTTATCAAATTATTTACGAAATATTAATTCGGAAAGTATTAAATAATGTTGCATACTTAATAAAAATGAAATGCATGACTAGATCGCTCATATTTGCTCCTAAAAATGTTCGATCGGGTTGTGGTCTAAAAGTTTGAGTACCTAAACAAAAATGATTAAGATTTATTTAGGGTACGGGTATTACACGAGTATAAAAAAAAAACGTTTTATTTAAAATTTGTTTAAGAAAAAACTATAAAAAAATTTAACGGAATAACGTCTTTGGGTATTCCCTACCCAAAAAAACGATATAATACTAAGTTCAAAGAAAATCCACAAACCCATTTAGATGGGAAATTTTCAAAACCATTATAACTCAAAACAAAGCGAACGCAGGAAAATAAACTCTTAAGTTTTTCGACTTTTTTGGTAGTTTTTCAAATCTAGGAAAAAAAGTATTTAACATTAGGTATTTGTATTAATTTATATTTAAAAACTTTTTGAAAAATCAATGAGTTTTTACCTTTAATTATAATATGAACTCCACTTTTCCTTAGTGACAAAAAAAATATCTTCAATTGATTTAAAAAAAAAATGTCACTTATTCCTTAAAACTAAAAAATTTGTATCAGGCTCTGTGTTTTCTTTAAAATATCTTTTTTACGATTACTTTTTTGTAGTTCACAAAATGCCACCAGATGACTTGATTTCGAAAATGTTGGTTCCTTCAAAGAAACATTAATAAAATGTGCTTACAATTGAAAATTACGGATTTTCGAAAATTTTGGGTGGATGTCTCTTAAAACAGAAAAATTAAAAAAAAAACTCAAAACAAAAATAGAATGGTCTTCGATTAAAGTAAGCTGTTGCAGATAACACGTATAAGGAGTGTATACCTACATTATGTATGTACGTACATTAAAAATCATGATGCTTTGACGAACTTTGAACAATTTACTAATGAACAAAAAATCCAGTTATTGTTCAAAATAATAACCTTTTATTTTTACTGAAAATAAATGTGGTTTCTTTATTTATCTATCCGATTAATTATTATTTTAAAATACTTTTATGGAATTTTTACACATTCATGCTAACAAAATCAGTCAATTTAAAATATCGATATACAAACAAAAAATCATAAAATTAGTAACGTGTGAAAATTTAAATGGTAAATGCTGTACCTATAATTATTTGCTTGCTTTGTACTATAATACGGTGACCATAATTTTAAATTCTACATAACGAACAAAAAAAAAAAACAGTTTTTAAAAATTATTTTTTAATTACGCTACATCCGAAGTTTTTTTTCTTTTAGGATAGTGCGATAAGTATCAATGGTAGAGAAAAAAAAATTTGAACACCATAATGTTAAATTTTTCCAAAGGGCGATGTTTGTTAATTTTTTGAAATTTCATTCGGATATATTTTTTTTAATGATTTCCTAAACTTTCAAAATTCATTTTTTTTTCAGAAGTGTAGCTAGATACCAAACAAGCTGTTTTTTTACATAAAATAAATTAAATTGAAATAAAAAATCTTTCATGTGAAACACTTGACTCTGGAAGGCACAAGCCAAAATTGTGTTCTAATAGGGAAAAGATTTTGGATTGATTTATACATAGTTTGAAGTTTTAATGTTGACATTAGGTATGTTCCAAGATTGAACATTGTAAGAATACCAAGGCACGTTTACATTATCATTTTGAATTTTAATTTAGTTGGTTTTAGGTTCTTTTTTTGAACCAAATTAAATAAAATGCTGAATAGATAAGCGTTTAAAATAAAGATCATAAATGTATAGTTTTGGAAACAAATGAACTCATAATGAACAATTTCTTTTAATAAAAAACAGTTTATTATAATAATAAACGGATGGTCACGGTACTTTAACTATACATACCTTTTCTATATGGGGTGATTAAACAAATAGCAGAGGATAGTTATTCTACTAATATATTATAAATCATACTAAATATTGAGTCTTTAATCTTTTACTTCTTATATAAAATTTTATACTTAAGTAAATTAGAAAATTAAAATTTGATGTGACATAGCACAATCTAATTATTAGGGCCACAATTGAATGGAACTTCTGTCGAGATATTTCAGAGCACTGTATGAGCGTTGTATCCTAAAATGTTATCTTTTTGTTGTACATTTTTTTTATTTATTTTGAAAGGTCATATTTAGTTACATATTGCAGCTTTCATGTATTCTACAATTAATATTCATTAAAAAAAGTTAATTGGAATAGAATACATATGTATATAATTGATTACACACAACAATTTAATAAACACCAGACTTTTTCTATTTTCAACCATCATACAAATAATAACAAACTCAACTTAAATACACCATACATTACTATCATGAACTAGCTTAATCGAAAAAGTAAGCAATTTTAACTTTTATCTTCGATTAATATTAAACCTTATTTTAAAGGGGGTTTTGATAATATTATAGTATAACCTATTGGATCCACAGCATTCGGATGTGCTGTGACCAATTTTAGGCCAGATATGTACTATATTGCTATTTGATCATCGGATTATTTTGTATAAAGGTATTTTTCTCGATTTTAATTGAAAATAAATAACTATAGGTAATTACATATCTGCTATTGAATTTATGCATCATCAAATTAGGTACTACTTATTTTGATTGGGGTACATTCAATAATAATAACACACTGCTTGTTCCTCAGATTTAATTGAACGGAATTTAAGTTTAAGCTTAAAAAAATTTCGATGAACCAATTTCTGTGTGAGATATTAACACAAATGTTTTTTATGTTTAATCCTGGAAGTTTTTAAGACCCTTTTTAGAGCCGGCCACGAGACAATTCACCTCGTGAGATTTTGGAAGTCTCGGTCTCGTCAAAATTGAAAAGTCCCGTCTATGTATCAGTCTCTAGAGGCTGGCCTATTTACATTTGAAGTATTCAATTAGGATGAGTCTAATTGAACAACGTTGTTGTTGTTGTTTCATCGTCGTAAGCGAAAAAAGCTGTCCCAAAATTTTCAAAAACCTGAAATTTGTATAAGTCAACCATTTAGATTAAAAATTAGACCATTTTTCATATTAAATAAAAAAAAAAACAAACAGTTTTCTTTAAAAAAATACAGCTGATGAAAAAAAATTGCTTTTTGCATGTTTTCTCTCATTTTAGGTACCATTAATCCTAAATTTTTCAACCACCCATATACTGCTAATAATTTAATTAATTATTTCATAAATTAATGGCTGAAGTCGAATGTGTCGATTTAATTCAGGCCAGCATAAAATAAGAGCTACACAAAACCTTAATTCGAAATTTCACCAAAGAGCTCGTTATTATGTTAATCAAATTATTCCTGCAAATATTTTTAAACAAATAAAATTTTAAATGATACAATATACATGTGTATCTATAAATAATTTTATTGAATATGTAGCAAAGATATGCGATCTTAAAACCACCTATCTAATATTCAATCACATTTTTTAAGTTCGCATTTTCATATTTACCTTCCTCTACCTACGCGTTTCATACAAAAAGCAATAAGGCAACAACGCAAAAAATACCTTAACTTTATAAGTAAATTTCTCTCAACAAGGAATTACAATTTTATCTTCATCAGCAGGTGTTTTATAGAAAATTTGAGAAATTTGTTCTTCTGAACCGGCCTATTAAAAAGAAAAACAGTAATTTCAATTTTAATTGACATCAACAACCTCCGTGATTAGTGACGATAAAGCTGTATCTTAAATTATTCACATATATATGTACATACATATGTATGTAATTATATTTATTTTCAGTTCGTTAACTTTGTTTTAGCCATGTGATATTGTTTTCCTGTTCTGATTTCACACTTCAGTAAATAAATTTAAATAACAAAACAGTTATATTTATAGACATAAAGCTTGTTTATATAATCCAGTAAAAAAAATTACAATAAAATATTACATATGTATACACAATGATTGCCGGCGATGTCTCCAAGTGATTTTTAGAGGGAAAGGATATTTTTAAAGTAGCTTTTTTAGCATATATGGGATAATTAATAGAAACAGTGCAATGCTTTATTTTATAATTTTTTATTTAACAATATTTTAATTCATTTATAATATTTAAATAAATGATGAAACAATTTTAAACTCGAGAAAAATAGTTAATTTAACAATAATTAGTTTCAATAGAATAAATATACAAAATAAAATTCACTAGCTTACAAATTAACTATTGCTAGTTTCGTGAAAAAAAAATTTATCAACACAATTGGGAAAATAATGGAATTGGAATGGAACCTGGGGGATATGCAAGGTGATCACTGATCTTTAAATACTTATAACTGGATTTCGTATTCATAGAAAAAAACTTGGCGTCGTATTTGTTGTTCTTTTATTGAATGAAAATGGTGACAAAGTAAAGTTGATTGCGAAAGTTAGATATTAAAATGTCTAGTTCCAGAAAATATTTAAGTGGGAGCGAAAAACGAAAGAGGGACACTGAAGAAAAAAATAAAAAGCTACATAAAAATTAGTCAGTATGTACTTGAAAAATGATGACTTAAATAAGGAGATTCCCAGTTTTGGACCCGCTTTTATGAGAAGAAATGGAAAAATCTTCGTGTACTATATTAGTATTGAAACGGCGGGATTTCGTGTTTCGAGATTTTGTGAATAGGGATTTTGTGATGCGGGATCTCGTACCCAACCCAAAATATTTTAACATATTTTAACACTTTTTTATTCAAGCAATCCGTATTTTGGACTTAGATTGAGCGCACATAATAAAATAAAGAACACTAAAAATTAGTTTTAAAAATATAGATGGCAAATTTTTCCTACTTCCTTACGATCCAAAACTAGATAAAATAGAATAATATGGAACAAATTTAACATACTCGTAACATAAACAATAAAGAAAATCTAAGAAATCTATTGATTTTGAAAAAGTGTCTTAATTTTTTTTGCTGGATAACATCCAGAAAAATTATTGTTAGCTACAAATTTGTTCAAAAAAACTTATATACAAAAAAAATTACGGTACTTTTCTGGATATGGTTTGTTCGGATATTTGTCGAGCATTTTTTTGTCTAATTTTTTGGACTAATATTGTATGTGTTTTTCATACAATACAGAAGTATTGATATTAATGACAGATGGTGAGCTTGCAAAACAAAACCTTTTTTTATAACTACCTACAACATATTATATTTGTTAACAATGAAATGTTGTTTGCTTTTTTTTAACGAAAACCAATAACTTTTTTGAATATTATTTATAGATGAAAATAAAATGTCATCAAAAACAAAGTCTTAAGTTGTATCAATATTTGGGCATTTTAAAAATGTATTCAAAACTTTAAAACAACAATCACTCCTGCAAATAAATTGAATAAATACATATAAAAAATGTGCAAGTGTGTAAAAAATAATTCAATCGAAGAATAATGAGAACAACAAAATAAATAACTATTAACAATGAATGTTTTGAGAAATTGTATCTAGAAAACTTCAGGATAATAATTACACTGGGTCATTTTAGGTTTTGGTAAGTTGTATTTTTTTTATTTTCTTCACATCTTCAAAAGTGTAAGTCCGGTTAACTGTGTTTGACCTTAATAAAAATAGACAAAAATGGTACTTAAATATATAATTTGAAAAATAAATTAGAAGAAATTTATAGAACCTCCTATGGGGCATAGGGCTTAACAAAAAAAATCTTTTTTTGTTCAATTATAATTATATTTATATCTCTAATACGAATTTTTGGGGAGAGTACGATAACTTGGGCGCCGAAAATTGATAACGTTTTTTTTGTAGAGGGGTCCAAAACAAGCATTTTTTACTATGGGAGGGGGGGTCTATCTTGCCCCGTTGGGCGGTAGGGGCAATTTTATGAAAAGAGTAGGTACTAAAAGTAAAAAAAAATCATTAAAAAATAACGGGAATACTTACAGTTAAGTTTAGTACTGTTTTTTTACAGCAAGTATTAAGTACTATAAACCATTTTTTAAATCAGGCAACATTTATGCAAAGTTTTCGAAAAATTGAGTTTCAAACACAAAATTCGGAGAAAAAAAAACACAAAAAAAGAAGTTTGAAGTGTAATTTCTCAAAACTATAAAATGTAATATAATTTTTTTTATAGAATTCGGTTCTTTTATTAATTCCTATTCAAAAACTGAAAACTAGATCATTTTATGACTTCTAGTTTTTGAGAAAATTGAAAATTACTGACTACTTTTTTTTATGATATTTTACCTTTTTGACTGCATGCCCCCCATACATACCTCAACAGTTTATACTTTATTACTGTTTAAATATAAAATTTTGCATACATCGAACCTCGCACATACCCCAAATCCTATAGTGAGGCCAAGCAGGGGGGTTGCAGGGGGGCAGCATGCCCCCCATACATACCTCAACTGTTTATACGCCGTAATGCTGGGTGCTAGCTTTGTTTTTATGTAAAAAAGCTTACATAGATAAGAAATCTTATATAAACAACAACAAAAATAAAAATCTCACAAAAAAGTAATTAGTAATTTTCAATTTTCTCGAAAACTAGAAGACATAAAATGATCTAGTTTTCAGTTTTTGATTTAAATCAATAAGAGCACAGAATTCTATAAAAAAAATTATATTAAATCTTATGGTTTTGAGAAATTACACTTCAAACTTTTTTTTTGTGTTTTTTTTCCTGAATTTTGTGTTTGAAACTCATTTATTCGAAAACTGTGCATAATTTTTGATTGATTCAAAAAGTGGCTTATAGTACAAAATACTGGCTGTAAAAAACAGTATTAAACTTAACTGCAAGTATTACCGTTATTTTTTAATGATTTATTTTCCACTTTTAGTACTCTTTTCATAAAATTGCCCCTCCCGCCCAAACGGGGCAAGATAGACCCCCCCCCTCCCATAGTAAAAAATGCCAAAACAAGCATTCTACAAAAAAACCGTTATCAATTTTCCACGCCCAAGTTATCGTACTCGTGCCGAATTTTTAATGTTTAAGTTTTTATTTTGATTTTCGTGCAAACAGATAAAAAAGGTTGAATGCTATGTCAATTGTAAAATCTTCACCATTTTTCATCTGCTCAAAAGAACCCAACACATTCCAACTAAATGAAGACAAAAACCCCGATTCTTTTACCAGCATTTTGTAAAAAAAAAACCAGCGGTGCTAAGGTGAAAGGAAAATTTGGATCTATTCATATGACCGGTAGTGAAGAAATTTCGAAGAAAAATTCTAATATACACATATGTATTTTTGACTTACCATGGATTGCTTATGAATATATTTTTCTTATCAAAGTTACCATGAAGTCATTAATTGGAAATGTGTAGTTATCTGAAACTTACTTGTATTTTCATATGTCTATGTACATATTATAGGGTGAAGAACTGAAGACATGTAAATTCGGTCACCGTTAGTAGTCACTACGTTGGCGTTGTAAAGTACAGTACTCCATATACATATACATACCTAGCTTGTGCTTTTATCTAGATTTGGCTGGTTTGACTGGAATCTATTAATGACCAATTTTAATCAAATTAAACTAATCGGATTTAACTAAAAAAAATGGATGGAAGTATGGATTAAATGAGTGAATGATATCTGGAATCTGGATTTAAGTTTAATATTGGATTGAGCGACTGAATAATATGGTGGTTAATAAATTTGAATTGGATTATTGGATTTGAAAGTTATTTCATTGTAAACCTAATGTGTGGCGGTGGTTCTACCCCATATAACTATAATTCAGTGGATTAATCGATTAAAATGCTTAATTGGTTAGGTGGTTATAATACTCTTGCGTGACCGACCTCTGGAGTTCAGGTTGCCATTTCATTTTTTGTTTGTTTTCATAGTTACCTAATTCTCTAAAAATATCAGGAATTTTAAAATTTAGACAATCCAAATAATCAGATAATTAAACAATAACGCAAAACTTAAACAACTGAATTTTGAGCAAAAGACCACCGGCTCCATCAGCGTATACAAAAAAAATACAAAGCTTGACATTGCATAGGTACCCATCTATACTTTAAAACTAGAAAATCAAATTTCTCAAATCAAAATCAAAACTAGTGCTTCTAACAACTTTTACTAATTGCCTACTTTAAATAAATTTTTTTTCGACATTCAAATAAAAAAAAAAAAAAATCTATGTCACGTCACGGTAATGGCCAATCACATGCACATGCGCTTCTCTAAGGTGAACATGAACATGTGCATTACATGTTGTGACACCCGCCACATTTGATTTTGATTGCTTTTATAAAGTCATAGCGGGAAATTACATGAAAATTAAATAAATTTGTACAAAAAGCCAAACTCGATCTGGGGAGTCAGTCATTTTAAAAGTCTCAATCTTTGTATAAGACGGAAATCAATCACTGCTATTCAGTGTTCAACGGTGTTGTTTAAAGCTTCACTTGCATGGCGACATTATTTGATTCCTTAATATGATTGTCAACTTAAATTAGCTAGAGTCTAAATGCATAGAAAAGCGCATACATGCACGCTGCACGCATCTTCACGCTTGAAAACGTTTTGATTGGCTTCAGCGCTTACATATAGATGACTATGAGCGGCAGCACGGCGGGTGCGGTGTTAAAGAGACGAAGATACGCAGCACCGAATAAAGTTATTGGGTGTCTACTACCAAGATCAATCATTGCAATACTTGGAGATGGAGGAAACTTAATGAGCTTGACAATCAGCAATTCACGATCACTAGACTAGATGCGGACAAGCATGACTGGGTGATTGGAAAGTCATGTTCAAATGTGATATTTGGTAAATATATGCAAAGCTCCATTTGTGATATATGTATATAAGTAAACATAAATTAACTGATAAATGGGACTCTCAATAGACGGGGAGTAGGTTGGTTAGTTTTCTAAGAAAAAAAGGTTCTTTCATCAACCAGAAGCAGGAGAATCATTGGTCGGATTTTTTCTAAGCCCCGGGGGAATGTGACGAAAAAAAAACAACTACAGTGCCAAACAATTTGCATATTAGGTCCAATAACAACTTGACCCCGGGTTTGTTTAGCTAAATCCAGAGAAGTTTAGCTTAAACACCTATAGAGATAGACAGCAAGCGATATTTTCATACATGTTATCAATAGTTTATATGGAAACTCCATTTTTCTTATGTCATTCCGTGCTTAAATCTAGATATGTAATTTGTTTCAGTTCTGTCGAGGTTTAGAAAAAAATTATAACAAATAAGCCACAATAAGATCACATAATTTCAGCCGCACGCCGCGCCGTAGCCGTACGAGGCGCAGCCAACTTTTCAAAATTTATCAAGAACAGACGATTGTGGATGTTAAATTTAGTTTAGCTTAAATTCCATGGCTGACTTTATTGTTTAAACTTTAAACCCTGTAGATCAAGCTAACACCCTTATTGTGACTGTTAACTATGTGGTTAAAATTTATCAATGCTAATATTTAACATTTAACAAGCTATTTGAATGAAATTTGTCATGTTTATATAATTTAATAGTTAATATAATTGAATTATTTCGTGAACTGCGTACTGCCAGGCTAAAAATCCTCGCTAGAATTAGTCTTTGGAGGACATTTGTATGAAAAATAAATTTAAGTGGATCGTTGTACTAGGCTTTATGCTGCCAAAATAACCTGGAGTTTATCCTATCTTATTTACATTCGTTAAACTCCAAGTTATCTTACAAACATTGTTTGTTTCACTTAGTAAATTAAAAGAAGTCAAAAATAATCCATACCTACTGCGTCTCTTGTAAGCTTTCCAAAAAATGGGTCAAATGAGTGCGTTTTAGCTAGATATACACACAAAGGTCTTACAACGGTTTAAATTTTATAGAGTCAGCTTAAAGAGTTTGAACCGGAAGACATTAAAATCAGATGATTATCTGCCTCACGTTTAACCTAAATTCATTATAAATAAATACGTATTTAAGTATATTACTCCTTTTTTACATCACATCATTCATTTCACTGATTCAATTTCAAGTGCCTTTTTCGGTTGCGAAAGAGTTAAAAATAAGTCTTAACTCGATTGAATTGAACCTGTACCCACCTCTCTCTCAAAATTGGCAAAAGGTTTTTTAAAAGATGCACTAAAATAGTGGTAATTTGCATGATTGCACGTTTATTGTATATTTTGTATAGATAAAATGTTTATGTAGCTAATTCACGTACGTTAATTGAAAGAACATCCGCATGCCTGATGTTAGCTATTTTTTTGTTTGCCTTTGACGTCTTTCACACAGAAAGAGATAGAAAGCAAGTACTAATAATTGGCAAAATATCTCTAAGTCATTTTGCTTTACCGTACTATATGTACATACATACGTACGCGTATACATTTTTTAAATTATGTGCCTCTATTTAACTACATATTATTTTTAATCAATTCATTTTATTAACAAGTTAATTTTAAAGGAGGGTTGTTAATAGGTATAATATTTTGATTATAATCTCAAAAATTATTGAAACATAAATATTTGACACGAAGGTGGTCGTGATTTTTTTTAAGTTCTTAAGTTTAAGCCAAATTGAATTTCAATTAGGAAACAATTTACTGCACCGTCCCTTGCGATTGAATTCGCAGGCTTGACTCGTTTGAACTCGTTATTATCTACCTCTGACAATATCCATGACTCTCGCCATATAAGAATGGCCATTGTATATAGATTTGCATAGTACTCTCATGAAAACGTTCCACACGTCGGCCACCTAGCGATCACACCCGTAACTAATTTTCTGGTTGCTGTTTTGTGTATATACAAGTGCGCCCTCAGACGACCACACCCCACAACACAAAAATCATCGTCATGATAGTACTATAAGTTTTATATACAATGTCCATGGCCAATTTTTTTATCGTTTACGTTAAGATACTTATTTTCGGTAGCGAGGGTTAATGAGGGGAGTAACAGAAATCCGCACATCTTGAAAACTCTCTAAAAATTTTTTTTCTATAAAATGATTAATGATCTTGTATGAAAAATGCTCTCAATCTTGAAATTAATTAACCCACTTGTGAAAACTTTAACTCGGCGGCAAAATAGAGCACTTAACCAAAAATTCAGCTTTGTCGGAATTTTTTCGAAGTTTCGTCATTTTTTTGTTTAATTTTTCTGGGGTACATCTTTGTATATGAAAACTCTTTGTATATGAAAACTATAGTACTATCATGGCGAGTTTTTTTTAGGGTTGCAGAGGTCCTGGTGGTGGCGCTGCAAAATGTGAGGTGTAAAATTCGATTTGGGTAGTCTTTAAGCGTCGAAAATTGGTGTTAGGGGCAAGAGTAGACTATTTTTTGGATTATTGCATCCAAAAAATATCAATAAATATCATTTAAAACCACCACAAGCTCTCCGCAAAAAAAAAAGAGTGAGGGTTGCATAGGTAAATTAGATGTCGCCCCATTCGACTTCCACCATGATAGTACTATAGTTTTCATATACAAAGGAAAACTATAGTACTATCATGGTGGAAGTCGAATGGGGCGACATCTAAGGTATGCCTGCAACCCTTACTCTTTTTTTTTGCGGAGCGCTTATGGAGGTTTTAATTGATATTTATTGATATTTCTTGGATGCAATAATTCAAAAAATAGTCTCCTCTTGCTCCTACGAACAATTTCCGATGCTTAAAGACTCCCCAAATCAAATTTTATACCTCAAATTTTGCAGCGCCACCACCAGCACCTTTGCAACCCTAAAAAAAAACTCGCCATGATAGTACTATAGTTTTTATATATGTACAAAGGGTACATTTAAAAAAAATTTTAATGTGTGTGGTTTTTGTTGTCAAAAATACTTTTTTCCAACGCTAGATTGGTGCCATGTGGCTCTGAGCGTATTTTTTTATTTAACCCAAAGAGCAAATAGCGATACAAAAGTTTAAAATGCCAAAATGTTTATTCTCGTTCGTTGCTGGGTAATGCGTGAAACCAATTGATTAAACATTGATGTGTGTATTTATAACATTATTCTAATACTTATATACAACAATAGCAGCCACAATATTCTGAAATCCGTAACTTTATGATTAATTCCATCATGTGCCAATTGCTATCACGTGTAATTGCCATAAAACATTCCAAGTGCATAGGTATAAAATAATTCAAATTCAAATAATTTATTTAACAAATCCTGCCAACCAATCTTATCTACATCAAATCAATATATATTAGAACAGACTATAGTTTAAATCTTTTCATATGATTCATTTGAGCATTGTCCAAATAATTCAAAATCTAATCTTGCTCAACTTCGAAAAACAGGTGTCGTTGCGTTTGATCCAGTAGTTTTTGCGCCTACCTTTCTTGGCGGTAGTGTTGGAACGTGGTGTGATTGCCTTTTTGAATAGGGTTCTCAGTGTATCTTTTTTTTACATGACGGTACCAACTAAGTTGGTCATGCTGTGTATTTCTGACGTGAAGGCTCTCAGATTTTCTTGCTTCTTATTCGATCACGCTATGTCAGTCCTGCTACCATGCGAAGAATCTTCATGTTCATTTCAGCTGCCGCCAATTTACTCTCAAACTTCTTGTACATTGTCCAACACTGTGAACGCATATTTTGATCAGAGATGAGCGAGAGAGGCAGAGTTTTCCCGCCATTAAATTTTCTTTCATATAATTTTTTTTTATATTTAGCGCGCACTAAAGGGGATTTTATGTACCCTTTACATGTCAGAGACACAGTGCAAGCTTTAGGTAAGTCGGAGGGGATTTGAAAGGAGATGTCGGTGAACATTAGTCTTGAATTTCAGTTCATCAGAATGAGGGGGAAAGACAGAGCGTGGAAGGATATTCCACATTCGCGTAGTACGGCTAAAAAACGAATCCCTGTACTTGACAGTACGACCGAAGTTGGGTTCAAGAGTAAACTGATGAGCATTCCTGGAAGCGCAAGTATTACGGTTGAAATAGAGAACTTACCGTAAAAGCAACGATAAAAGAGTGAGAGACAGGAAACGTTACGTCGGTGCTCGATTGACGTAAAAGTATCGACGATGTTCTTTTCAAAGTCGTGTTATAAACCCGTTCTTAATATAAAACATACATATTTCCTATGTTTCCATTCAATCTGAAAAAACACAGATCCATTCCCATAATGAATGGTTCTATGATAAAGTAGTACTTTTCATTTCATTTCATTTTACCCAAAATTTTGCTTTTCGTTACAAAAAAAAAATGCTATGGTAAATAACAACTCATATGATAAGTTTTTGACAGGAGTTTCCACGCTTGCACAGAATCAGAATCGCAAAATTCCGACTTATCGTTTGAAAAAAAAAACTTTTTATCACATTTATCATAGAACCGCAATAGCTCCATGCAGGACAGGACTGGTATCAATTACTTGAATATCAATACTAAAATATTTCTGTTTTTATTTTATGATTATTTATTTTTGTTTATTTGTTAAATGTTTGTTTCAAATTTTTTTTACAGATCTCATAGATAATAGGATATGATCTCAACTGAAAACTAAACAGGATTTAATAGGACCATACAATATTTCAATACTTCCAAGATGACTTTTGTTTTGCTACCTTGCTGTAAGTAATGTGTAATAAACTAATAACCATGCAAAATGTAATAAAACATTGGACATCCATATCTAAGATCAGAGCAATGTGCGAATCGGAAAGATGAATGAATGATTTTTATTTATTTTATTTATTGCATTCAAAACAAATTTTGGATAATTTTTTCTGGCTTAATTTCCGGGAGCCCTCCAAACCGGATGTTAACTGAAATGATCATTTCAATTTCATTTTTCTTCTTTTTAAAACGAAGTTTCTTTAGATAATTGCTTATGTCTTGAAAGTGTAAGACCTAGGATCATCCAGATTTTGATCTAAGATTTATAAAAGCATTGGATATTGAAAACGAAAATTGTTCCAAGAAATAAATTTGTACCTATAGATATATGTATGTAGGTACAAAAAAAGTTTTTTTTTTTTTTTGGGTTTGAAAATAGACACCAAGAACAAAAAACCTCAACCCTTAAACGCTACTCTACCATTTGATAACACTCATTTTTATGTTTTTCCAGCCTCAATCCCGAAGAGATTAAACATCGGAGTAATGATGTTCATGATGTGCCTTATAGCTTATATGGCTCGAGTAAATTTTTCTTTAAATATTATTGCCATGACCAAAGCTAAGAACAATGAAACGCTTCCTGACGTAAGAAATATATAAAACCTTTGCTTTGAAATGATATTTACATATGATCCCTTTTATAAAATTTTCCAGCAAGGGCCACGTTATGAATGGAGCTCAGATGATCAAGCTTTGCTTTTGGGGGCTTACTTTTATGGTTATCTGCTTACGTCCCTCCCAGGTGGGATGCTTGCCGAAAGATTTGGTGGAAAAGCTGTGGCCGGCTACTCATCTATTTTTTCTGCAATTTTGACTGCTTTAACACCTGTTGCAGCCTCCTGGGGTATATGGGCAGTCTTTGGAGTCCGTTTCTTAATTGGTTTTCTTGGGGTATGTGTAAATTAATATTTTTTTTAAACAGTGTTAAGTTTCATTTTTATAGGGTGTAGTGTATCCCTGTTGTCACTGTCTGATATCGAAATGGTCGCCACCAGCAGAGAAAGGTAAATTCGTGGCTGCTTTAATGGGTGGAACTTTCGGTACGGTGATCACTTGGCCTATTAGTGGTGTAATTGTCGAAGGAATGGGATGGCCGTGGGCCTTTTACATAATTGCCATATTTATCGGCATTGTAACCTTAATGTGGTTCATTATTGTCGATGATAGTCCAGCCGAACACTCAACTATATCAGGGGACGAGCGTGATCACATTCAAAAGTCGTTGGGAGATTCTGTATCCACGAAAAAGAAGTTACCGCCATTCAAACTTGTAGTAATGTCATTACCATTTTGGTCATTATTGTTACTTCACTATGGTAGCATGTGGGGACTGTTTTTCCTGATTACAGCAGCACCGAAATTTATGAGTGAGGTAAGAGTCTAAACTAAAAAAAAAACTAAAATTATTACAGCTACCTATTTTTTTAACAGGTGCTTGGGTTCAACCTTTCATCAGCGGGCTTTTTATCAAGCCTTCCCCATTTGGCAAGATTATTATGTGCTTTTGGATTTGGAGCAGTTGTTGATACAGTTCGACGTAAAGAGTGGTTATCAGTCACAAAAATTAGGAAATATTTCTGCATTTCTTGTAAATATTTTAATTTTTATTACATATGTATAATAGTATATAATTTATAAACATTGTTGTCTATAAATTTATAAAATATTTCTAGCGCATATTATCCCTGGAGTCTTCCTTATTATATTGGCTTTTTACGGTCGCGATCCTTACGTCTGTGTAGCGATAATGACACTTTCGCTTGGTTTTAATGGAGCTGCAACAGTCACAAATTTGGCCAACTCACAGGACTTGGCACCCAATTATGCCGGAACACTTTACGGAACAATTAATTTTGTTGGAACAACACCTGGTATTTTTTCACCAATGATCGTAGCATATTTTACTAAAGAACAGGTAATTTTTAAAATAGAAAATATTTTGATAGCATTATTATTTCCATCTTATGTTTCACTTTTACTTACAGAATACAATAGATCAATGGCAAAATATATTTCTTATTGGTGCTGGAGCGTATATTATACCTGCGTTTGTATTTTGGGCATTGGGATCAGGGAAGATTCAAAAATGGAATGAAATCGATAAGGACTCGAACCAAATGGATGTGGTCAACACAAAATTATAAAAAAAAACCTTGAATGATGTTACTATTAAAAATAAGTCCATAGATAATAAGTTAAAAATAACATTTGGAAAAAAAAAACAATTTTGTGTCTTTGCTGCAATGGTTTTAACAAGTGACGGTGATGGTGATTCACTTATGTTAAGGGGAACGGATGTTCTTAGACTGCGCTATGATAAATGGGAACTCGCATAATATAGTTCGAGGCATAGGAGTAGAAAATCAGATATTTTCGGATCCCAGGCCATTGAGAATTGACTGTACGAAGCAAATGCCGCATCCTCCAAAACAAAATTGATTTGGAAAGAAAGGCTGGCTAATGAATATTGCAGAAAATTGGACGAGTGCACAAATATTCCACTTGAGTGGAATCAATCAGAATCAGAGCTGTCGAAGTACTGCAATTGCAGCATTTGTACTGCGCTCAGAAACTCCGTACTGTCGTACTGCTTTTCGTCAGTGTGAACTTAAATCAAATTTTTCATTATTACTGTACTGCAGAATAAACGCACCCTTCAAAATATAAAGGTAGAACTATAATCGTCGAACGTCAGCTGAAGTGGTCGTAAGAAACGAAGCGAATACGAGGAATTTATATAACGAACCCATTATTGCTTTCGTTAGGCTTCGTTAACTTTCGCTATCGATAGCAAGAACGCTCATCGACAGCTCCTGCGAAAGTGAATTGAGAGATAGCTTTGTATTTGAAAACTATAGTACTCTCATGGTGGAAGTCGAATGGGGCGACATCTAATGTATGCCGGCAACCCTTACTCTTTTTTTTTTGCGGAGAGCTTATGGAGGTTTTAAATGATATTTATTGATATTTTTTGGATGCAATTATCCAAAAAATAGTCTCCTCTTGCTCCTACCACCAATTTTCGACGCTTAAAGACTCACCAAATCGAATTTTACACCTCACATTTTGCAGCGCCACCACCAGGATCCGGGCAACCCTAAAAAAAACTCGCCATGAGAGTACTATAGTTTTCATATACAAAGGATATAGATACAAAAATTAAAATGGTGGAAGCATATAATATGGCTAACTTCTCCATTTGTTTGTTCGGAAAGCTAATTTTCGTCCGGTTTTGACATTAGCTTCCTGCCACGTTCGACGATTATAGTTCTACCTTAAGAAACAAACAAACCAAGCCTCAAACCCACAAGCGATAAATATGACATATGAGAAAGAGAATACTCATTTTTGTTTCAAACTGTACGAAATCACAAAATCAAACCATTACCAATTTACCATAGACGATAGACCGCCGTATACTTAGCAAGCGACTCTCACGAATTTCAAAATTGTTGGTGTCCAGAGTTTGGAAAATATTTGGAAAAATTTGGAAAACTATTTTTAGAATTTGGAAAACCGTGGTTAATTAGTTATTAACAATTAAAGTTTTGGCGTATAGTTAGCAAGCATGGAAACAAAAGTGGACTTTTTTGGTATCCATCGATCCTGAATGGCTTCAGCAAATTTGGAAAACCATTTTAAGAATTTGGAAAACCCTTGTTTAGTCAGTAATTAACAAAATATAAACAATTTGACAGTTCTATAAACAATTAATAAGTAAGGATTTCGTAACGTAACGTGGTTAAAATTGACAGACAGACGTCAAAACTAACCTATGTATGTAAACCTATATTTGTCCATTATTTGTTAAGAATTTTAAAATTGTTATGCCCGTATAGTATATTGTAAAAGAAATGAAATTTTTTTTGTTGATGTTTTCCTATTTTACAACGAGTTCATTGTGAATACGTCATTCGTTTAAGTAAGTCACAATTTAAAAAAAAAAGTAAACCCCATAATGGGCCCATGGAATACAATTAGAATTGATTTTTTTTTTTGTCATTGTATTGGTGTAACTTCGTGTACGTGTAAACGAATATTTATTTACAACATCCTTTACAAAATCTGGAATACGATTTTTGTTTTCTTTTTAAAATAGAATTTTTATGACATCAAAAAAATCTTCACCGCTTGATTCTTTTCAGAAGAAGATGATGAAGTTGATGAATCTACCAATTCATTTAAAATTGCTTCCATTTTTTGTAAAATTTATTTGTGTAATAGATGAAAACTCAAACAAAACCAAAACTAAACAAACCAAAACAAATTACAAATAAAAAGAAAAACTTGTATCTGTCAAGCTAACAGCTGAAAGTCGTATTAGTATTAGTACAAAGAGCGGAAAATCTGCCGAAAAATCCAGATCTGCAGATTTGATTTTAAATCAAAAATAAATCAATTTATTTTGTCCCATAGAATGCAAAAACAGGGGAAATCTGATTTTTGACTGATCTGGATCAAAAATAAATTGATTCATTTTGCCCATGGAAAACCCCAATAGTTATCCACCTGCTGGACCACAGTGGAACCAATATTATTTCTTGAGAATGGTACATGATGATACTGTCCAAAATGAATGTTTTTTTTTTAAGTAAATTATTTCCGGCTGTTTTAAACCAAAATCAAAACTGTACCTATCGTAAATGACCTAAAATAAAAAAAATATAATACAACATTAAAAACCAGAACTTAAAATCTTACATGAGTTTGAAATTTATATTATGTAGGTAGTTAGATATTTCCAATTTAATTGGATGAGAATGTCAACATGAAGCTCTTTGAATTGGGTGTTGAGCACAAATAGGACCGTTGGAGGAGTTTCAAGGACAATCACGCCAGCATCTATTGTTTTTCATAAATGGTACCATTATTAAGGCGCAACAACAAAGTTCACAGCAAAAATGAGATTTGCTCGAGAACGTGTCCGTACACAGCGAACATTGAAGCCAACGAACACGAGAAAATCGAAATTTTTCTCCAACAACGAGCCGTTCGCGAACTAGCCCCTACACCCTTGTATATGAATTTATATAGTACTACTATGGAACACGATTTTTTCCATTTGGGTCGCCTCACTTGGTGGCGTGGAAGTAGCGAAATATAGGATTGGAGAGTTCGGAATGATGATAGGCAGCAAGAATATAGAATAGGTAGTCAAAGTGAGAGGATTTATTATTTTCATTTTGACAGTTGCTGACAACAAATAGAGAGAGTAAGAGAGAGAGGTGAGCCAGTTGATGTTGTCAAGGCAACAAGGGGAAAATGAAAAGAATTTATTGGGCTGTGGATTTATTATACGGTTTTTTTTGCATTTTTCATATAATTATGTAGAAGTATAGATATAGCTACATTATTTTCAATTTTCAAATAATTTCGTGTATTTTATTTGATTTTGTGAGATTTGAGATATTATGAGAGCTATGTTGCAAATTTTCATGTGTTACAGATACATTCAAACTTTTTTTTTCTTGCTTGGAATAGAATTTACTATACGTATTTGGTTTTTGTGAACTATGTACCTTGCCAAATTTCATGTTTTACAGAAACATTTATATTTATTTTCTTGCAAGTAATAGAATTAGACTATACCTACATACCTATTTGTTTTTTGTCAATAAAATGCATATTTTTATATCTTTTTTTATTTCTTTTTTATTGGTACACGATATTCTTTTAATTTCTCAATTCTGAAGAAATTACCATATACCTATATATAACATTATATATAGATATACTCTTTTACTAAGCATTTGGAAGAAGCATATCTACTGTATTTGTTTTTCTGTGATAAAACAATAGGAAATCAAAGTTTTATGATTCCTGTTGTTTTTTCAATAGATTTTATTGGCATGAAATCATTTTAATTTTTTAAATAGTAAGATATATGACCGTTTTAAAAATCAATTCAAATAATTTATTCAACATTTTTTTTTTTGTTAATTGTTTTGCTGATGAAAATAATTTTTTCGCGCTCCATCAGAAAAATCAAAAAATGCTTAAAAAATATACATAGGTATTTGTACCAAAATTTGAAAAGTTTCGAAAAAATTTTTTTTTTAAATCCAAAAATTTAGGAAAAAAATTGAAAAATTTAAAAAAATAAATTTGATAAATTTTGAAATAATTTGTGAAAAAAATTGAAAAATTTGAAAAGTTTGTAAAAAAAAATTTAGAAAAAAAAATGAGAAATTTAGAAAAAAAAAACTTGAAAAATATGTAAAAAATGAATCTGAGAAGTTTAGAGATAATTTGAAATAATTTGTGAAAAAAATTGAAAAATTTGAAAAGTTTGTAAAAAAAATTTAGAAAAAAAATGAGAAATTTAGAAAAAAAAACTTGAAAAATATGTAAAAAATGAATCTGAGAAGTTTAGAGATAATTTGTGTAAAAATTTAAAAAAATGAGAAATATAGAATAAAAATTTGAAAAATTTAATTTGTGAATAAAATTGAAAAATTAGTATAAAAATAGAAATTTAAAAAGTTTTGAAAAAAAATTTAGAAACAGAAAAATATGTAGAAAAAAATTGAGAAATTTAAAAAAAAGTTTTAAAAATTTAAAAACAAATTTGTTCACTTTTTTTTAAAGATGTACCCAGTTAATAATATTTTTTTTTTTCAATCAGTTGTTGATCGAATTCTAAAAATTTGAAGTTGTAATAGTGATAGTTTTCGAAAACAAAATACAAATTGTGAAATTGAAAAATTTTTTTTTTTTTTTTTAATGTTTTGTCGTTCGAAATAGATAGAAGCTTGATTTTAATTATTAAAATGTTCCCTAGTCATAGATAATACCCTCTATGCCATTCGAAAAAAAAGTGAAAAAAAATTACCAAAAATTTCATACTTGACTAATTTTTGTACGTATAAATGAAAAACAAAAAATACATCTAAAAGGCTATTTTTTTCAATTTTTGCTAAAACTGGAATACGTTTAAATTAATAAAATCGTACAAGAACTTTTGAAATGAAAGCTTATCATAATCACCAATTTGAAAAATTTTATACGATTTTCATTGAAATTCCTATAAGTGTAAGATAAAAAATGTCATCATTTCAAATCTACTTGTTCGATTTGGATGATTCAAACGTTCCCTAGTCATAAATAATGCCTTCTACTTGATTCCATAAAAAAAAAAGTATTTAAATAAAAAAATGCAAAAAAATCCAATATTTGACTCATTTCGTCATGTTAATCGTATGTAACAGTATCTGATAATGGGAAAAAAAATATTTCTGTATGGCTATTTTTTTAATTTTTTCTTCAAATCCAAAATGGTTTTTAATAACGGTAACAATACTTAAATTGTAACTCAGAACCTTTTCAATCATCAAAATCGAGCAAGAATTTTTGAAATCAAAGCTTATCATAAGCAACACTTTCAAAAATTTCATACCATTTTCCTTGAAATTCTTATGAGTGTTACTTAAGAAACGTTATTATTTCAATAATACTTGCCCGATTTTAATGATTGAAACGCCCCTAAGTCACAATTTATGTCCTATAAGCGTTTCTTTAAAGAAATTTTAACAGAAACAAAAAATGACAAAAAATTTAATACATGACTCATTTCGTCAGCTCAGTGCAGTACCCAAGAATGGACAAAATTATTTAAAATTGTCGTTTTTTTATATTTGTGCCAGGTTTCAAAACAGGTTGGATGAGCACATAAAAGCCATAATTTATAAGTGTTGTACACTTAAATTATTAAAATCAAACAAAAAATCTTCAAATGCAAGCATATCATATGCAGCATATCATAATATGTATCTCCCATACAAATGTTATGAAAAACACGTTCTCAAAAATCTAAAAATTTGTTTTTGGCATTATACTTACGGTAATATTAAAAATCCGACAGTAAGAATTAGAAGTTCCTGGCTTCTAATCTTAAGTCAGCCGTTTTTAATAACTTTGAATCTGAAAAAAATAAAAGTAGCATTTCGTATTCTTTTCCACATCACCCAATGGGGTAGAATACTAGACGCGTTTTTTTTAACGAGGTTCCCCAGTAGGCCTGCCTCCTAACTACTACATGCAACATGCTAAGTTATTTTAAAAACTTCAATTACTAAACTACAAAAATATTGCACTATTGAACTACTCAAATTTTAAACTACATACTTAAAAATACTAATACACTAGAACTACAACTATTGAACCTAGTATGCGTACATTCACTGTACAACTAGAACTGCAACTAAAAATACATACCAAGAAATACTAAGGAAATAAATTTTTATAAATAGAAAAAAAATAATAATAATATAACAATAATAATATAATAATAAAAAACGACCTGAAAAAGATGGAGAATATGAAGTCTGATCAGGAACGACACTGATCAGGAAAAGTGGTGGACTGGACGGATGGACTGGACGGCGAATAAGTCTGATCAGGAACGACACTGATCAGGAAAAGTGGTGGACTGGACGGATGGACTGGACGGCGAATAAGTCTGATCAGGAACGACACTGATCAGGAAAAGTGGTGGACTGGACGGATGGACTGGACGGCGATGGCGAATAAGTCTGATCAGGAACGACACTGATCAGGAAAAGTGGTGGACTTGGAGAATGAGTCTGATCAGGAACGACACTGATCAGGAAAAGTGGTGGACTTGGAGAATGAGTCTGATCAGGAACGACACTGATCAGGAAGAGTGGTGGACTTGGAGAATGAGTCTGATCAGGAACGACACTGATCAGGAAGAGTGGTGGACTTGGAGAATGAGTCTGATCAGGAACGACACTGATCAGGAAGAGTGGTGGACTTGGAGAATGAGTCTGATCAGGAACGACACTGATCAGGAAGAGTGGTGGACTTGGAGAATGAGTCTGATCAGGAACGACACTGATCAGGAAGAGTGGTGGACTTGGAGAATGAGTCTGATCAGGAACGACACTGATCAGGAAAGTAGCTCAATTGAACAATTAGATGAGAAAGAGGAGTGAGTCTGATCAGGAACGACGCTGATCAGGAAATTTTTAGACATGAATTATTAAGAATGAGGTTTTAAATTTAAATTAATTTAAATTTAAATAAATGGGATCTTGTCTTTGATACTTTTATTTGTATTTCTAATTTGCAGGATGATAAGTCCGATCAGAACAAATTTTATCATTATTTCCCGGTGTTCAATTGAGCAGCTTGCTGCTGGGACTTTAACTTTCCTCTTCATGATTTGACCCAACCATGTTTCAGCAATTTTTTCTAAAATGTTATTCTTTGCAAAGTCATTTTTGCAAATTTGGTCTAGAAAGTTGACAGTTTCTTCAAAACGGATTGAAGGAACTGTCAGCTTTCCATAGTCTGAAGTTGTTGCTTTTGTTTTATAAGCTCTAAGCTTAATAAGCATTGTTTGTTCCCTTTCTTTGTCAATGTCGCCTTCATCAACCAAAAATTTGGAACAAACCTCACAACTCAGCTTCTTTTTTAATTTTGCTGCTGCAAAACCGGCGTAGTATGCAGCACCTGCTTTTTGCAGTTTCGTGGACAAATCTGTTTGTCCATCTTTTTCCACGTTGGATTCATCGCCACCTTCTTCCTCTATTACATCCTCAAAAACGAAGTCTGCTTGGGTTGATTCAGTTTCAGCCACTTCTTCTGTGAAAGACGCTCCCTCCAGTAGTGGTTTCGCCCCTGAATCTTCGTATCCCGAATTTTCAGCTGTTGTCAAGTGCTGAAAAATAATTTGTTTGAGATTCCTAATGAATCTCCAAGTAGAAGGTTCCCTCTCATATGACCCTCTATTGCAACGAACCATAGAAAACAAATTTTCTGCCACATCTGTATTTAGATGTGCAAGCAGAAAATAAGTTTGCTTGTCGCTTTTGTGATGTTTCCACATCAATTCGATTCCCAAAATGGTTTGTTGTAGCCCGATGAAGCATGTAATGACTTTCCTTTGGCCACTGATTCTCCACGTCGATATCCAGTGTCTTGCTGCTATAAGACACTCCAGTACGTCTGTATCCTCTGATAGGACCTGGCTATTGGGATTTCTTGAATATAGCTGCCCAGAATTGAAATTGTCAAAAAGGTCGTTCATTTTATTAAAAAATCTAGCTGTTGACTCAGCGACTTTCTTTTCTTCAGGCGTCTTAAAGCAACCTGCGCTTATTGCAAATAAAATGCCTGTAGCCACCTTAGCACTAAAAACTTGCGTTGCTAACTTGACCGATAACTTTTCATGCCGGTCAGGTTCAATATGGGCCCTAGTAAGCTTGTAGAAGACTTTAAACTTGTCTTCATCCGCTTCAAACATCTTCTTTAGGATCTGCCAGTCAACAATTTCATCATCCCCAACTTTAATTATATACTTCAGCAATGTATTTCTCACACTCTTGAACATATGTGGATAATCATAGAGCAAGAAAACTCTATGATTATCTACATCAACATATGGATTTGTCTTCAAGAATGGAGTTAATTTCATGTATGCTGATACGTTAATAGGTCCTTGGTCACAGCTTGTTGCGACAACATTAAGTCCACATTTGATTACTTCTTTGATGATTTCGATAATCATCTTTGACAATATTTCGGCTTTTGGAGATCCAACGTAGTATACGATGGTCTGCTTCCAATTTTTATTCAATCCTCTAAGTGTGAAGACCATTACCTTATTTGCTATGGTTGCTTGCCGTCCAAATTCTCCAAAATCCGTGTATCCGTAAATTAGATCATCTTTTATATTGTATTCTAATTCCTTTTTGACGCTCATTTCATCAAAAAGGAGAACACATTTTTTATCCATCGCCGTCATGTCTTTTGCTTTATTTGTTAGCAAATCTTTAATCCTAGAGCTAAATCCTGTTGGCAGGCGTATTTCAGAATGCCATCGATAGATAGTACTTACCGATGGCAGTTTGAACCCTGAGCTAATCATAAATGAATAGCATGCTGGAGACTTGAAGAAAATTTTAAGAAACAGGTCTCTTTCCTTAGGTCCCCATGGCGTGTTCGATTTATGGAATAATTGAGCAAAAATGAAAGTTTGCAGCTCCTCTGAAAATCCTTCCATATGCCTATCAAGACCGTTTCTTAAAATATATTCCGGATCACACGCTTTTTTAACAGGCGTTTCAAAAATAGACCGTGGAATGTATGTCGCACGATCTACCTTTGGAACCGGTGCCTTTTGGTAAGTATACAATCCGGGCGAAGGGAATTGTGAAGGAGAAATGTGTGACGAAGGGGCTACTTGGGGGATGGAATAATCCCTGATGTAGTTAGTTGAGGAACTTGCAGCCAAATTCTTTAGGGATAAGGTTGGACTGCAAGCTTCCAGTGCCTGTGAAGGCACTGGTAGAAGTTGGGATGTAGGAGGATGTAAAGGCTCAGAAACATTGGACGCAGAAGTAACCGTGGAAGATGGCTGCTTCCGGGTCCAGGATGCCTCCATTAGACGAACGCATGCTCTATCATTCGAAATCTCGGAGCAACAACAAATATCCGCAGAAGAAATTGGAATTGCGTATTTGTTCAGGTATTTAAAAGTTGATTTAATTAGAATGTCTTTTGCATGAAAATGTTCCTCACACATTTTTGCTTTTTTGAGTAAAGCATTTATGTTTGCAACATTTCCATGCTTAAGCCAAACCTCCCTTCTGTGGTCATTTGGCAGTTTAAAAAACGAAATACTGCTAAATGCCGTTTCTTTGTTTATACACCCAGCGTAGATGCAAAAACTCATTGTAAGTATTTTTTTTTACTTTTGTTATATTATTATTACTATAAATATAAATAAAAACTAATAAAAAACAAGTATGTATTCGGAAAATAAGATTAAAATTGATAGTAAAAATGTATTACTAAAATAAAAAATAATTAAAAGAAATAAATATATCTTAAGTGGGTAATTATTTATTTTTAAAAGATTTTTAAATATATCCTTATATATATATTTATATGTATATATATATATATCAATGTATCTAAAAAATTTTTTGAAAAAAAAAAAATATTTTTGATCTTTTACCAAAATTTTAAATTTACAAAATTCCTAACATGTGCGAAAGCACCCTATGATTTGAAATTTAAAAAAAGTCTAGGAATAGACACAACAAAATTATTAACTACAAAAAAAAAGTCACTGATGACCTAAAATATTAACTAAATAGGTAGATACTTTTGTTTATAATTTAATGATTATAACAATTAAAACCTCACTGCACTACAATAATAAATAAATAAATAAATAAGTAATATAGGTACAAAAAATAGGTAGGTAATTTTTTTTTTTTCAAAATGATTTAGTTTTAAAAAAAACCTGTTAAATCCTTCAGGAAAATGGCAGGAAAATGGCAGGAAAATGGCAAAGCAGGTACAGTTGAAAGCACAACACTTATGTATTTCGAATTTAAGTTATTTTATAGTTTTTAGAAAAACTTTATTGAAAAATCACATAAATTCAAAAATCAAACCGCACTTGCAAAAAGCTTTCACTGTCACTACTGAATAAAATCAAAAGCAAAATCACCAGCAATTGAAAAAAGGCGGTGTTGCCACTTTTATAAATATTTGAGTAGTTGTAAAAACTTATTTGGTTTTTTTTTTTAATTACATCGTTTTATAATAAATATGTATAATCAAAATTAAAAAGGTTGTTTTAATATTCCAGGTTAATTCTCAAGAAATTACATCGTTTTATAAATTTCACGTGAATTTTCAAAAAAAATCACGTTACTTTCAAAAAACACATAGTTTTAATATTCCAGGTTAATTCTCAAGAAATTACATCGTTTTATAAATTTCACGTGAATTTTCAAAAAAAATCACGTTACTTTCAAAAAACACATAGTTTTAATATTCCAGGTTAATTCTCAAGAAATTACATCGTTTTATAAATTTCACGTGAATTTTCAAAAAAAATCACGTTACTTTCAAAAAACACATAGTTTTAATATTCCAGGTTAATTCTCAAGAAAAAAACATCGTTTTATAAATTTCAAGTGAATTTTCAAAAAAATCACGTTACTTTCAAAAATTAAATAACTTTACTATTCCAGATGAATTTCCACAGAATTATATCATTTTGTAGTTTTCACTTGAATTTTCAAAAAAAAAAACACGGAATTTCATAAACATGTAGTTTTCAAAAAACTTACTTAATTTTACTATTCTACGTGTATCTGCAAAGAATTATATCATTTTATAAATTTCATGTGAATTTTCAAAGAAACACGTAATTTTATTACTCACTGTTTTTATATTTTACGGGAGTTTCAAAATTCTGAAGAAAATTTCACTTGAATTTTCAAGTTTTAAACAAATTTTATTTTAAATACCACATGAATTTTCAAAGAATTTAATAATTTTAAATTTTCACGGCGATTTTTATGTTTCTTAAGTTAGTTAAAACTTTCACATGAATTTTTAAAATTCTTAGGTAAATTCGAAATTTCACTTTAATTTTCAACACAATTTAATAATTTTAAAAATTAAAGTGAATTTAAAACAACTCCGATAACTCACGTTTCAAGATTTCTATAACACTTTTCATACTTCTTCGTTTCTAAATTTAAACTATTAACTCAATTTTATTTAATTAATACATTCAAGTGTTTAAAGAAAAATTAAAAATTTTATGTGAATTTTTTAAGTAATTTAAAAATTTTTACGTAATTTGAATGTAACTTAAATTTTTAAAAAACCCAAGAAAATCTAAAATTTACTTAAATTTTCCATAGCAATAACATAATTTTAGTTTTCAGTAAACTTTAAATTTTATGTCGATTTTCAATAATTTTAAAATATCACGTAAGTATAAACAAAAAAAAACTAATTTCTGAAATCTACGTGAAATTAAAAAAAATAATATAATATTAAGAAATCCCTTTCATACTTACTTCAATTGTAAAAGAAAAAATAAAATTAAAATAATCTTAAAAATATTTCTCTATTTGCAAAAAGTGGCAACCCATTACCCTTTTGTTTGAAAAAATTCAAAACAAAACCGTTTTTCCTTCATGAATTTTCATTGCCCATTCCCTACCTACCTAGAAATAAAAGTCAAATAATTCCCCTTTGCGAGAAAGACAATGAAGAAAAAAATCGTTAAGAGTCTTTTTTTCTGACTCCCTCGAACTCCCATCAAATTTTTTTCTAATTTTATACAGCTTTCTCTATCCTCTGTTATTCTCTAGACATTCATATTTATTATTCTTTTTCTTTGTACTTCCCCTATTAATTACTCTACACTAATCTCCACTAAAGTAGGACTACGTTGCTGGGTCGCTTGCCCAGAGGTCGCGTCGTTCGTTCCTCTTCATAATAGTACTATGTAAATCTATATACAATGCCTACACAACGAATTTATAGCGAGCACGAGCATGTTAGTCGTTTGGGTCCACCTTAATGACAGCTAAAAATTGGGACAAATATAGGTTTACATAGGTTAGTTTTGACGTCTGTCTGTCAATTTTAACCACGCTACGTTACGAAATCCTTACTTATTAATTGTTTATAGAACTGTCAAATTGTTTATATTTTGTTAATTACTGACTAAACAAGGGTTTTCCAAATTGGCTGAAGCCATTCCTGATCGATTGATATCAAAAAAGTCCACTTTTGTTTCCATGCTTGCTAACTATACGCCAAAACTTTAATTGTTAATAACTAATTAACCACGGTTTTCCAAATTCTAAAAATGGTTTTCCAAATTTTTCCAAATGTTTTCCAAACTCTGAACACCAAAAATTTTGAAATTCGTGAAAGTCGCTTGCTAAGTATACGGCGGTAGACGATAGACGTGAAAATGGCGACGTTCACAAAGTTATCTAAAGCAATCCAGATTGGTTTGTGTTGTTGTAATCTCTTGAGAAAAAACAGATGATTATAAAACATCTGTTCTCAAAATAAAAATGTCAACCGATCTAAAAAGTTCTTGTATATTCAGCTATCTGAAGAGAAATGTCAAAAACAGCTGACTTGAATTGAAATCAAATTAAAGTTTTACGGGTTTTACCGGTTGTTATTTTGTGCATATTAATAATAAAATAAATTTAAAAAAAAAAATTCATTTCTGGTGGGAGTTTCACCGTTTAAGAGCTCAGGGACAAATTTTGGGAGTACAGAATTGGCTAGTAGGTCATTAACCACAAATAATTCGATTCTGCCTGTTTGAGTATAAAAAAAATTGCTGAATAAATGAATGCACATGCACAACGTTAAAAATTCTGTTAAACGTACCTAATAGCTCATCTTCATGGTCGTCCTCAATTGTATTTATTTACTCGTAGTTATTTTCCATTTTGTTAACTTTGTAATACGGACATAATAACAAATTAACTTAAAACAAAAAAAGTTCGTCTGTTGATAGGAAAATAAATTTAATTTAATTTCTGTCAGCTGTTTTGATTTGTGACAGCTAAGTTAACCTATCCGGTTCACAAACATAAACGGATACTTGAGTATCTGAATGACTTTTTTCCAAAATTCAAAATCCTTGGATTGATGCTCTTTTGCAAAGTTAAGCCGTTTAACTCTGTTTAAAGCACTTATGAACGGTTTTTTCCGGGCAACTCTACCGTTAAAGCCATGCTCTCGAATGTAGTTCCTCAGAGTTTCTGTACAGAACTCTTTGTTGAGTTCCTGACGTAACTTTTCAGCCAGTTTCGGTGCACTAATTCGTGGAATTTTCTTTATTTCACGCATGATAACGCGTTTATCATGAATGTTGAAAATTCCGCGTGTGGTGTTTCTTGGCTTATTTTCAAATCTATTCTTATTTTGAAACCTTTTAACGACTGATTGGACCGTTGAGCGTGGTCTGTCAACCAAGTCCGATATTTGTTTTAAGGATTTACCGCCACTATAGTACTTTACTATTATTCTTCGTAGCTCAACCGACGTTTCACCCTGCTTTCTTCCCATTTTGTAAATTTTTGTTATTTTTTTTTAATTGAAACACACGTCTGAAATACGGATACGTATAAATGACAAAACAATTATTTGGCATTTTTTTAACGGTTTCTTTTTATTGATTTTGCGAATAAAAATACACTGTACGAATATGAATTTGATAGGATTTTGTATCAAATTATTTTCAGATAAACCATAATGTTGGTAAGACATTACTTATCTTATTTTGAATGAATTGATTAATTTTAGTTAATGATTAAGCATAATTGGTTATTCAAATTAATTGGAAAAAATGCAGTTTTGGTTAGAGAGTGTTTAGATTATTTCGAACCTACTGTACGAATATGAATTTGATTGACTGTATGTTCCTATGAAATCGAAATCTGAGATTGCAGTTGAAAAATTTCGAGATTTCTAAAACAGTTGGTCTAACAAGATTTAGGCAATTGTAATTTCTTTTAATTCTCAATATCTACTTAATATATCGACGCAATTATGTTCAACCAACTAGTAATCTAAAAATTCAATTTGGTGGGAACATAGCATAAGATTCAGTGTTAGTCCATAAGGAATATTGATTTGTAAATATAAGTATTAATTATTTAATCAATCAAGTACAGAGAATTGGCTTTAAACTTAATTGTAAGTATTACCGTTATTTTTTAATAATTTTTTTTCACTTTCAGTATTTTTTTAATTAAATTGCCCCTCCCGACCAAACGGGACAAGATAGACCCCCTCCCATAGTTATAAATGCTTATATTCGACCCCTCTACAAAAATTCGTTAGCAATTTTCAGCGCAAAATTTATCGTTCTCACCCCTTATTTTCAATTAAAATCACACAATAATGCAATTTGTGTTTTTAACAATTGTTTTTATATTAAATAAAAAAATCTTGGTACAGTACTGCTTTGTACTACTTTTTTTTCTCGGGGTACTGCTTTCTCAAAAAATGAAACGACAGCCCTTGTATATGAATTTACATAGTACTATTATGGAACACGATTTTTTCTATTTGGGTCGCCTCACTTGGTGGCGTGGAAGTAGCGAAATATAGGATTGGAGAGTTCGGAATGATGATAGGCAGCAAGAATATAGAATAGGTAGTCAAAGTGAGAGGATTTATTATTTTCATTTTGACAGTTGCTGACAACAAATAGAGAGAGTAAGAGAGATAGGTGAGCCAGATGTTGTTGTCAAGGCAACAAGGGGAAAATGAAAAGAATTTATTGGGCTGTGGATTTATTATACGGTTTTTTTGCAGTTTTCATATATGTAGAAGTATAGATATAGCTACATTATTTTCAATTTTCAAATAATTTCGTATATTTTATTTGATTTTGTGAGATTTGAGATATTATGAGAGCTATGTTGCAAATTTTCATGTCTTACAGATACATTTAAACTTTTTTTTTCTTGCTTGTGATAGAATTTATTATACGTATTTGGTTTTTGTCAACTATGTACCTTGCCAAATTTCATGTTTTACAGAAACATTTATATTTTTTTTTCTTGCTAGAGATAGAATTGTAGGTATTTGGTTTTTTTATGATATCTTTCTTTTTTATAGGTAGGTACATGATATCCTTTTAATTTCTCAAATCTGAAGAAATGACCATTTGAAAATTAAAAGGAGGATAAAATTGATGTACCTAAAATCACTAAAAATAGTTTATGCAACCGTTTTTTGTTTTTAATTTTACTGCTTAAAAAAAGTTTTCCGTGCGAATTTCAATCAGTAAAATTAAAAAAAGTTTTTTTTACACAAAATTTCTTGAACAAAATCAAATACCTACATATTTTTAAAAATAAACTTATTTGTGTATTCATTTTTCAGTAAATTTAAAATATCACGTCAATTTTCAAAATTTTTAAGTAAATTTGAGATACCACGTGAATTTTAGTATTTTTAACAAATCGAAAAATTTAACCTGAATTTTCAAGTTTAAATAATTTTCACGTGCATATTTGTAACTCAAATGAAGTTAAAAATTTCACGTGGATAGTTCTCAATAAAATTTTAAATTTTAAAAAGTTTTTTAGTAAATTAAGTACCTACATATTTAATTCCAAAAATTTCACGTGAAATTTCAAAAGTTTTAATTATTTAAAAAATTTCATAGTTCATAGTTTTAACCTTTTTCTTTTAATTTTCCTGTGGATTCTTCGTAGTTCTCAAAGAAATTTAAAATTTCTTGTGAATTTTCGAGAAATTTCACGTGAGTTTAAAAAAAAAACACCGAACTTTAAAAAAACACGTAGTTTTAATATTCCAGGTTAATTCTCAAGAAATTACATTATTTTATAAATTTCAAGTGAATTTTCAAAAAAAAAAACACGGAACTTTAAAAAGCACGTAGTTTTCAAAAAACTTACTTAATTTTACTATTCTAGGTGTATTTTCAAAGAATTAGAACATTTTATAAATTTCACGTCAATTTTCCAAAATCACGTCATTTTATTGCTCACTGTTTTTATATTTTACGGGTATTTTAAGAATTCTTGGATTTTCAAGTCCTAAACAAATTTTAAATACCGCGTGAATTTTCAAAAGAAATTAATAATTTTAAATTTTCACGGTGATTTTCATGTTTCTTAAGTAAATTAAGACTTTGACGTGAATTTTTAAAGTTCTAAAGTAAAAAAAAAATTACTTCAATTTTCCATAGCAATATTTTTTTATTTTAAAATATCACGTAAGTATAAACAACTACGTAAAATTAAAAAACAATTGATAAAATATTAAGAAATTCCTTTCATAATTACTTCAATTTTCAAGAAAAAATAAAATTAAAATAATCTTAAAAATATTTTTCTATGTGCAAAGTGACGAAGTGCATACGGGCCTTTTGCTTAAAAAATTTCAAAACAAAATCGTTTTTTCTTCACGAATTTTCATTGCTCATTCCCTACCTACCTAGCAAAAAAAATTCAAATAATTCCCCTTTGCAAGAAAGACAATGAAGAAAAAATCAATAAGAGTCTTTTTTTTCTAACTCCCTCGAACTCCCACCAAATTGTATTCCAATTTTATACAGCTTTCTCTATCCTCTGTTATTCTCTAGACATTCATATTTATTATTCTTTTTCTTTGTACTTCCCCTATTAATTACTCTACACTAATCTCCACTAAAGGTAGGACTACGTTGCTGGGTCGGTTGCCCAGAGGTCGCGTCGTTCGTTCCTCTTCATAATAGTACTATGTAAATCTATATACAATGCGACAGCTCTGATCCCAATACCTCAATGGCCACGTTCACAAAGTTATCTAAAGCAATCCAGATTGGTTTGTGTTGTTGTAATCTCTTGAGAAAAAACAGCTGATTATAAAACATCTGTTCTCAAAATAAAAATCTCAACCGATCTAAAAAATTCTCGTATATTCAGCTATCTGCATTGTATATGAAATGGAATAGTACTACTATGAAGAGGAACGAACGACGCGACCTCTGATGAGACGGACGGAAGCTTTTTCCGACTTGAAGTGGAGACGAGTGTAGACCTGAGAGTGGGGTAGTCACAAAGAAAAAGAATAATAAATATGAGTGTTGAGAAAATAACAGAAGATAGAGAACGATGTATAAAATTGGAATGGAAATTTATGGGAGTTGGAGGGAGTTAGGAAAAAAGACTTTTTTCTTCATTTCTTTTTTGCAAAGGGGAATTATTTGAATTTTTTTTGCTAGGTAGATAAGGAATGGGCAATGAAAATTCGTGAAGAAAAAACGATTTTGTTTTGAAATTTTTCAAGCAAAAGGCCCGTATGCACTTCGTCACTTTGCACATAGAAAAATATTTTTAAGATTATTTTAATTTTATTTTTTCTTGAAAATTGAAGTAATTATGAAAGGAATTTCTTAATATTTTATCAATTGTTTTTTAATTTCACGTAGTTTTTTATACTTACGTGATATTTTAAAATTATTGAAAGTCGACATAAAAAATATTGCTATGGAAAATTGAAGTAAATTAAATTTTTTTTTTTCAGTTAGGTATTTGAAAATTCAAGTAACATTTTCAAATTGAAACGTGAGTTATTGAAGATGTTTAAAATTCACGTTAATTTTTAGAATTATTATATTGTATTGAAAATTAAAGTGAAATTTTGAATTTACTTAAGAACTTTAAAAATTCACGTCAAAGTCTTAATTTACTTAAGAAACATGAAAATCACCGTGAAAATTTAAAATTATTAAATTCTTTTGAAAATTCACGTGGTATTTAAAATTTGTTTAGGACTTGAAAATCCAAGAATTCTTAAAATACCCGTAAAATATAAAAACAGTGAGCAATAAAACGACGTGTTTTTGGAAAATTGACGTGAAATTTATAAAATGTTCTAATTCTTTGGAAATACACCTAGACTAGTAAAATTAAGTAAGTTTTTTGAAAACTACGTGCTTTTTAAAGTTCCGTGTTTTTTGAAAATTCACTTGAAATTTATAAAATAATGTAATTTCTTGAGAATTAACCTTGAATATTAAAACTACGTGTTTTTTTAAAGTTCGGTGTTTTTTTTTGAAAACTCAGTTAGAAATTTCTCGAAAATTCACAAGAATTTTTAAATTTCTTTGAGAACTACGAAAAATCCACAGCAAAATTAAAAGAAAAAGGTTAAAACTATGAACTATGAATTTTTTTAAATAATTAAAACTTTTGAAATTTCACGTGAAATTTTTGGAATTAAATATGTAGGTACTTAATTTACTAAAAAACGTTTTAAAATTTTAAATTTCATTGAGAACTATCCACGTGAAATTTTTAACTTCATTTGAGTTACAAAAATTCACGTGAAAATTATTTAAACTTTTGAAAATTCAGGTGAAATTTTTCGATTTGCTTAAAATACTAAAATTCACGTGGTATCTCAAATTTACTTAAAAATTTTGAAAATTGACGTGATATTTTAAATTTACTGAAAAATGAATATACAAGTACATACGTTTATTTTTAAAAATATGTATTTGATTTTGTTCAAGAAATTTTCTTTCAAGCAAATATTTTTTTATAAAAAAAACTTTATTTAATTTTACTGATGGAAATTCGCACGGAAACCTTTTTTTAAGCAGTAAAATTAAAAACAAAAAACTGTTGCATAAACTATTTTTAGTGATTTTGTTATCCTTTTAATTTTCAAATAGTCATTTCTTCAGATTTGAGAAATTAAAAGGATATCATGTACCTACCTACAAAAAAGAAAGATATCATAAAAATATCACTGTAACCAAATGACAAAAACCAAATACGTATTGTACCTACAATTCTACATTGTATATATAATAGATTCCATATACAATGAATTCTATCACTTGCAAGAAAAAAAAATATAAATGTTTCTGTAAAACATGAAATTTGGCAAGGTACATATGTAGTTCACAAAAACCAAATACGTATAGTAAATTCTATCACAAGCAAGAAAAAAAAAGTTTGAATGTATCTGTAAGACATGAAAATTTGCAACATAGCTCTCATAATATCTCAAATCTCACAAAATCAAATAAAATAGCTCTACGAAATTATTTGAAAATTGAAAATAATGTAGCTATATCTATACTTCTACATATAGCAAAAATCGTCCTATGCAAAAAAAAACCGTTGAATAAATCCACGCCAATAGGATTCTTTTCATTTTCTCATTTTCCCCTTGTTGCCATGACACCCATCAGCTGACTCACCTATCTCCCTTACCCTGCCTAATTGTTGTCAGCAACTGTCAGAATCAAAATAATTATTCCTCTCACTCTATAACTTATTCTATATTCTTTCTGCCTACCGTCATTTCGATCACTCCAATCTGCTTTTTAGGCAACACCAGCGCCACCAAAAGAGAGAGAAAGGTAACTTAAAATCGTGTTCCATAGTAGTACTATTAGGTTATACCTATATATACAATGCTATCTGAAGAGAAATGTCAAAAACAGCTGACTTGAATTGAAATCAAATTAAAGTTTTACGGGTTTTACCGCTTGTTATTTTGTGCATATTAATAATAAAATAAATTTAAAAAAAAATTCATTTCTGGTGGGAGTTTCACCGTTTAAGAGCTCAGGGACAAATTTTGGGAGTACAGAATTGGCTAGTAGGTCATTAACCACAAATAATTCGATTCTGCCTGTTTGAGTATAAAAAAAATTGCTGAATAAATGAATGCACATGCACAACGTTAAAAATTCTGTTAAACGTACCTAATAGCTCATCTTCATGGTCGTCCTCAATTGTATTTATTTACTCGTAGTTATTTTCCATTTTGTTAACTTTGTAATACGGACATAAACAAATTAACTTAAAACAAAAAAAGTTCGTCTGTTGATAGGAAAATAAATTTAATTTAATTTCTGTCAGCTGTTTTGATTTGTGACAGCTAAGTTAACCTATTCGGTTCACAAACATAAACGGATACTTGAGTATCTGAATGACTTTTTTCCAAAATTCAAAATCCTTGGATTGATGCTCTTTTGCAAAGTTAAGCCGTTTAACTCTGTTTAAAGCACTTATGAACGGTTTTTTCCGGGCAACTCTACCGTTAAAGCCATGCTCTCGAATGTAGTTCCTCAGAGTTTCTGTACAGAACTCTTTGTTGAGTTCCTGACGCAACTTTTCAGCCAGTTTCGGTGCACTAATTCGTGGAATTTTCTTTATTTCACGCATGATAACGCGTTTATCATGAATGTTGAAAATTCCGCGTGTGGTGTTTCTTGGCTTATTTTCAAATCTATTCTTATTTTGAAACCTTTTAACGACTGATTGGACCGTTGAGCGTGGTCTGTCAACCAAGTCCGATATTTGTTTTAAGGATTTACCGCCACTATAGTACTTTACTATTATTCTTCGTAGCTCAACCGACGTTTCTCCCTGCTTTCTTCCCATTTTGTAAATTTTTGTTATTTTTTTTTAATTGAAACACACGTCTGAAATACGGATACGTATAAATGACAAAACAATTATTTGGCATTTTTTTAACGGTTTCTTTTTATTGATTTTGCGAATAAAAATACACTGTACGAATATGAATTTGATAGGATTTTGTATCAAATTATTTTCAGATAAACCATAATGTTGGTAAGACATTACTTATCTTATTTTGAATGAATTGATTAATTTTAGTTAATGATTAAGCATAATTGGTTATTCAAATTAATTGGAAAAAATGCAGTTTTGGTTAGAGAGTGTTTAGATTATTTCGAACCTACTGTACGAATATGAATTTGATTGACTGTATGTTCCTATGAAATCGAAATCTGAGATTGCAGTTGAAAAATTTCGAGATTTCTAAAACAGTTGGTCTAACAAGATTTAGGCAATTGTAATTTCTTTTAATTCTCAATATCTACTTAATATATCGACGCAATTATGTTCAACCAACTAGTAATCTAAAAATTCAATTTGGTGGGAACATAGCATAAGATTCAGTGTTAGTCCATAAGGAATATTGATTTGTAAATATAAGTATTAATTATTTAATCAATCAAGTACAGAGAATTGGCTTTAAACTTAATTGTAAGTATTACCGTTATTTTTTAATAATTTTTTTTCACTTTCAGTATTTTTTTAATTAAATTGCCCCTCCCGACCAAACGGGACAAGATAGACCCCCTCCCATAGTTATAAATGCTTATATTCGACCCCTCTACAAAAATTCGTTAGCAATTTTCAGCGCAAAATTTATCGTTCTCACCCCTTATTTTCAATTAAAATCACACAATAATGCAATTTGTGTTTTTAACAATTGTTTTTATATTAAATAAAAAAATCTTGGTACAGTACTGCTTTGTACTACTTTTTTTTCTCGGGGTACTGCTTTCTCAAAAAATGAAACGACAGCTCTGATCCCAATACCTCAATGGCACGGCTGAAGAAATATCTTGCATTGCAAATAGTAAAGAGTTTTGGGCTACAGCGAAAAAATTGAATGAAACGATGTTTAAAGTGGGATCTTAAGCAGGAGTAAACGAGCTAAATACTTGTACATCAAAACTGTGAAGTTTTAGGAAAATCGTAGGTGGGGATTTCGAGATTTTCACGTTTGAAGTTCATTAATTAGATGCACTTTTTGTGCATATATCATAGAAACCGTTAGACACACACATTTGTTTTTGGTATCAAATAAAAGGTGTGTTTTTAAACTTTCCAATGGCGTTTAAATCATGACCCTACGATTTTTAGTTTTTGAAATATTCAATAAAACTCTAGAAGCTTTGAAACCTAACGGTGAAAAAAGATATGATGTCACTTAAGATTTTTCCGAAATTCTGATTTAAAACAAAAAAAATTTAGTTTCAAAGCTTAATTATTCCATTTTATATACAAAGAGTACCAGCTGCACGAGCATAGAGAAAAGACTTAAGTAATTTCTCTATGTGCACGAGCATGCACTCATTGCATATACATTTCCATAGTATTACTATGGAGAGGAACGAACGACGCCACATCTGGGGAGGCGACCCACCAGCGCACAGTGGTTCGGTTTTTATGGGAGCGCGAAAATAAATCAGTAAAACCTGTAATATAAATCGGAGAGTGATGAAATTTGGCACACATATTGTGTGAGTTGGGGAAACACACATTTCCTTAAAATGTCGGCTTAAAAAAATAATTAAAAGATGGGTTATTGAGTTTTTTCTAAATATTGATACTTTATTGTTTGTTCTGTAATATTTGTAGTTCTTATTTTTGCTTTCCTGGGCCAACTCTGTTTTTCATGGATAATGGTCCGGTCTTTTTATTATCACAAAAATCGACTAAAAAATTGAACTTAGTTAGAAATTGTTTATTTTTCATTTATATAACAGGTATTAATTTATATAACATCAAGATATTAGTAAAAACCCATATACAGGTAAAACCACAAATAGCACCCTTTGTTATTGTTACCTGTTTATAGTTTTTGCGTAATATCATTAAAAAAAAATTAGAGACTATACTTAATCTGTTTTTTTATTAAGGTACTAACATTTATAGCATTGAACAAAAAAAATTTTAATTTTATTGCAGTTTTTTAAAAATAAAAGTAAGAAGAAAATTGGGAAAAAAGTCAGACAAAAAAAAGTTTTGCGCTAAAAATTAAATATCTCATAGGTTAGTCAATGGATTAACTTTATTTTATTTATATAATAATAATTGTTCAAATGTCAAACAATGACACTTCGAATGGCGCCAAATTTAAATCTTGCGTTCTTGTTGGGACATCCTTTATAGACATATTTTTTTTTTAGCTTAAAGTACCTATTTTCGAAATAAGAATTAAAATTCTGCATAAAAGTTATATACCTAAACGCTATTTTTCTTGCCAAGAAGTTAGTGTACGAAAATACGAGTATATGAATTTCAAAATTGAAAAAAGAGAGTAACTCTAGAGCCCTGTATCTTGAAAACTTATGAACAAAAATTGCTCAAATTTTCAAAAATCATAGACCAACTACATGTACATATAACTGCAATAAAATAAAAAAAGTAACTCCATACTAACACTTTTATTTTTTGATTTATTTCCGCATTTGAACCACTGTGCAACGTACCCCTGTCTATAGTGGAGATTAGTGTAGAGTAATGAATAGGGGAAATACAAAGAAAAAGAATAATAAATACGAATGCTTGAAGAATAACAGAGGACAGAGAAGGATGTATAAAATTGGAGCACAATTTGATGGGAGTTCGACGGAGTAAGGAGTCTTTGTTACAAAGAGGAATTATTTGCCTTTTTTTCTAGGTAGTTAGAGAATGGGCGAAGACAATTCGTGAATAAAAAATGGTTTGTTTTGAAAAAAAAGGCAAAAGGCCAGTATAATAGGTAGAGATATGAACAGATGTAAGGGTTGGCACCTGGCACATAGAAAAATATTTTTTAAGAATTTTTATTTGATTTTTCTTTTCCAATTCCAGTAAGTATGAAAGAAAATTCTTAATATTTTATTAAATCTTTTCAAATTTCACGTAGATTTCCGATTACATAATATTTTTAAAATTACTTTTAACTTCTGAAAATTCAAATATCATTTTCAAATTACGTAAAAATTTTTAAATTGCTTATAATTCACATAAAACTCTCTCTCCGAAAAGCCCTAGCGTAAAGCCCTTGATGGATCCACCCGCTCCTATCGCTGGTTTAGTACGGAGTAAGGTCGGGTGCCCCCCATTGTCGGCTGTCGCAGCAACTCCGAAAGACAAACTAGGAACGCTTGTTACTGAACAAGTTAGACAGACTGTACGAACAAACGATGAGACGTCAACCAAACCACCTGCCGATCCGGTGATCGCATTCATATCAGTTGGTAAAGCAGGCGAGGAGGTTACTCTCAATGAGGGTAAGAATGAGAAGGTGTGCGAAAACTCTCGTGGTGGCAGCCCAGGAGTCGACCATTACCATCAACTCCGAACCCGAAAACCGTACGGTCAACACGACGCCGACGGTCGACAGCCTTGCAACAGTCATTGTCGAAAAAACGGTAATGGTAATATTGATCCACAAATCTATACCATTAATGAGGAAAGTGGATTTCAGAGTGCGCGTCGGGATTACTAGATGCAAACTCAGATTGACATCAAACAAAAGAAAACAGGTTAGTAAGGCGATGAACTACTTCTTTATTAAATGGAATTTAAAATCTTACAAATCAATCTTCAACATATTAAAGCCACCAGCGCCAACCTGGTCTACCTCATGGAGAGTAGACAATATGACGTGGCCCTGATTCAAGAACCCTGGGTAGCAGGTGGCATGATAAAGGGCCTAAACTCTAATGACTCCATACTGTATAAATCAAATCTTGACAGCCAAAACAATAATCCTAGAACTTGCATAGTAGCCAAGAAACAGTTTAATCTTTTTCTTCTAACTACTTACAGCAACAGCGACCAGACCGCGGTTATTCTAGAACGCGAGGATCCCCCAACGCTCATAATAGCCTCCACGTACATGCCGTTTGATGGAGTTGAAGGACCATCAGTGGATTTAACCAGCCAATTGGTATCATTTGCAAGTAAGAAAAACTATAACATTATTTTAGGATGCGACTCCAACGCACATCATGAGCAATGGGGTAATAGTGAAGTACCGATACTAACACTAGGGGCGAGTCCCTTTTTGAATTTATTATTGACAACAATCTTTGTGTGGCGAACCGAGGTAATACACCCACCCTCGTCACGAATAACCGAAAAGAGGTGCTTGATATTACCCTTTCAAACAACTCAAACTCCTGTGATGTAGATCACTGGAAAGTTTTGGAAGAACCTACTTTCTCACAACATCGTCTAATTGAACTTATGATCCCTAACGGTGACAATCAACAGAATCCCTTTAGGAATAATAGACGCACTGACTGGCATATCTTCAATAAGGTCATTAGCAATAACACAAAACTCGTAAACACTACCCCTATTCAGGGACCAAACAGCTTAGAAAAAGCAACAGTAGACCTAACTGGGGTACTGCGTAAAGCTTTTGAAATGAGTTGTCCCTGGTAGACAACAGAACTAGCAAACATTAGGAAAGAAACAAGGAAACTTTTCAATGTCGCTAAACGTACCAGACTTGAAAAAGACTGGGAATGCTATAAGACCAGTCAAAGAAAATTCAAAACAGAAACTCAACGGGCTAAGCGTAGCTCATGGAGAAATTTCTGTAGTAACATTGAGTTCACCAACAATTCAGCTAGGCTTAGGAAAATCCTAGCTAAAGCTAACACCTCTGTGAATTCTCTAAGGAAACCAGACAATAGTTGGACAGAGTCAAGTTACGATAGTCTAGAACTCCTGGTTGAAACCCACTTCCCCAGGAAGCAAGTCTAGCCGGGAATGTGAATCGGATAACTCTCTGTTCTACGCGTATGAAATCCCTACTGATATTATAACGGAAGAAAATGTGAACTGGGCAGTAAACTCTTTCTCCCCTTATAAATCGCCAGGCCTAGACGGCATTTTTCCTCTGATGCTGCAAAAAAGCAATGAACTTATCACACCACATCTGATAAATATATTTCTAAGAAGCCTAAAATGGGGATATGTTCCAATGACTTGGCGTGAAGTGAAGGTTGTCTTTATTCCAAAGGCCGGCAAGCCCAGCCACATGGAACCCAAGATTTCAGACCCATTAGTCTCACCTCTTTTATACTAAAAACACTAGAAAGACAAATTGACATACACATTCGCAGTAATCTAAAACCGGAGGTCATATCACCATTCCAACATGCCTACACCAAAGACAAAAGTGTTGAAACGGCACAACATTGCGTAGTTAATACGATTGAAAAGTCGCTTGATGTTAAGGAATACACTCTTGCGTCATTCTTGGACATTTAGGGAGCTTTCAACAACGTTCATAACAGTGCAATTGAGAAGGCACTCAGTGATCTCAAAGTAGACGAAACAATTATCAAATGGATCATGTACTCGTATATGTTGCAAAATAGACAGATACATAGCGAGCTTGGTAACTCACAGATCAAGATGCACGATTCTAGAGGTACCCCGCAAGGAGGAATTCTTTCACCTCTTCTCTGGATCTTGGTGATGAACGGGATCCTGTTAAAACTCAAAGATAACGGTATAATAGTGGTAGCAAACACTGATGACTTGGCGCTTTTGGCGACTGGAAAATATCCTACCACTATAAGCGAACAATTAGAAAATGCATTATCCATGGTCAGTAATTGGACTAAGAAATGCGGTCTAAGGGTAAACCCCCTTAAAACAGAATTGGTACTTTTCACAAACAGAAGGAAAATTCCTCTGTTTGAACTACCAAAAATTGATGACACCCCACTTGAGATTTCCGACAAAGCAAGATACCTCGGAGTGATCCTGATCAAAAAACTTAACTGGGGTCCTAATATCCAAGAAAGATACAAGAAAGCCATGATTGCATTATACTCATGCAATAGGATTCTCGGTAGAAGCTGGGGACCTAATCCTAAAATAATCATGTGGATGTACACTGCCATTGTTAGGCCAATTCTAACCTATGGTAGTTTGGTGTGGTGGAAAGCTTTGGATAAATCCAAGAATTTAAAGACCGTCATCAAACTACAAAGAATGGCTTGTATTAGCACAACTGGTGCGATGAGGACTACCCCTACTGCGGGTTTAGAAGTAATCCTCAATCTCCCCCCTTTAGATCTATTTGTTGAAGAATCAGTAGCGAACAGCACCCTTCGACTAAGTCAAACCAACATCTGGAAAACTAGTCAAAGTGGTCATGCTTCCATTGTCACAAAATGCGTAGGCAACAGTATCTATACTGATTATATGAACCCTTACCTAGAATTTAACAAATCTTTTAGTACCAGCTTCCCCAACAGAGTAGATTGGGATAACAGTGTGCCAAACATTAATGAGTCGACAATTACCATCTTCACTGATGGCTCAAAAATGAACACTGGAGTGGGTGCAGGTTTCTTCTCTGAAAACCTTAGACAATTAATTCAGACTTCCTGAACATGCCAGTGTCTTCCAAGCTGAGATCTTGGCAGTGAAAAACGCTGCTAATCACATATCCATGATGGCGATATCACATGCGGACATCACTTTTTTCATTGATAGCCAAGCAGCAATAAAAGCGATCTCTGCCACTCAAATCAAGTCAAAGCTTGTTTCTTGCTGTCGCGAAGAGCTAAAGGTTCATGGCATGCAGCATAATGTAACTCTGCTGGGTTTCTGGCCATAGCGGTGTGTTCCAGGTAACGAAAAAAACAGATGAACTGGCGAGAGTAGGCTCAGCACTTGATCCCTCTCTTATAGACCATAGCATAGGAGTCCCACTATGCGAACTGATACAAGAAGTCGATAACATTGTTGTACAAAAATCCAACGAAAGATGGAATCTCCTAGAAACCTGTGTTAATACCAGGAAACTATATGGCCTAGATACGTAAAGAAAAGGTCCGATAGGATTTTAACTCTTAATAAAATTTCTTTAAGATGCCTTATAGGCATTATAACGGGACATAACCTTCTTGGTTACCACAAAAAGAAAATGGGACTCAGTACCGATGACATTTGGAGAGTCTGTGGTGACGAAAACGAGCATGAAAACACTGCTTACTTTCTCTGTCACTGTCCTTCACTCTGTCAGACTAGAAATAAAACCCTAGGAAATTACTTCTTCAACGAATTAGAAGAATTATCAGAACTCTCAAGCAAAAGCTTACTGAACTTTGTCAAAACCTCCAAATGGTTAGACGAACCATAGGACTCATAGGTTAATATTTCAAAGAGTTTACAACACTTCAGGGTACCACAATGGATCTACATTGATCTAAGTGTGACGGTATCAAGACCAACTGTCAGCCCATAAAACCTAACCTAACCTAACCTAACCTATTGAAGATGGTTAAAATTCAGACTAATATTTAAAATTATTTAATTCTGTTGAAAATTCACGTTGTATTTAAAATTTGTTTAGGCCTTGAAAATTCAAATGAAATTTTCTAAGGGATTTTTAAAACTCCCATAAAATATAAAAATAGTGAGCAATACAATTACGTGTCTTTTTGAAAATTCACGTGAAATTTATAAAATGATATTATTCTTTGGTAATATACCTAGAATAGAAATATTAAGTATGTTTTTAAAAAAACTAAGTGTTTTTTAAAGTTACGTGTTTTTTTTTTTTTTAATTCAAGCGAAAATTATAAAATGATAATTCTTTGGAAATTCACCTGGAAGAGTAAAGTTATGTGATTCTTGAAAATAACTTGTTTTTTTTTTTTTAAATTCACGTGAAATTTATAAAACCACGTAATTTCTTGAAAATTCACATGAAATTTTAAATTTCTTTAAGAATTACGAAAAATTCACATGAAAATTTAAAAAACGGTTAAAACGATGAACTTTTAAAATCCACGTGAACATTTTTGAATTATTCAGAACATTTAAAATTTAAAATTAAACTATGAAAATTGTCAACATTTTTTAAATGATTAAAACTTTTGAAACTTCACGTGAAATTTTTGGAATTACTAAATATACTAAAAAACTTTTGAAAATTTTAAATTTCATTACGAACTGAAAATCCACGTGAAAATATTAACTTCATTTGAGGTACAAAAATTCACGTGAAAGTTATTTATAACTTTTGAAAATTCAGGTGAAATTTTTCGAATTGCTTAAATTACAAAAATTCACGTGGTAGGTATTTTAAATCTACTTGAAAATTTTAAAAATTCATGTGATATTTTGCATTTACTGAAGTATAAAGTAAAAGAAAAAAGATATCATAAAAATATGTATTTTATTCACGAAAAACAAATATAGCACAATTCTTTAACTTGCAGGAAAATAAAGTACCTATAAGTACTATATCTGTAAAACATGAAAATTTGCACCGTTGCTCCCATCACATTTCACAAAATCAAATCAGATATACGAAATTATTTGAAAATTGAAAATAATATAGCTATATCTATACAAATCTATATCTTCTATACAAATCTATATCTTCTATATCTATATCTTGCTATATCTATAGAAATTTATATGCAATGGGAATTGAATCAACACAGCATTTGTTAAGTAAATAGTAATAAACTTGCATTATGTTTTTAAGACTTAATTTTTATTAATTCATAATAATTAAGTTAAAATAATTATTTTAAGAAAAAAAGAGAAAACAAATAACATTCCTATTTTTGGTAACTGTAAATAGATTTGTTTTTCATTTTACATGGTTCAACTCAGAGATTTGATGTACATATGTGTAATTATTATTTTATTTAAATTAATTTGCATAAAATCTAATTGCATTACAATTAAAAGAACGAACATTTTCTCACTTTATTAATAATAGGTCCATTATAAATATTATATTTTTTTAAATTAGCTATGATTTTAAGTTAAAAGTATTATCTCAGACAATAAAATTTTGTTAAATTTTTATCATTTCATTACTAATGTATAGCTTTGTTAAACAAGTTACATATACAAGAAAATATGTTTTATCTGGTAATATTGAAAAGCATTTAATGATTCAAAACTGAACACTGTCTATAATAGATGTTTATTTTTAAACCTTAACATAAAGCATGCGATGGGCACATGTTTTACCAACTAATTTTCCGTATTCTAAAATCGATTCACGGTCATCATCTTCACCAGTGATCTGAAATTGGCCAAATCGAAAAATAGTAAAGAATTAAATAAGTTGATTGCTGCTACATGGGGCAATTAAGAGTAATCTTTAATACAGGAAGAAGAAAATTAAATTGAAATATATGTACTGGGAAGGAGAAATAACAAATTAGGAAAAACATAAAATGAAGCTTTGCGCATTTTTTAAAGCAGTTATGAAAGGAATGACACTGGCCGTGTTCAACTCAAGTTAGATACTTATTGGACAGATTAGTTAAAAAAATAGTTCAGAATAAAAGCTGGACAATCATAGGTGAATCAATCAAAAAAAATAAATAAATAAATAAAATTATAGCGTTTTCGATTACCGAACCAGCTATTTGAAAAGTTGAAGTTAAGTTATTTCAAGAAAAATTTAAGTGAAAATTGGAAAATGTTAAGTTCTTTTTTTGATAAAAAAAAACTTTTAACTATTCGAAAGGTTTTAATATGTAATGATAGTAGAAAAAATAGTTACATTTTACTTTTGATTACTTCGCTGATCAATACGTCAAAGTCTAGCGGTTACTATTAAATTTGTATACAAATCAAATATTATATTTAATTCGACATGTTATAAATTGACTTTGTATGCTTATAAATAAACGATCTGCTGCTCCATTGTCTTTGACGAAAAAAACAACACAACGGCGAAAAACCAACTTTTCATTGGAAAATGATTAAAAACATCCAAGTACGCATATCTTTTAATGCCATGATACTCTCCAAAACATTAGAGAAACAGTATTTTGTGAAACAAAAATTAAACATTTTTCCAGTAATTTCACCATTCCAACAAAAACCTATCCGGATTACCTTTTTTAAACAAAAACTTTCTTTTCTTTCGCTTTCAGAAAGGCGATCAATCGAAAATGCTTTAAATATATCTAACTTGCGTTACGGCCAGCTAAAAGAAAGAAGTAAAAAATAAAAAAAAAAACAAGAAACAAAATGTATTTACCTCTTTATATAATCTACTCCTGATCATGTCCAACATAGTGTCTATCGTCTCAATATTAAAAGACTGTAAAAATGTGTTTTTTCAAGGCGAACAGAAAAAAATTGTTTTTTCAAAACAATATACATATGTACATACAAACAAAATAAAAATTGGAAATAATGATGAGGTTAGGAAAGAAGAAAGTTTAAATAGAAGCAAAAACAGGATTTACAACAAAATCAAAGGAAAATGTGACAGAAGCAAAGTAAGGGAAGTAAGATAATATTTTTTTTTAATTTTAGGTAGGAAAAATATAATAAAAAAAAAATTTAATAAAAACAAATTTACCTGAATGTACTCGCGGTAAGTAACACAAGTATTGTTCTCAATTAATAACATAACAAGATCTAGATGGGTCTCTAAGAAATCATCAACGTCGTTTGCTTCAGGATCATTGTTCAATCTTAGGTATTTTTGAAGGTCAAGTTGCTGTCGCATTTCTTTGTAAAAAATAATAATAACGATAATGAATTACTAACAAACTATCTGTGGAAATACATTTAATTAAATAAACCGTTTGTCAAAAGATTCCATGTGTAAGTTTCGGGACAGAGTAAGTAAGATGGAACAAGTTTTCCCTTATATCTCATTTTTGGGCAAGAGTGTATGTAGTATCCCATGTAGTAATATTTTAGAGTTGGCACCGTTTCAACCAACTGTTGAACAAATTCAATTTCTCTGGAATTTGAAAAAAAATAACAATTTATTATTTAAACCAGCTCTCTTTAAAAATGTAATCTAAAGACAAAAAAAAAAAACAATTAACTACTACACGAAGGCATGAAAGATTGGAACCTTGCCGAAACAAAGGGCAATCGTAGTCAATTCATTTAATTTAGTTAAATTAATTAATTTAATTATTTAAAGAAATTAATTTAATTTAGTTAATTCAATTATTAAATTTAGTTCATTCAATTAATTTAATTCCGCTGAGAAAATTAAATTAATTTTGTTTTTTAAATGTAATTTAAATATTGATAGTTAATAAATAACCGGCATTTTTAATGTTGGTTGAACTTTTATAATACCATGACTATACTGTACGACACGGTTAACCTTTTTCTATATGGATAATAAGTTAAAGTCCGACACTCTCTTATAAGCCAGTAATAGTTTTCAAACATCGATTTTTGCATTTTTGACGTTCAACATACCGAAAAGGTATTTTTTTTAGAAGTTTTTGACCTTCTATAACCTATGAATTTTCAAAACATCTTTCAAATCCAAAAAAAAAAAAAATTCGACCTGAGTATTTATTTACCTCCTGTTTGCCTAATTACATTTGAAAATTATAACAGTTTCCTTTAAGTTTGATAGAAATCCATCCATTGAGTCAGTAAGTAGGCTTGAATGCATGCAAATAGGCAGAAGGACGTATCTAGTCAAAATCTATAATTCGAATCTTTTAACAAATTTGAAACATGCCATGTTTCTAGTAAAAAATAAGCTTACAAGCAAAAAATTAATTTTTATGTTAGAAGGGGACATTTCTTCCAAATTGTTTCGGATTTTTTCACCCAAGCTTTTGTTAATTCTTCCTAACCAGTGTCACAATCCTCTTAGAAACGTACGGGTAAAACCAATAGCATTTTTTGTTTTAAGTAACCGTCCAACACAAACATGATCAATCATAAAAACGCTTGTACGCTAACCGTCCAACACAAACATGATCAATCATAAAAACGCTTGTACATATGAAATTTCGTCCCTGTTGTTTAAAATTTGTATACAAAAAGCAAATTACTGTTTTATTAGGTTTTATTGGATGCTGATATTAAAAGGCATACATCAGTGATTGCTGATGCAGATATAAGATTGGGTTCATCCAACAAAAAACGTTAAATACTACATTTGTAGTCTTTTTTATTGAACAAAATGCAATTATTACTATTTAAACATAAACAAAAGTGCATCATGTTCAATGAATAGCAACTCGTCTGCCTTAACTGCGTGTAAGCTATTTGTTCAAAATTCGCAAGCGCATGGCGTCATAGTATCATATTAATTGAAGCCAAATTGTATATAAAATTTTCAATAAAACAATATTGAAATTTGAAAGAATTCAAAATTCTTTCCACAGCTCTTTATACTAATTTTGTAAATAAAACATACAGCTTTTTAAAAGATGAGCCTCAATCATTTTGGAAATTTTTAAACCGAAAGAAAAACTCCGTTGATTATTCGGCTGATTTAATGTATGAAACTGTTCGTTACGTATAGCTTTTGCGAAGAATTTTCGTACCGTATTTTTCTGACCTAGCTTTCGATGTTGATGAAGAATATTTTAAAAACTTCGTTTGACTGTATCGACATTAACTTACTAAGAGGAACAGACGCATTTATGATGAGGTAAATTAAAAAAAATGGGGGATGAAATTTTTCGTTTATGATTTCGTTGAGTCATTTTGCTAAGCTTAAGGCTCTATCCAATAACATTGCATTTAGCTTAAGATTATTTTATTTAATGTGATGTTCCATGAGCGGAACTTGTCAGCTTCTATCTTAGTGTCGAACTTGTCGAGTTGTAGAAGCTGAGTAGGGTCAAATGATTCTCGAGATGAGTCCTGAAACCAAAGGTCACTCACGTTTCCTTTAACCCGTCCCTTAATCCTCTCCTATCCCACATAGGAAGCGAATAACCGACTATTGTTACCAAGTCCTCTTCGACCCATCCCACGTTGATGGTGAAAAAATCATTCAATGTCTCCCTCCATTGATTTCTCTCTCAACCTAGTAGCCAAGCATAGCTTATCATCCTTATAATCAATCCTTTCCATCAGTACCGTGCTAAAACTGTCTGATTCCACACCCCCTCTCTCCTCTACCAAAATCTACTTCCCAATTAGATCTAAGGTGGCCTGGCTGAGGGCCCAATTAAAAAAACGAGCTCAGTCGTTAACGGAGTATCCGGATACCTGGCGACCTCTGGATCAACTAGCCATATCTGTATATACGGATCTCTGTACAGATGGACCACCTCTTCTCCGCTACTCATGGGATTAAAATATGAATGTAAATCTAAAAAAAAAAAGAGGTTGGGTGCGACCCACACTGATAACTTCCCATTTGTGATCTTGAAAACTTTAACACTTTTTAGTTTTTTTTTAAATTTTTTGTCAAAAACTGTCAATTAGATTTTTGTCAAAATTTAACCTTTCATAAAAAATTGTACTATGTATAAAATAAAATATTTTAGAAGGCCAAAAAAACTGCCCATTCAATATTTGTCAAAATTTTATGAGTTGCTAACAATTATGTTATGTAGAAAATAAAATAAACAAGAAGTCAATATCGTAACCCGTTTTTGAGAAATTTGAGTCGAAAGACAATTTACACCAATTTTTTGGTAAAATTTTTTGTAGTTTTTAATTTTTTTAAAAAAACTGTCCATTAAATTTTTTGGAAATTTTCACCAGTAGTCAAAAACAATATTTTTCGTAAAATAAAATTATTTTAAAATTAATATCGTTTTTCCATCTAAGGATATTCGAGCTATAAAAATTTTTTTTTTAGTTTTTTTGATTTTTAAAAATAACGGTATATTGATTTTTTTCCAAATTCATATCAAATTTGTATGACGTCATAATGTGTCGAATAAAATTTATTTCAAGTCAATAGCATTATTTGTTCGTGAGATATTTGATCCCAACCAAAATTTTCACTTCTTTTTTAAACTGCTATAGTAAAAAAAACAACTGATTGAATAATAATAAACGCCCTTTCAGCTTCTTTCGAAGTTATTATCTGTAAAACGAAATTTATTTCAAGTCAATATCTCGTTATTAAGATATCGACGACGAAAAATGGTACCAGAACGTACGGACGTACGGACGTACGAAAGTACATACGTACACACGCACACACAGACATCTCTCTAAAAATGATTGAAATAGGCTCTAGGGACCTTGAAACGTCGAGAAATGTCAAAAATTTCAATTTGACAAATCGGACCGATTACAATAACTCCCTATGGGAAGTTAAAAAAAACAAGTCCGAATCGGCCAGCAGTACGGCTGTAATGTTGTCTGCTGCACACCAGCACTCATCCTAATCCTCACAAGGCTAAAATGTCCGTTAGCGACGTGGTGAAGGACAAATTGGTAGTCGCGATCATCGACAGGAACGACGTGGATGGTACGATTTCTGCCGAGAATTGGACATTGGTCCAGGGACAGCTGGATCTCAACTTCCTCGGAATCATGTCTGACAATACAGGACCACCGGCCATCACAAACGATGGCGGATGGCATCAAGGCCGTATAAAGTTAATGGTCTGTGATGATCAGAGATCATGTGATCTACTGTCGTTGGCTGTCAGCCGACTCGGGGAGGTCTGGCCTGGTGCTAAGCTCGGGGTCGTCGCTAAGGAAGACATTCCTTGCAGACCAAGGGCTCCACAATGTTTCCGGCCGTATACGAGGGCCTGGATCACGTCCTCTAGGTGATCCGGCTTTCGAATCCATCCCCCCCTCACAACTGGAAGGTTGCGAAACTAGAGTAGGTTAAAGGACCCTATAGAGGAGCTATCGTTATCATCAATACAGAGTCCCTTTCCCCTCTGTCGCAGCTGAAAGGCGTGATTAGGTGTGGGTTTGAGGCCATAACCCTGACGGTCTATAAAAGAGATGGGACCGAGTGGATGCTAACGCCCGCCATACAGTGTGGGAAAGCACGGATATAAACGACAGGGGTAAGTCTCATTTCGTATTCCTAACACTAACCTACTTGTAAGTAATGTTGGTAATGAACCAACTTTTGTTACTAAAAACCGACAAAAAGTTGTAGATATAACTCTTGTCTTCGATTTCACTAGTAATAATATCACTTATTTTCTCAATAAATATCACTCATTTTCTGATCATAGATACATCCAATTCAACTTTATTAATAAACCATCTTGCCAACCGATCTTTGGTAATTTAAAAAGAACAAACTGGCCAAAAATACGAGAGAATATTGAATATTTTACTCCGACCTGAACTCTTAATTCCCGCAAACATTCAAGATCTTGACGACAAAGTCAATAATCTAACATTTACCCTAAAACAAAGCTCAAAGCTCTAAACAAAGTGCCCCCTTATACAAGAGGTAAAAAAATCCAGTTAGAGAAAGAGCTCCTGTGAGAACCGTTTGGCAATACGAGAAAGCCAACTGGGACGGTCTCAATAATTTGTTTCAGGATCTTTAACTGGTCACTATGCTTCCTCGGTAGTGATGTAGACTCCAGCGCGGATATGATTACTAATATGATTCTTTTGGGAATGAGAACTTTTATCCCGAATAGGGCTAAAAGCATCAGACCCAAAGAGAAATCATGGTTCGATGCGAGCTGTAAAAAGGTTATTAGGGTCCAAGAGGTTAGCTTCCGTTGTTTTAGAGCCAAACCAACTGAGGCAAACCGAAAAAAGTTCAAACAAGTCAGGAAGGCCTGCAACTCCCATATTCAAAGGACCAAATTTTGCATGACCAAAAATTAAGGCAAAAAATACTACAATGTCCCACAGGTAGTAAACATTTTGGTCATTTGTAAAAAACATAAGGAACAAAACATCTTCCTCGGTCCCAAGACTCGTTGTCAATGACACTCCCTTCGTTAGCTCTCTCGAGAAGGCTAACTTATTCGTTTACGCTGTCTGATAGTGTCATGACTCCCCCAGTTCTTGAGCGCGTAAATGATTCTATGGGACAAATCTTCTTCTTCTCAACACTCAAAAATCCACTGGTCCGGATGGTATCCCCGTCGTTGTTCTGAAGAGGTGTTCTTCCACGCTATCCTATTCTTCTAGACTTGTTCCGAGCAGTTGGAAAACAGCATTTGTCCATCCTATCCCCAAAAAAGCGAATCTTCTTCACCCTCTAATTACCGACCAATCGCACTTATGTTCCTTCTTCCCAAGGTCATGGAAACGCTGATAAATTATCAGCTCAAGAAATATCTCGAAGATCGAAAGCTTCTTAATACGGCTTTCGCAGCAATAGATCCACTGGTGACTTGATGGTTTATCTCACCGAACCGTGGAACAAATCTTTACATCGTTTTGGAGATAGTTAAGCATTTGATAAAGTTTGGCATCCTGCTCTTTTATCGAAAATGCGTGCTTTTGGTATCGATGAAACCCTTCTTCGTTGGATTAGTAACTTTCTTTCGAATCACTCTATGCAAGACGGATTCAAGTCTGAAACCGGCAACATAAATGCTGGTGTGCCACAGGGTTCCGTTTTGTCTCCGACCCTCTTACTCATTTTCGTTAATGATCTCCTGTCTGCAACTACTAATCCATTAAATTGTTTCGCTGACGATAGCACCCTTAGCTTTTCATATTCGTTTCCAGATACATATCCCTGCTCTTAGAACTGAAACGGCTAAATATGATAAGTACATTAAATTCTGACTAAGACAGCATTGTACAATGGGGATTAAAAAATCGCGTAGAATTTAATGCTTCGAAAACTTAATGCTGCTTTCTGTCGTTAAAGCGAGACGTACCCCCTGCCATTATCTATGAGTAGCACTTGCATCGAAGAAACTAATCAACTTGCGGTATGTGTATCACAAACCATCTTTTGTGGAATGATCATAACTTAATACAAAAACTTAGTGCCAGACGCTCTTACCAACTGATCTCTTTGGGTAGATTGCATATTAGCTACGTTATAAGTGTTCTGATTGGACACTGCTTAAAAGGCAGACATGCACTTCGACTTGGAGTTCCTTCAAATGATTTTTGCAGGGACGAGGAGGAAGAAGAGACAGTCTCACTTCTTCTATGCAACTGTCCCGCCCTAGCACAAAGACGAAGACTCCGCCTTGGACACTTTTACTTCAATGACCCAAGCGATATAGCGAACTCCGACATCAATTGTGTCTTGCGCTTCATCCGAAGCTCCCGTTGGTTCAACGAGTAAGGTTGATCAAATGATCCATGTGGTATCACAACGGACCAAACTTTGTTCTAAGTGTGTTGGTTTCTTTTTTTTACCGACAGAAACTTTAACCTAACCTAACCTAACCATGAGCGGAATTAAAAAAGTCGCCACTCACATTTTGCACACAATTATTCGCATAAACCATTATTAGACTGGTCAATCACATGGTTTGAGCTTATGATATATGTATATTGATAAATAAAATTTAATTTAATTACCTCAGAGATCCGTAAGTACCCAACGACAAGAAACTGTAGTCAGGATCATAGAAGAAGTACACAGAACTGACACATAAAGGCAAGATATCAATGACTCCCACTGCTATTAATTTGTCATCTAACCAGTATTGCTGGTGAAATGAACCATATCCACACGAGGGTCCACCCGGTGATTTTGTATGCTGAAAATAATATTTAATAAACACACAAAAAAAGAATTAAATTTTGAATAAATATTAATAAAACTTTTCCTTTTCTGACGTTAACAAGCACAGTAGATCGCATTATTTAAACTGTTGCATGTCGAGCTTTCTCTGTTGATTTTTTATACCTGCAACGGTGACCTCTGTAAAAATCCTAAATACTCCATCAAACCCTCAGGAGGGTCATTGTGTATTGTTCTTTGATACCGTTCATACAATCCATATGAATCCATAAGCGATGCTGGAAACTGTTTGCTTGATACGTTTATCAATTTTAACTAGCAAACACATACGATCAACGGCACAAGGGTCGAGAAGAAAACCAAAAGAAAAAAACAAAATACAAATAATATTAAGCACTACCTTAATTGGGGACTTATAGCAGAATCTTTGGAGATTGGCCTTTTTAAGCCGCGCTGGATCATCGTTATGGATTATTAATTGATATTTACGATAAATATTGAATGCATCATTCGTGACCCCTTTATTGGACGTTACTAGGATGACCTAAAAGTAGATCAACAAGAAAACAATCAAATAAAGAGGTCACTGGTCGATGGCGACAAAAACTGAGAGACCAATTTTTTTTTCTTTTTTTTGTAATACCTTAAGTTTGTGGCAATCGTTTGGCGAAGCAGAATTTACAAAATCTTTGAGAGTTTTTTCGCGATTTTGGGTATGTTTGGATTTTGGTAGCTGTTGTTGCTCTGCTGGCCCTATTTCAGCTTTGGCCTTCATTTTGGCCTCTTTGCGTTCCTTTCGCATTTGTTTTGCTTTTTTACACGGTGGTTTCAACTCATCAAAAGCTGAAACATGCAAACAAAACTTGTTAATTCGCATATTGATTTCGACGTTTGTGTATAAAATTTACATTTTTTGGATCCATCCAATGAAGTTGAATGTGCACCAGCTCCAAGTATCGATACTTCAGAAGATTTTTTCTGTTCTGGAATCGAAAACATTTGCTGTGGATTGGCTTTCACTATAGCTTCCATATTAACTTCCCTAATTGGGATACTGGGAGCTTGAGGTTCCTCACGAATAGAACCTCTACCAATATCCTCTGCTTCATTATTTTGGACTTGTTCAGAGCTTATCTCACTAGTTGTAGCTGATGCGTTAGATTTAGTTGATTCTTCTTTTTTATTCTTCTTCCCATCACGCAAAAAATTGTTCATGCGCTTGAGAATTTTTTTATGGGACTTCGAGAGTTTAAACTCATTTGAATCGCACCTACAACATAAAAAGAAAAATCAATTCCTCTATTTTGAAAGTAATGCATTAAGATTACTTTTGACTTTAGAAAAGTCTACCGAAAAATTAATAATACTTATGATTTTATAATTTATAAATAAAATAAAACATAAAAGTCATACATTTGAGGATAATTCAAACTTTTTTTATAATTTGTTATTTTGATTTTTTTTGTTTGAATTAATAATAAAGCTTATTATTTTTTTCGCTTTTAAATACTTATTCAATTGAATCAAATGCAATATACCTACAACATTAAAATAAGAAATAACTGCTTTGATTCCTTACCGTATAGCATAACATGGGCAACATGTGTTTTTATTATTTGGCTTATAACAATAATGTCCAGATCGTCTCCACCCACGATCGATGAGATCTTGATAGTCTTGGGGCGCTAAGTTGTAAGCATGCATTCCTATTTAAAGATGGCATAAATTTTATAAAATAATTATATACATACATACATATGTACATACATACATATACATTTAATATTTCAATGGTGTTTTTTAATTTTAAGGAATAAAGTATTTCCTTCTTTATATTTTTTTAATGGTACTAATAGGAAACGAAGTGTAACTAAAACAAGAGCTTCAATGAATTTAAATCTTAACATAATATTAAATTTTATTGCTCTTATCAATTTCAAACACTGATAAACTAGTTAGCCTTCATTTTATAATAGTTATTAACTTCGCTATAAAAAGGAGAAAAACACAATATTGGAAAGATCATTCCAGCTACCAGTTGTTTTTTTTTTCTGTTTAAAAAAAAAGTATGTGTACAATTGTACATTATGTATGTCTGTAGACCCTCTGGTTTTCGGTATCTGACTCTTAATTGACAAGATCTCTGAATATTGAATTGAATTAAAGAATATTACAAAATATCAAAAATAACTTTAAATATTGAAAAAAAAATGTAGTAAAAAAACAAATGATTCTCTTTCTTAAAACTTCGGAGTTTGAAAATTAATTCGTCTAAAACTATTCGCTTAAACAACTTGAATTAAGAAGTGAATTAAAGAATGGTTTTCTGTTTTTTTTTCTATAGCTATATCATGATATTCCTAGTATTATGGTTCTTTTTTAATTATTTTTTTTTTAACTGCCCCTTTTACCTAAACGAGGGGAAATAGCACTCCCTTCCATGTTGTTTTGGCCTAAACTACATTCTTTGTTCTTTTTCATACCTCATACACGCAAAGAAACCAAAAATAAATTTAAGAAAACAGATTAAAACAGATTAAAGTAAAATAAGCAGGAATGCATGAATAGCCCATATTCATGCATTTCCGTCCATTGTCTTTTTAAAGACAGAAGTGGCGGAAAAATGCGAAATCTCCTTTTAAAGATGAGCAAGGTCATTCAAAATCAAACCAAAGTCGATCTTATTCAAGTTTAAAGGCAATGGAATCTACTTGGGGAACCGATCCAATAATCAACGAGTCAGCTAAGGGCCAATTTATTCACAGTGGGCTTTGCATATGAAATCTATAGTACTCTCATGAGCACGTTCCACACAGCTGTGTTGGGTGGTCGTTTGAGGGGCACTTGTATATAAACAGAAATCAGAAAATTAGTTAGATGTATGATCGCTGGGGGCCGACGTGTTGAACGTGTTCATGAGAGTACTATGCAAATTTATGTACAATGACAGTGGGTTAAGATTTCATTATTTTCATAATTGTTCATTCAATTATAAATATTTCAGCTAACTATGTCGGCATAACTTTGACTAAGGCTAAGCATAAAGTAGTCCACAGTACATATGTATATTAAAAGTAATATCTTCCCAAACATTTTCAAAATCAAGCGCCAGAAAGGAAGTCTTCTATATTTTTATGTACTTCATAATTTACAAAAATAAAATACAAGAGTACTAATGATCAAAATGATAAAATTCACAATAAAAATAGACAAGCTTTGTTTTTGTAAATTTTTATATTTGGGTCTTGAAAACTTTATTTCTAACGCTCGATGTTGGAAACGTTACAATCTAATCAACGCCCATTATTGTGGCTGACAAGTAGGTACCACTGTGTCTTGCTTTTTTTCGAACGAATTAAATAAATAAATTCGTCACCAATTGTTGCCTCGACTTTCGAACTAGATACCACCAATCCAAACATTTATTACCTACTACGAAAATATGTTTACGATTTCGTCTCTATCTTATCTGAACAATTCTAACAAAAAAATATTGACTAAATTGTATACGTATGAAACTACAATCGAAGCACCAATGTACATAAATGTATTAAAATCGAAATCGGACAAATACCCCAGTTTCGGCTGGGCCTGAAATTTTAAAGGTTTATTCTTATCATCGCTTAAATTTAAATTTCTCTATTTTTGATAAGAAACTAAACAAACAAATAAATTTATATTGAATTTCAAGAAATCTTACCATGAGAATTACTACATTCAACATTCTTGCAATAGCCGCACCTGCTTGTCTGTTTACCATAATAATTTATTATTGTTGGTTCCATTTGATAAGAAAACCAGAAGTAAGTTATAATAGAATTACTTTCGCGATAAAATTGTTTTAAAACTTCAGCTTTTGTTGATTGAATTGAGAGCAAAGAAAATTTTTTTTCCCAAATTTTCCCTTTTTCCTTTGTGTTGAGTGGCCAGCGGACAGCTGGTGTTGACAATTGGAAACTTATAGGTTCCAGACTGGAATTTTATGGAATGGATATTGCAAATACATTTAAGGGCTAACCATAATGGAGGGACATTGTCGGAAGCGATCGGATGAAAATTAGCAAATGCAAGGAAATTAAATGCTAGGCCTTAAATGCTACAACATTCTTGCCTTTCAGTGAGTTTCCGAATTTCTTTTCCTTTCATATTTAGTGAGGTAAGAACGAAAAAAAAAGAAAGATGATTCAATTTACTTGCGTGCAATATGGATGACTTCCTCTTGACTTCTCGGGAATATACTTTTCGTTCGTTTTTGAACTTTTGGCGCTAGTTCACAATCGAATCCAAATGTATTTTTGGCTGAATGTGTTTCGAGATAACTTCCTCCAAATTTTGGTGCAATCATCTCATTTTGAAACGAGAATTTGTATGGGAAATGAGGTAATTTTGGAGCTAATTTGGAAATTATTCACGATATTAGGGGCCATTCATAAAAGCTGCGACCTGCGTCTGCGAATAATGCTTTTAAAGCTTTTTCTAAAGTAAATACCAACTTATTCTTATATTTATTGTTTAAATAAGTGAATAAATGAATATATTTACAAATTTAAATAGATAATATTGCGTATAATTAGTTAAAACTGCAAATAACATTCCACAGAGCTGCGAACAAATTATTCGCACGAGTTTAACCTCAAAAAAGTTGTTTGCCTTCTTTTGTGTTGTCTGGTTCGCAGCTGTCTGCGACCACTCATATGAATGAAATGTCAAATTCTGCGACCATTTGCAATTCGCAGACGCAGGTCTCAGCTCATATGAATGGCGCTTTACCTAATGTGGCCTGTTGACAATAGACTTTAATTTCTATGGGGCATATTCATAGTTGTGTGGCAAGTTTTTTTTTTTTTTTTTTTTTTTTTTTTAAATAATTTGCGGGCCTTAAAGGGGATTGTGTACCCTTTATATGTTGTCCAACACAGCGCGGGCGTGAAGGATAGGGATGGGAAGGGAAAGGTGTATGGAAAGGTATGTGGCGCGAGGTACTGAGATTGAAGGTGGTTGTTGTCTCAGATTTTATCTCCAGGGGCGGCTGGGCTAAAGCGGAGAAATGCTTTGTATATGAAAACTATAGTACTATCATGGTGGAAGTCGAATGGAGCGACATCTAATGTATGCCTGCAACCCTTACTCTTTTTTTTTGCGGAGAGCTTATGGAGGTTTTAAATGATATTTATTATTTTGGATGCAATAATCCAAAAAATAGTCTCCTCTTGCTCCTACCACCAATTTTCGACGCTTAAAGACTCCCCAAATCGGATTTTACACCTCAAGTTTTGCAGCGCCACCACCAGGACCTTTGCAACCCTAAAAAAAACTCGCCACGATAGTACTATAGTTTTCATATACAAAGAGAAATGCCGTGTCTTATATCAATGTCCCTTTATAATTCACATTATTTTGTTCATTGTCATATTTGTTGGGCATACTAGTATTTACTCAATCACATGTTGTTAGTGTTATGCCTGAACAACATGTAATGAGTAAACCAGCGGCCCAGCAATGATCAATGATAATGGAATAAAAACATGACAAAGGATTACGGCAGGGATCGAAACTGTGACCTGTGAGGTTGACAGGCGACCACGCATACCATCTCGCCACGGCCAACCCCCTCCTCTTCTGTAATGTTAATTATGATAATAAAACGCGGCTATTATTATTATAAAGGACGCCAATCGAGAAAGACAAGTTTTGTTACTAATAAAAGAAGAATTTAATAAGAAAGATCCGTGTTGTATTTATTTTAGAGTAAAATTGGATATTAAACTTCTAAGCTTATATTATTCATAGACAATTTAGAACCAGGTCATTGTATATAAATTTGCATAGTACTCTCATGAACACGTTCCACACGTCGTCCCCCTGGTGATCACACAACTAACTAATTTTCTGGTTGCTGTTTCTGTGTATATACAAGTGCGCCCCCAGACGACCACACAACACAACTCAAAAATCATCGTGATGATAGTACTATAAGTTTTATATACAATGACCAGGTCCAAAAGATAAACTGCAGCTCAATCCTTAAAAACGGTTGACTCTTTGACAAAGTTGTTTTTTTCTATCTGCCAAAAAATGCATTGGATTTCAATGGATTGACAGGCAATAGCACTTAAACTGTAGCAGAATTCCTTTTGTCGTTAAACAGAGCTGCGAATTTCTTTATGAATAGCAGCTGTTTCTAATCTGTATACTTAGACTCGAGGCCAGTTGGACTCGGGTGATGACAATAGTGATGACTGTGTGCGAAAAATGTTTGGCAAATTAAATTAAAATTAAACACGATCATTTTTGATTGATTTTAGAGCTCAAACAGCTTTTTAGCAAAAAGATCTCTAGAAACCTTTTTGTTTTTCACTTTCTGTAAAATAAGTAATTTTTTTTTTTTGAAAAGTTATCTTTTGTCATAAGATAACGATTTTTATAACTAGAAAAAATGACAGCGTTTCTCGTCACGCTCACGTCCCGTGCGTCGTCACACTGTACTGTGAATCAGGCATGATTTTGGTTTTTCTTTTAACAAGAAACGTATCAAATTTTGTTTTTTAATCTGACGTCTTCCATTAAAGCCTAATGTGTAGAGTGCCATTTGTATCGGTTGATTTGATAATTTTCTCTCCACTTAGTTTTCTATTTGTGATATTTTTAACCCACTGACTATAGACACAGCCACAGACTGTACACTTATATGACGTGTACTGTTACTGTGTTTTTATTTTAACCAACGTCCAACATTTCTCATATTTTATGGTTTATGTTAGTCTTATGTCGATTTCCATGCAACAAAAAAAGCGCTACTTTTTACAAAAAAAGCGCTCCTTCTGAAAAAAGGAGCGATTTGTTTAGAATTGTTCAGAAGAAAAAAGCGCTTCTTTTAATAGAAATGAAATCTTTCAAATTAGAGAGATTTACACAGACTTGTACAAATACTATGAAGATTATTTGAATTTTGACTGAATACACACACACAATCACAAAAAAAAATCGATTTCATTTTGACAAGTTCCATGCAACGAAAAAAGGAGCGATCTTTTTTGTAAAAAGTAGCGCTTTTTTTTGTTGGATGGAAATCGACATTAGTTGTTAATTGTCTTCCAAGAAGTGTGGTGTGTTGTACATTGTTAATGATTTTATTTTTTGGCTGTTAATACCTAATAAAAACAGCCGACATACATACGCGACAACTGTTAATATACATAATATTTGTCAGCTCATTTTTATATTAATCCCACCATGTCACTTTTCACTATTTGGGATTATTTGGTACTTCTTTTGGTGCTGGCTTCTTCGGCTGCAATAGGTGTTTATTATCGCTTGACCGGCGGCAGACAAAAAACAACCAAAGAATATCTTCTCGCTGATGGAAATATGCCGGCATGGCCAGTTTCATTCAGCTTGATGGCTAGTTTTATGTCAGCAATAACTCTACTGGGGGTTTCCATGGAAAGCTATCAGTATGGTATGATGTTTGCGTGGATAAATTTGTCATATGTAGTTTGTACACCCATTGCCGCCTATTGGTTTCTGCCGGTTTTTTACAACATGCAAAACACGAGCGTATATGAATATCTAGAGAGAAGGTTTGGCTTTACTACGAGACTTGTTGCTTCCATAGCATTTTCCATCCAGATGATTTTATATATGGGAATAGTCCTTTATGCCCCCGCACTTGCTTTGGAAGCTGTAACTGGAATTAGTAAAGCTACTGCAATCCTTACTCTCGGATTGGTGTGCACGTTCTATTCAACTCTAGGTGGTATGAAGGCGGTGCTGGTTACAGACGTGTTTCAATCACTTTTAATGTTTGCTGCAATTTACAGCGTCATATTGTGTTCTGCATTTAAAGGGGATGGATTGAAAGCAATATGGGATACCGCAGGAGAAAGTGGACGTCTTAACTTCGATGTATTTACCGCCGATCCCACTATTCGTCATAGCTTTTGGTCATTGATTTTGGGAGGCTCTGTTACTTATCTCAGCTTGTATGCCATCAATCAAGGTCAAGTGCAACGTTTGATGTCCGTTAAGAGTTTGAAGGGTGCTCAGCGGGCTCTATGGCTTAATCTACCAATTTTATGTTCGATAAGTTTTTCAACTTTATTTAGTGGCCTGGCTATCTATTATTACTACAAAGGCTGTGACCCAGTATTGGAAGGAAGAGCAAAAGTAAGAGATCAGCTAATGCCTTTGTTTGTCGTCGATACTATGGCACAATACCCTGGACTATCTGGACTCTTTGTTTCTGGAATCTTCTCTGCAAGTCTATCATCGATAAGCTCAACTGTGAGTTCATTGGTAGCTGTTACTTTGGAGGACTATATAAAGCCTTTTTGCGAAAAAATCTTGAAGAAACCAATGTCCGAAAATAGTACGACACTTCCCTCGAAAATTATGGTTTTTATTTTTGGTTTAATATGTGTTGGATTGGCATTCTGTGCGGGAGCACTTGGCGGAGTACTACAAGCTTCTCTAACCATATTTGGGGTTGTTGGAGGTCCGCTTTTGGGTCTTTTTACAATTGGAATGTTTACAACAAAAGCAAACCAGCGGGGAGCCTTATTTGGACTTTTAGTTGGTTTTATTTTCTCCTTTTGGATTGGATTCGGCCAACCAAAGCCACCAATACCGATTCTGTCTTTAAAAACCACTGAGTGTTCTAGCTACAATGTATCTTTATTAACACCAACTACAAGTGTACAAGACAACACTGAATATTTCTACATGTTTAGAGTTTCGTACCTTTTTGTTGCAGTTCTCGGTTTTTTACTAACCGTTTTTATTGGATATATAGCGAGCATCGTTTTGGAAGCGTTACAGTTATCTGATAATGAATTAATTTACGTAGATGAAGCAAGAACACAATTTGACTATGATCTATTTGCACCACCGTTATCGAACCTATTAAAACGAAAATCTTTAGCACAAATAAAAACAGGAGAAAACGTTTGTTATTTAAAAAATACTGAATTTTGATAGGTATAAGATTGTTGTTAAACTGTTAATTGTAAAAATTATTTACTTTAAGTTTAAAGATTAATGGTAAGTTAAAAGGTGCTGCGCACCAAAGACAATAAATGTATAATGTATAGTACCATACGTAGTAATAGTATTAAGTATTGCAATCTTTTCCATGGCTTTCTATTTATAAATTATGTTATCTTATTTAAGGATTTCTATTAAATTGGAATAAATAAAGAATGCGAATTTATAACAGCAGTTATTATATGCAATAAGAACTTTTTTGCTCTCTCGCGAGCCTGGTTATGCGTTGATTCGCACGCTTTTTAAATGCTGATAAACTGTTATAAATTTTCATGTATTTGGTTATTTTTTTTATAACATATGAATGAAAACTATTTTAACTTTATACTTAATTAATTTTTACTTAAATGTTCTCATTTTGATGTATGGCTTATAGTCTGAATTACAAGAAAAAATATTTTACAAATATATTTTATTTCAAAAAACTAAAAATAATAATTTCTATTGCGTTATTTTTCTCCATTTACCGACGATGGTCATGATCTCGATTGGGACCACAATTCTTCCACTCCACTGCTTCACAGTAAGGTTTCCTTTTGGGGGTTCGTCGAATTGATTAGAGAAAACGTCGACTAAATACATTTGTCGTTGCATTTGTTCATTCCAGGAGATTTACGTCTGCTTCCTTTGGCGATAATGTTGGAACGTCGTGTGTCTGTGTCTTTTGAACTGGGTTCTCAGAGCGTCTTCTCTTTCATTCAGACCGTAAATTCTCAAAATTATTAAAGTTTACAATTTGCTAAGACCTAGAACTAGAAATTTTCCAATGTTCTTCGTTGACTCGAATTAATCGATCAAATGACTGAAGAGGTTAAAGGGATTATGAGTCATAACATTTGGTAAAAAAACAAGTAAAAAGTAAAAATTTTGGATTTCTAAATAAGAGTTGAACACAGATAATTGGATATTTCCCCCTTTTACTGCCCTTTTATTCAGTCTTGGATTAAAACTAAATTTGAATCCAACTACCTACCTACCACCAATTTTCGACGCTTAAAGACTCCCCAAATCGAATCAAATTTTGCAGCGCCACCACAAGGGTCTGCGCAACCCTAAAAAAACTCGCCATGATAGTACTATAATTTATATATATAAAGGTATTTGGAATAAACAAGAATATGGAATTGGACTAAAAACATTTGGATTAAAATTTTAATCTAGATGATAAACTATATAATTTTGAAAAACAACTGTTATTGCCGTAATATTATTTTAAAATATCCATTTTGGCAGGCTAAATTGGATAGGAGCTACAGTTTGTTTTTAAGATTTTTCTCAAAAAAAGAAATGATTTCAATCTAACTCTAACTAAATGGTGTCATTATAAAATCTAATTCTTAACACATCTTCAAAGAATAATGTTCGTAAATGCTTAAATGAAGAATCGAATTAAAAGAATTAAAGCACAGGATTTTTTCCTGTTTCTTTTTGCTCAACCCACATAAATGTTCTAGATATTTGTCAAACCTTAATTAAAATATCCTGTAAAAAAATTATTCAACACAAAATGTATTCTCCTATTCCTATTTGCATGTCTATTAGCACAATATTACACATATTTTTTTAATCTACTAAAGTTAGTTTTAAGGAAAACTCATACTTAAAATGTACAAAAAAACTCCTCGCTTTTTTAATTTGTAAAGTGTTGTTTTTGGTAGCAATTAACACAATTTTTCAATTTTCCTATTAATATATATTTTTTTATTCCCTTACACAATTAAAGAACATATATTATTAATTAATTAAATATAAAGTAATTGAAAACAGTCCAAAAGAAATATGATACATATAGATCTAAATAGTACTCTAAGTTCTTTAATTTGGCAGGTTTATTTGGGCAATTTTTATTTTATCACTGCATTACTTAACATTTAAATAATTTTAATGATCCGGTATATTAAAAAGAATTGGAACTACCACTTCCTGACGATGACTTTTGCAACAATTTGACGCTTTCTGTCTGAAAATTTCTTAGAACTCGTGAATATTCTATTTCTATATTCTAGAATTTTCATATTTTGGGGTTTTACAGTAACAATATTGTAAATGTATAAGTTTATTAATTTACTAGTAGATGAAATGTATCAATTACGCCAATTGATTTTGTGCGACGCAGTATATGAAGAAAATTAATTTTAAATATCTATTAATTTATGTGCGTGCATAAGATTGATTTCGTTCGTTTGCGGTTGGTATTATTTTTAATTGAGATATTATGATGTTGCTATGGCATTTCTTGCGTTCATTAAATTAAATTTAACTCGAAATTTTGATTGAATTTGAATCAGTGAGTTTACGAAAAATAAAGAAAAAACCGTTTAACAGAAGACATCATTTTATTGTAAAAAAATATATGGGAAATTTAAAGGTTGAAAGAAAAAATGAAAAATGTTTTAATACTTGTCCTGTTCTTCCACTCAATACAACAATACAAAAAAAGCATGATTAAAACTTGTTTTTTAGGCTATTGCATTAATTTTTGCCATCACACTAGATTGATAGAAATATATTGAGAATGCTTTCCAGATTATCCAAATAAATAAGGGGATTTGGTAAGAATGCATTAAAAAAAAAAATAATGTTAAAAAAGTTCCATTTTATTCAGTTACGGAGTGTAGGTAAATAAAGGATTTTTTTAAGAAACAAGTAAATGAAAATGCAATACACATTCCTGTTAAAAACAAAACATTGGGTTATGAACAAAATTAACAAAAAAATTCAAGTGCGAGCATTCATAGTGAACGGTTGTGCGTGTATATATGTATATCTCCGTAATTAAAAAATTAAAAAAAAACATCCCAAAAAAGTGTAGTGTTACCTGAGTGTGATACCTATTATTCGGAATTTCAAGATCATCGGTTACATCCGGATTAAAGAGAAAACCCCAAATCAGCGACATACAGGTAGATGTTTTCTCCGTCCCAACGGGTCAGCGCGAGAAGGTGAAAGCCGCCAGAGAGCAACTCTTGAGTACCATCGCGAGGAAAGTCGCACATATGCGAAATACCTACGGTGTTAATGCATCACCGGATTTCGCTATGACGTGGACCAAATTCTTCAACAATTTAACAGCAAGACTCATCCTTCTTCTCCGGAAGAAGAAGACATCGTCGTTGAGGACAATACGATGGAATCTGCACCACTCATTCACTTGGAAGGGGGACAAGAAAAATATTATCCTTCTTAAAAAATTAAATCTGTCTCATAACCCAGAGGACATCTTCATCGAACTAGGAGCTCTACAATTCGAAGCCATCAAAGCATCACACTTTCGCCTTTGTTGATGAGTTCCAGAAGGGGACGGACCTAATAGCCGTCAGTAGCATCTGAAATCTACTTGGTGAAGCAGTGAGATGGGAAAAGCTGCAACCCAACGTTATTGCCCAGTGCGGTAACTGCCAAGCTTTCGGACATGTCAGCGTGAATTGCAGCGATACTTAATCGTTGTTTGAAGTCCAGAACGAGGCCAGTGTTCAAGGACCGACCCGAAGGTGGGAAAACCTTCTTGCGTCCTCTGCAAGGAAGAAGGACATCCAGCAAGCTACGAAGGAAAGTTGTAGCAGCAAAAAAAGAGAAGGATGGAGCTTAAACACCGACAAAGCCAGCAACTACCAACGGCAACGTCCAGGAAATTTACTCCAGGTAATTTATTTTCCGATATTCTCAAAATTAACAACAATTTTTACCATAATACCCATCCCAAACCAAACCCCTAAGCAAGCCCCAAACCAAACCCAACCACATCGCTCAACCTGAGCCAATCCTTTCCAAATAATCGAACCCAATTGGTGGAAAAACCACAAATAATTTGAAAAAACTTAGTGTTCCCAAAATAACAACGTGTTCGTTCTTGAACGACTCGCAAAAGTTTTTCGGTTGTGACTTTGTCACAATCTTATCTAAAATAACCGACTTCCTCCCTCTCTACGAGGCCTGCCCTGATGAAACCGGCAAGAAAAACATGTTTCTTGAATTCTGCTTAAAAATATGTCCAGGACAATAACCAATTAAACGTTATCTCGTGTAACGGCGGTTCTTTAGTATCCCATCCTAAACGGATATTCCTCGAGAATTAAATCATTAAGAAAAACTAACCCGATGCCGTCTTGCTCTCTGAAACTAAATTAGTCACGAGGCATTGGCTTTACTTTGAAAAGTACACATTATTCCAGACAGACAAAGATTTCGCCAAAACTGGTACAGCCATTCTGGTAAAATCAAATTTTCAATGCTAAAAGTTCATTATCCATGGCTTCGTTACTTTTAAATAAACCTGTATACACATCTCAGTGGAAAACAATGAAAGCATCCTTCTGATATCGTTATACAACGTGGGTTCCGCATCCCAAAGTGACATTAAACACGATCTTGACTTGCTTAACGCATTTTGTAAAAATAACACTATTATTAATTGGTGGCGATTTCAACGCTCGTGACCAATTATGTATGGATACATTAGGCACACCCAAGGAGTTGCTATCTCCAACTGGCTATGCGCTAACTCCCATACTCACTCTTTTGACATTGTGTCTCAACCAATCCCCACACTTCCCCTCCTCCTCCTCCTTCTACACTCGATTTTTCTTGTGCTCCCCTAACTTAATTTGTAGACTACCTACACTTGAGAATTTCTCATGCACTGCAATTCCATCGGACTCTGACTATTTACATTTATAAATTACAATAAAATCAACTATGACGTATTCCAGTTCCTTAACGGACAAACTACGGAATAACACGCCCAGCATATCAACCAATTTGAGCAGTCAAGGAAACGATTCTGCAATCGATGTAATTGAAAGCTCCATTACTGATACAATTGCAGAACAATCTCAACCTATCTACCTCAAGCCCAAGTACAAAGACCTTCCCGTACTTATACAAAATACGTATAAATATAGGCAAAAACTTCAAAAATTCTCCAGTGAATTTTCACCGTGCTATAAGTACCCACTGCAATGAGTACCAGAGTGTTTACTCGCAGCTTAAGTGTATCAATATCCTAATCAACCAAAACACAAAAGCATTCATTAACTCTCTGTTCAGGAAAAGACTTAACGTCAAAAACCTGGACCTGATACTTTCAAACAAATAAACAGTACCGTAGGTAAAAACTTCCCTAAACTTGGTCAACTGCAACACAACGACTCTTTCTTAGCGTCAGACCTAGATAAGACAGATGCATTTGCGTATTTCTTTGAAAGTAATTTTAAACCTAATCTTCCCATGCATCTGCCTGACTTTTTCTCAAACGTCAGTAACGAAATAACGAGACTTATATCCCAAAATTCTAACTCCCTGACCACTTTCACTGAAGAAAACTCATCAGTCCGCAAGACGGTTGATAACATCTTCACAAGCCCACATGATCTTACGATTTCATTCAATATGGCAATTCAAAAAATCTTCGGGACCTGATAAGGTTTCTAACTTCGTTATTAAAAAAGCTTCCCCCATTGCAATCATAAGACTTACAATTATCCTAAATAATTGTATCAACAATAGCTATTTTCCAGGTAAATGGAAAATTGCCGAAATATTCCAAATCCCTATTAACAATTATAGGCCAATTTCCCTGCTCACAAACCTCAGCAAGCTTCTTGAAATGCTTATCCTTACCAAACTTCGCTCACTCTGCTCCTCCATGGGAATAGTGCAGCATAACCAATTTGGTTTCAAAGCATCCCACTCCATTTTCGATCCATTATTAAAGCTTCACGCTGATACAACTCTGGCTCCATCATTGCTTGTCTGCTTGATATCCAAAAAGCATTCGACAGTGTCTGGATAGATGGCCTGATTTTCAAGATGAAGTCTCTTCACATCGCCGCCTATGAATACAGGCGGAAGAAAGTAGAAGGCAGCGATCGCAATAATTTTAATCGTGTTAAATTCAATTCACAAATTTTTAAACCGTTTTAAATAAATTTTTATAATTTTAACATTAAAGCAAATAAATTGCCGAGTTTTTTATTTAATGTTTTCTTGCCTCAATAATAGCATCTAATCCTTATCATCCACAGTTTTCTCACTAACCGTAACTTTTACGTACGGGTAGAAAATGCGAACTCATCCCTTCGGCTGAAGTTGCCCAAGGTTCCCGCCTCGGGCCCGATCTATTCAACCTTTACACCTCCGACCAACCAACTTACCACCCAATGACCAAAACCCTTCTATTTGCTGATGACTCCATCACATTAAGCGCATCCATCAGCCCAGAAATAGCACTCCGTAGAGTAAAGGATCATATCCATAGACTCTGCGAATATTACCTCCAATGGGGAATAAAAATCAACCCCTCTAAATCAGCATTAATCTGTTTAAAGGCTTAGCCACCAAATGCAAAAACCTCTCCCTGTCACTTCCTAACAACTCCACCATCATCCCAAAGCAAAGTGTTAAATACGTCGGAATCGAATTGGAGGCGGCCTCCAAACCAGGGTGAAACTACTGTTTTACAAGCAACTCATTCGCCGCATACTAACTTATTGCTTCCCTATATGGTACACAATAAGTCCAACATACATAAAAAAAATGCAGATATTTGAGCGAAAAGCCTTTCGCCAATGCATAATTGCACATCTCTACACCGAAAAAACAACTCCGCTATTATAGCAACGAAGAATCCGGTATTGTCCCAATTGACAGTTACATCTACAACCTCAGTACAAAAATGCTGAGGAAAATAAAATCCCACCCCATCCCTCTGGTTAATTAAATTTCAGGAAACCCAGACATAGACGACCGATATCTCCAGGTGCTATCCATGATGGATCTAAAATTTGGAATATCATCAGATGACAGCTTCGGAAATTTCTACGAAGCTGCAGGAACGCAGTACAACAGAGGTTGAAGTAACACATGACCAATAAAGCCCTATCACCAGCTTTATCAACAAAATTAACCATCCAACGACCACCACCTCACATAAAAGAAAGCAACAAAGAGGACGAAGCCGCTTGATGATCCACCCAAATCCAAACCAACAAGGATAATAAGAAATCATCCCACCTCCACCTGGTATGGTGGACGACCGTCGGCAATGTTCCAGCAGGCGAGAAAAAACCCATTTATTTTATTTTATACAAAAATTCACGGGTTATTTACAACAACTATAAAATAATTTGTTTAGGTCACCCGATTCGGTGAGAATCATGAAAAATAAAAAGCTTTGATTGGCTGAAGCCTATAATGAGAATCCAACAAAAAGTATAAATAGGAGTTACAGTTCTTATTAGAACTCAAAGCAAGTACTCAAGCAGGTGGTAAAGAGATAAAATTTCATTTTCAATGATGACTCTTGGTTGGTTTATTTTGTTGGTTGGTCTGGCTGGTGGTTGACGATTAAGGGATTCTAGAACGCTTATTTTATGCGATACATCGATTGAAAGGTTGCACTCTATAGATCACGAAAATCCAATTTTTATTTATCTCGGTCTGCCGGCTTTAACCAAAAACCAAGTTTGAAGATGTCAAGTTTAGGGGGTCTACGACGCTTAGTTTTTTTTTTTCGTTAAAAAATTGTCTAAATAAAATATAGTTATAGAGGCTGGGTTCGACCCACACTGATAACTTCCCATTTGTGATCTTGAAAACTTTATATTTAGGTTTTTTCAAATAACCAAATTTTCTGCGAAACAAACTTTGGCTGTTAAATTCAAGCAATCATTATTTTAAGATTGAAAAGCATTTTAATTACTTAAAGAGATTTACGGAATGCACATATATTATAGAGATTAAATACCTAATGGCAAAGTCAATATCATTGTTCGTTCTCAGGATATTCGAGCTGAAATACAATTGTAACTACTTTTCTTTAGAATTTTTGACAGTTTTTGATTTTTTGTTAAAAAACTGCAAATTTAATATTTGTCAAAATTTTATCAGTTGCTAACAATTATGTTATGTAGAAAATAAAACAAACAAGAAGTCAATATCGCTACCCGTTTTTGAGAAATTTGAGACGAAAGACAATTTATACCAATTTTTGGTAGAATTTTTTGTAGTTTTTAATTTTTTTGTAAAAAAACTGTCCATTGAATTTTTTTGAAATTTTCACCAGTAGTCAAAAACAATATTTTTCGTTAAAAAAATTATTTTAAAGTTAATATCGTTTTTCCATCTAAGGATATTCGAGTTATAAAATTTTTTTTTTTAGTTTTTTTGATTTTAAAAAATAAGGGTATATTGATTTTTCTCCAAATTCATATCAAATTTGTATGACGTCATAATGTGTCGAATAAAATTTATTTCAAGTCAATAGCATTATTTGTTCGTGAGATATTTGAGCCCAACCAAAATTTTCACTTCTTTTTTAAACTGCTATAGTAAGAAAACAACTGATTGAATATCAATAAACGCCCTTTCAGCTTCTTTCGAAGCCGATATCTCTACTCGTTCTCGAGATATCGACGACGAAAAATGGTACCAGAACGTACGGGCGTACGGACGTACGAACGTACGTACACACGCACACACAGACATCTCTCTAAAAATGATTGATATAGGCTCTAGGGACCTTGAAACGTCGAGAAATGTCAAAAATTTCAATTTGACAAATCGGACCGATTACAATAACTCCCTATGGGAAGTTAATTAAAATTTATTTTCTGATTTTTAGTTCGATTTGTTATTAAAGCGTGTTTTTTAGTTTTTTAAACTATTTTATTTTTCACTTTTTAGTTCGATTTGCTATAAAACCGTCTTTAATATGTACAGATGTGTTAACAGTTGCTACTCGACTGTAAGCATATTCAGGAATTTTTATGTTGCCAACATAAACAGCGAGACATAGTGGTATAACTTTATTTGCGAACAAGTCTTATGAATTATTTCGTAATCGAACCATTTCATCTAGTGCTTCACTGTTACATGGGGTTGGGTAATTTTGCGCGCCTGCTGTCTTCCTTGGATGTGCTAGCTGTTTCTCAGGCTCCCTCTCCGGTACACTTCACGGTAGACGCATGTGCAGACCGCGTTTTCGCTCTATCTCATTTGCTCTCACGCAAAGGACCTGTGTTAGGTTAAGTTAGGTAAGTGGGCTGACAGTTGATCTTATTTCCGTCACACTTCGATCAATATAGATCCATTGTGATACCCTTATTGAGTAACCTATGACAAATCCTATGAAAGAGTTCATTTGTGGTGTATGTAAATGAGGTTCTAGCGAGCTAGAGCCCGAAAGGTCGAAAAGTGCCTACAAAGCAGTTTCTGTCGTCGCACGATCACCTTGGTTAGGAGAGGTTTGCGCGTCAAGATTGTTCTTGGGTGTGTTCCTCTTCTTTACCCCTACCAGGTTAGATCATTCCTCCCCCAGGCCCGTAGAGGCAGTGGCCCCATTCAACGTCTGGTGGATGGGTTAGATAGACCGGTGGTTGGTGTGTTGCTAAGTCAAAAGGTTTACAAAGACTCAAATATAGACGTCATTTCTGTGTCTGAAACCTGGTTTCAGCCAGACAAGTGATGAATTCTATTGTTTGAAGGGTTTTAGGCTGTACCGATGCGATAGGAGGTTTTCTTCTGGTGGAGGCGCCGCCGCCGCCCTATACGTGCGTGATGGACTTAGAAGCAGGTTTATATTAGATCGGACGATAACTGTCCTTTAGAATATGTTTTTGTCAGTATTATATGTAACACTGAGAGTGTTTTGGTTGGATGTGTTTACCGACCTTACAACTAGGTACATCAGCACCATACCTTTAATAACAACTTTAGAGTCTTTTTCTTGTTTGTTTTCCTATACTATAATATGTGGTAATTTTAATTGTAACCTGTTGAATTCCCGTTTAGCAGAAAACTTTCTTAGTGGATTTAGGGCACTAAATTTGAGTCCCGTTAACTATTCCACTCCTACCCACTTTACTAAAGAATCTAGTACACTACTAGATCTTTATCTTGCTAGTGACGTTGGTAAGGTTATTCTTTACGCCCAACTTTTAGCACCAGGTTTCTCCAACCACGATTTGATTTTCATGTGTTTGGATGTAGCGTGTCAGGTTGAACAACAAAGGTTTCAATATCGAGACTACAAAAATATTAACTCAACTCAATTGTTGCATGACTTTGAGTGCATAGACTGGGACTCGTTGTACGTTATGCAAAATGTAGATGACTGTTAAAATGTTAAAAGTACACCAAACACAAATATTAAAAGTACTCGAAACACAACCGATTCCTTTTACTCTTTTCAAAAGACAATCGTTGTCGTGTCATTTCGGTGGTCGCAAACCCAAACATTCGCAGTGGATAATCGTCGGCACATTTAAAGAGTCAGCACAATTCAACTATTGTATGATTGCACTTTGATTGACCCAAAACAATATCCGTAAGATGATACCGAATTGACAATCAAAGTGAGCAACACAATTGAAGTGTGCTGAGTTCAACGCACGACGATTTGCTCTGGTAGGTATGGGAGGAGACACAACATCCCTCCCCACCCGGAGGAAGAACTCACGATCAACCGGATGACAATCGACAAGATTATATTGTTTTTTATTTAACAATTTCTTAAAAATACATAACAAATATAACTTTATATTCTAAGAATTACTTTTTTTTCATTACATGACAATATTTATTATATTTTTTTTTGTGTTTTTAATTCAATGTAATACGTCATTTTGTTTAAGATTTACAATTTCATTGGTTTGTTTTTTCTATTTTTCTTAGAAAATTTATAATTTAAATTTTTTTTGTACCTTGTCAAATTCCTTTTAAGTTATATTCTATCCGTTTTTCTTATCTTTTTTTTTAAATCGAGTTTTAGTTTTTGTTCTTAACCTAAATTACATTGCAAATAATATAAAAATAGAAAGAAAAAATAAAAATCCAGAATTCAATATTTTTTTTTTATTAAAAAGAACATTAATTTCTTTTTTTTCGATTTGACTTATAGGATTTCTTATGTTAAAACTTTTATGTGTGTTGATTATTTTAGCTTAAATAAAATGTGTTTTTTTTCTTTTTATCCGTGTATTTTAGAAACTTATAGCAACTTCTTTAATTATTTGTTAAATTTTAACGACCAATTTGATATTTTAACAGTATTTATGCTTATGCTATTTGTTTTATAAAATATTTTAAACTAAACTCGGGCAAACGTTACTCCTCGTGTCGATTTCCTTGATGCACCTAAACGATCTGGTAGGGCATCCATCTCGACGGCATCTATCTTGACGGCATCGGATTTTTCTGGGACAACGTTCGTTATATTTGTTGTGATTTGACTTGGTATGTTGGCGGTGCTTGCAAACGAACTTCTTGAAAGGTACCATTTGAACAATACGAGTGCTATTATGCTATTAGCACACTGATGGACACAAGAGAGTATCGATGGAGGTCGACTTCCAATCGCTGACTGTTCACGCGCTTCCTGTTTTCGATCTGATTCGCTTCCTCTTGTAGATCTTCTAACGACTTCTTCCACTCCTCCAAACTCGCAATAATATCGCTATGACTACCTAAGGATAGTGGTGGTGGTTTTGAAAATGTCCTCACTGTAAGATTGGCATATCCTTCCCTTAGCAGTTCAATAAGATCCGCATGGTTCACTCTCGGTTGATGGATCTTAAGCTTTGAACTCCAAACCTGCTCGTATGGTATACGCAATTCCTTCGTATTTATTTCACAAGGATGTAGAATGTGCAGAATTCCGAATCCTGGCAAGTGTTGGCTTTAAAAAAATGTATAAAACTTAGTTGTAAATATAACCGTTATTTTTTAATTAATTTTTTTCCATTTAACGTACATATTTTTTAAATTGCCCCTACCGCCTAAACGGGGGGAGATAGACCCCCCCTCTCATAGTAAAAAATGCTTGTATTGCCGTGTTCTACAAAAATCCGTTATCATTTCTCGGCGTCCCGGTTATCATACTCTCCCCCGAATCCTTTGAGCACTGGAGCATACAGTTCCCCATCGCAATTAAAATTGAGAGCAATTGATTCTCTCATATTGAAAAGCCATTGATATTTCGTTGACATCTGCGTGATTAATCCCTTTGTAGTTGGGGAGGCGACGTAGTTGCAGTTCATTTGTGAGGTAGCAGAGTGTTGCAACAGCTCTACTCGTCCGCTTCTGCGATGTATTCAGTCTTAACGTCCAAAACCAAGTCCCAATGGTGATCGAGTTTTGTTCGCACTGGGTATACCTTGAACAAGGAAAACATGGCGGCTTCAGTTAGCGGAACAGTGCTCTTTAAAACGATTGAATCTCTTTGAGGATAGGTCAAGAGCTGAACAACTTGGAACAACGCGGCTGGATTAAGAACCATTCTTTCATACTTAAAATTCTCCAGCACTGATGATAAATTGTTTGCGTCCAAAATAAAAGGATGAAGTATATTTTGGTACAAATCATTAAAAATTGATAGCTAAGTTGTTTGGCGATTTTGGACTTCAATCAGTTTAGAGGTAACTAATGAGATCATTTCGTTAATCTCCACCTTGAATTTCGTCGCAGCTAACTCTTTCATTGCTGCCGTCGCGAAATTTTTAATATCCGTGGTGAAGTTTTCGAAACTCTTTCCAATTTTTTCCACCTCTTCTGTTAACGTTTTGATAGGTTTACTGAGCCTATCATGTATGTAGAAAGAAAAGAAATCAAATTTAATCATTAAAGTAAGCCTTAAGTTGGTTGTTGTGTACTCTTTTGATTTTCCTACCTACTCGAATATTGGTATTTACAGAATCATTTACGGAAATCACCTCGTAGGGTCCCAACAAAATAGAGAAGAACTTATTTTTCCTAGTTGGATTTTTAAGCATGACTTTTGTTCCGACTACAAACGAAACAGGATTTGTCTGGCGGTCGTATTGCTGTTTCGATTTTCGTTTTGCCAATTCTAAATTTTTCCTCGCAAGTTCGTGTGTTATCTGAAGTTGATGTTGAAGAAGTTTCGGATAATCTTCATCATTATATAGAGGTTTAGGTATTCCTTTTTAAATTTGTCGGCATTTCGAACTCGAAACCATACAAGCTCTTCGTTGGTGTCAGTTTAGTGGCGGTATGCATAGTGTTGTTGTGGACATGCATTGCCTGTCTCAGCCACTGGTCCCAACACTGATCATCATTGTCAACAAAACTCCTTAGATATTCCGCTAAGGGTCTGTGAGTGCGCTCAATTGAACCGTTGGCTTGTGGATGATAGGCGGTAATGTGAATCTTTTTAACTCCCAGAAGCTTACAAGTTTCAGAAAAAAGCTTCGAAGTAAAATTTGTTCCATTATCTGTGACTAGAATTTTGGTTATGCAGAACCTTGTAATCTCTTCGTAAAAGGCTCTTGCTACCGTACATGCTTCAGCATCAGGAATTGCAACACAGGTTGTATACTTCGTTAAGTCGTCCTGGAATGTTAGGATATACCTGTTACCGGAATAAGTCAAGGGTAGAACACTTACCATGTCCATGTATACTTTTTCGAATGGAAGGTATGGGGTGTCTGTAGGTAGGTTTTTTACAACATAATGTGAATCAACTTTTCGATCAGCATGTTCCCTTAAAGACCCGTGAAGTTAAACATGGAGCTCCGACTTGGCTGAATGGTGACATCACTACTGCGATATTAATCCATCAAATCAAACGCTACAGGCCTAGATTTAATGGAACCTAAGTTCGTTAAACTGTTGCTACCATATTTACTACGCTATATTACTCATTTATTTAATAGCATACTTAGGTTAGGTTAGGTTTAAATGGCTGTCGGCTAGAAAAACCCCGACACACTTAGACCCTGATGGGTCCATTGTGATACCATGAAGAAAGATAGAGAAGTAGCAAGTATGCAACTTGCTAGTTGAACCACTCGGAGCTTCTAATGAATTGGAAAAGACTTTTAACGTCCTTTTTCACTAAGTCACTAGTGTCCTCATAGAAGAATTCTCCCAAATGGAGTTTTCTTCTGACAGAGAGAGCAGGGCAGGTGCAAAGGAGATGTTGAACAGTTTCCTCTTCTTCTTCGTCCATGCAACTCCTGCAGAAATCATTGGAGAACACGCCCAGTCTGATAGCGTGTCTACCTATTAAACAGTGCCCTGTAAGAACACCTATGATGGAGCTAATATGCAGACGATTTAAGTTTAACAACCCTTTTGAACGTTTCAAGTCTATACACGGCCATATTTGTTTGGTCGCACGGCAGGTATTGCTCTGAGCCCATCTGAGGTTGGTCTTCTTTAAAGCGTCCTGCTTTAGCATGAGTTTACATGTAGCGATAGGCATGCCTATATTGTTCCTTTCTGGTTGCAGAGGAGTGGTTGTTCCTTGTTTGGCGAGCTCATCCGCCCTGCAATTACCCTGTATGTCTCTGTGTCCCGGCACCCAAATGAGGTGAATATCAAACTGCTCAGACATCTCCCTAAGAGATGTTTGGCAGTCTCGGACCGTGGTTGATTTTGAGGAGACATGGGCAAGAGATTTAATAGCAGCTTGGCTGTCTGAGAAGATCCGAATATCCGTGTTGGATATTACGTTTTCTCTGAGCCAGGAAAGAACTTCCTTAATCGCCAGAATTTCCGCTTGGAACACGCTACAGTGGTCTGGTAGGCGGAAGAAAAGACTGATATTCAGTTTTTCCGAGAAAATACCACTTCCTACACCATCGTCGGTTTTAGAACCATCAGTGTAGAAGTGCAAAGATTCATTGTCCAGGAGACTCCGGTCCTCCCATTCAGTTCTGGATGGAACAGAGGTCTGGAAATTATTTTCGAACACCAATTGAGGTGTGGTGTAGTCTAGGCAATCTGGAATAAATTCGAAATTGTTTAGAATATTAGTGTGGCCAATTTGATTGTTAGTCCACTGTAAGGTTGCTTTTAAGCGCGTGGCTGAGTTTGCCGCTACTTGTTTGCTAAAAATGTCCAGGGGTGTAAGATTTAGTAGTATGTCCAGGGCGTCCGAAGGGGTTGACCTTAGCCCTCCGCTTATACACATACTCGCTGACCTTTGGACTTTGATAAGTTTATTCAAGTTTATCTTTGTGTCCAGTGCGGTCCACCATACTATCACCCCGTATGTAAGTATTGGTCTTATGACCGAGGTATACAGCCAGTGAGCAATATAAGGAGAGAATCCCCATTTGCCCCCAATGGCCTTCTTGCATGAAAAGAGTGCCACACTGGCTTTTTTAACTCTTTCATCGATATTGAGCTTCCAGGTCAGTTTTTTATCAAAAATCAGTCCTAGATATTTTGCTTGATTGGATAGAGTAAGTGTTACGTCTTTAATTGTCGGGGGTTTGAATTCTGGAATCTTGTATTTCCTCGTGAACAGGACAAGTTCCGTTTTGTGGGGATTTATATCCAGTCCACATCCATTGGCCCAGTTAATTAGCTTGTTTAAAGCAGTTTGTAGTAGTTCAGCGAGGGTTTGTGGGTACTTGCCTGATATGGCAATAGCCACATCATCCGCGTAGGCTGTAACCTTAAAGCCTTCCCTCTCTAGGTCTAGTAGCAGTTCGTTTACTACCAAGTTCCATAGCAGAGGTGATAAGACTCCCCCTTGAGGGGTCCCTCTGTTGGCTGCTCTACTTGTTTTGAAGTTTCCCAACTCAGAAGTGATAATTCTGCTGCTAAGCATGATGTGAATTATCTTTTTAATCGGGTCTTCTATTTTGAGATTGTCTAGAACATTCATGATTGCTGAATTCCTGACATTATTAAACGCACCTTCTATGTCTAAGAATGCGACTAGAGTGTATTCTTTGTGGTGTAGGGAGTATTCAATGGTGCTAACCAGAGAATGTAGAGCCGTTTCCACCGATTTCCCCTTCGTGTAGGCATGTTGTGCCTTAGAGATCAGACAGGGTGCTATTTCATGTCTTAAATGTATGTCTACCATCCTTTCTAGAGTTTTAAGTAGAAAGGATGATAGACTAATAGGTCTTAAGTCCTTAGGAGTGACATGAGAGCATTTTCCCGCATAATAGCATACTTAGACTTACCACATTTAAGTTTCCATTAGAATGGAAGAAAGCCAAAATTATTCCCGTCCCTAAAAAGCAAACAGTTACTGCTACAGAATACCGGTCCATTGCTATTCTCCCGTTTCTGTCAAAGGCTTTCGAAAAGACTATTTTGAAGCAGATACAAAAATACCTAACAATCAACAACCTGTTTAATGCCTGCCAATCTGGTTTTCGACCAAAGCGAAGCTGCAAATCAGCCTTACTTTTTGTGACTGATGAAATAAAAATCGCAATGGACAATGACTATATAACACTGCTAACGCTATTAGACTTTTCAAAGGCCTTTGACACTGTTTGCCATCCAATTCTGTGTAAAAAACTTCGAAGAAGTTTTGGTTTTTCCTTAGAATCCTGTAAGCTTGTTCATTCGTATCTTAGCGGAAGGCAACAATGCTTGGTGACAAGTGAACGTTCTTCTTCTCTTCTCAATGTCTTAGCTGGAGTGCCTCAGGGGTCTATCCTCGGACCAATCCTCTTCTCACTCTATGTAAATGAACTGCCACATGTCGTTAAAAATTGTCTGATTCATCTTTATGCTGATGATGTACAGCTCCTTATAAGTCGACCCTTTGCAGCAAAAAATTATGCCGTAGATCCAATGAATAAGGACCTGCTCCTCATTCTACAATGGTCCAAAACAAACCATCTTTGCTTAAATCCTCTCAAATCCACAGCTCTTCCGATCTTTCGCAAAACATTTGATTTTTCGGTCCTAAGCCCCTTAAAGCTTGACGGCAAAATCATTGACTATGTCAGTACTGCCAGAAATTTAGGGATAATTTTCAATAGTACCCTTACATGGAACGACCACCTTAATAGTTGCATTGGAAAAGTCTATGGTAGTCTTCGTGCCCTTCAGTTCACTCGAAGTTTCATCCCTACAAAAACTAAATTGCTACTTGTCAAAACTCTTTTACTACCTTTTATGTTATATGCATGTGAAGTTTTTTGCAACTTGGACTCTGCCACTAGCCGCAAATTAAATGTTGCATATAATAACATAACCCGCTACGTCTATAATCTGCGACGGTATGACCACATATCCAACTTTGCACAACGTATATCTGGCTTTAGTCTCGACAATTTACTAAACTTCCGGTCAGTGAG